>JAQSVV010000672.1:0-398914 GCA_036375495.1 Agrotis segetum | reverse complement strand
AAACTCGGTTTGCCTCGAGGCAAAGGACGGCAAACTTTGCAACGTGTCTAGCGTCGCGGTTAGATAATAGGCGGGCAGAAGCCATTTTGAATTTTTGAAAGTAGATTATAATTTTCATTCTCATTTCCACTTTATGCAATCGATTTTAAAGTACCATAGTCTACAAGGAATCCCAACCGATTTACGACAAAAAAATTTAACATCTGTTGAACATTTTGTCACTGTCTTGAACACTCTATAAAAAACTCTCAAAGTCAGTCTCGTACTGACTAAAATCCACGATGTCTTTCTATAATCAGCGGGACTTATCTCATTACCGTAATCCCGGAACATAAAGGGATGTTCTGGGATCACGGTAATGAGATAAGTCCCGCGACCCCGGCAGACTTTCGCGCCTGGAACACATAGCGCCGCGTCGACACGGGAATGGTCGTCGGGCAGCGAGTTGACCTTTACTCGCCGTCCGTATGCCCGATTCTAAAATGTACTTGGAAAATATAATTATTTTTTCCTAAACCAACTATCGGTGCACATGTTTTTAACTCGGGATCTTAGTTTGTAAATAACATACAAGTAATAAAAAAAACAACTCAGAGTGCATAACCTTGACGTTGTGCGTTTCCCACACGCACTAGCGCACACTTGGCCTGTTTTTTTAATCCATATTCTTAGTAATCTTCCATTTATCCGCTAACAGGTAACTAAGGCCTGGTTTACACAGAAGAAATGTGGCGAATGCGTGTGGTGGTGGCAGATAGACAAATAAACCTTATAGCTTTGTCGTTAAAGTCGTTTTTGTCGGAAAGAGAATTTGCGACCGTGCTGGAAGCACGCGTAGCATGACTAATTTTATCAAGAATAAACAAAGTTATTTCATTGTTATTTCAATACAAATCGACTGTGTTTTTTTTGTACAAGTATATATGGCAAGATTCTCTCAACATTGAAGATGAAAAAACAATTATTTTCTCTATTTTAAAATAATAATGTTAAAAGCATAAAAATCTTTCATCGTTCTGTCATTTTGTTTTTTCTTCCGTTGAAAAAACCTGTTTCATGGCGGCGCCATGCTATGCGTGGCGTTTCACATATTTAAGATGATAGCGACAACGACACAATAGATTCATACATTTCTAGGAAAAAATAGGCGAGAGCGAAAGATAATTATGTCAGCAGGGCGCACGTCCCATCTACAACGCTATGTGACATAACTGTTTGGTTCATTTTAATGTTTTTTGATTAAGCGACACCGCCACACTCTCGCCACTTCCCTTCTGTATAAACCGCGCCTTAGCTACTCGCAGTAACCTTCACTGTTTGACCCTTTTCATTATTAGGAGGCACGTTAGTAACCGGTTCCATTATTACTCTACCGACAGTAAAAAGAAGAAATTACCACTCGTAAAAAACAATAGACCTAGGTCAAGTTATGAAGACAAATTACAATTGTAAGATGGGTAAGTACTTAAGTAGAATTGTTGGCTCAGTGGCAGAGCGATCAAATGTTGCTCTGCGTGTCTCGAGTTTGATTCCCACACGTAACAAATATTTGAATCATTCACAAGTCGTTTTTCCGGGTATGTTTTTAGGCCAATTTAAAAATTTGTTAACGCACCCTCAATACAGGAAAATATCCTAGAGTGAAATAAGTTTAATAAGTCTGAAAACAAGGAAAACGAAAATATTTGAACTCTTCTATACGAGAAAGAGAAATAAAGAAGATTAAAAAGGCTAGCATTTTTTACACTGCTGTGGCATGCCGCCGGTTGAAAAGCGGTAATCGCAGCCTATTAGATCCCTGCAAAACCAGAGCAAAGCCCTGCTCTGCGCGTTGCTGACCCTGCAACTCTGCTTATCAGGGAACCCTGAAAGTGGACTTAAAATTAAAGAGAAAAATAAAGTTTTATTGGAACCCGCCCATAACAGATTTAAATAAAACTTAACTAGAAATACCTTGTGACTCACAGCGGCGCCAAATAGGCCCAGTTCAGCAAAATGCTGAACAACTTTACTAATGCTTATTTTTTATATTTGCGTTATTTAAATAGTTACATTTTTATTTAAGACCACATTTGGAGGTCAAATGTTTTTTGTACGTCTTAGGCCTGATTTTTCAATAGTAAGATAACTTTTATCTGAGGTTCGTTCGAAATTGTTATTTTAATTCGTCCGATAAAAGACTGTTGAAAAATCAGCCCTTATTTAATTGATTTACTTGATTGACTGATTGGTATTATATTGGATACCGTATGCGCGTTGGAGCGGAAGGTACAGACACACTGCAAAAACTTTTTTCCCAAAGTCTGTACTGATACATTACTTAGCAAAGGCATCGCCCAATTTCGGCAATGAACGTCTTTTCCGAGCCGCTTTTAACAAGCCCTCGTGGTGTGTCTCAGGCCCGGACTCCAACCAAAGCGGAGACGAAAGGAGATGACGTGTTTGAATAACCAATCCTCTTCGCTTAGCTTCGCAGCTTCGGTGGAAATCTTATTGGTTATTCAAACACATCTCCCCTCATCTCCGTTTTGATGTTCGGGATGTGAAGTTTGTATCGCCGTCCCTTTCAAACCTAAACTGTTCCTTCAATTGTCGAAGTTTCAGGGTTACGGTTACCTTCACAGAGGGTCTTGTAAAATAGCTGATAATATTACTCTTGGCGCATCTTCATCCGTCAGTATGGGAACTTTCTTGTCAGTTGTACAAAGATAATTGTTTTAACTTTAAAGTACTATATCTACACTATTTTAAACTTTACAATAAAATTATGAAACCAAAGAAATCTTGACTCGTAGTTTGTCAAAAAATAGCACAAAACTACGACGAACTATAAAATAATGAGGAAATTGTACGCACAAGTCTGAATAAATGGTACACACATGTTCTGCCGCGCTGGCTACGGTAGCAGTAAGTGCAAATTTTGACAAAATGAGTTAGATAAATAGAGATCCCGAATCAGCACAATGATCTGTTTAAGATCTTTATATAGTTTTTAACCGACTCCAAAAACGGAGGAGGTTCTCAATTCGTCGGAATCTTTTTTTTTAATCGTCTATCGGGGTCAAGGGACTATCTCATGAGGTAAACGTGACCCTGGAACGTAAAGGGCTATTAAAGGACCACAGTATATTTTAGTTTTTACAAGTCTGACAGGACTCAGTTGATGGCCTAAATACGATAAAAAGGGGTAAAGGCGCTTAATAAATAAGTCCAATAAATGATACAATCGATTTTATTTTCCAAAATAAAAAAATCGATTGTATCATTTAGAAAAGCTTTCTAATTTAATATTTCTTTAGACTACAGTCAAAATAGTTAAAAAAGAAGTTCAGTAAAACAAAACCTAGCGCGGTTACTCAAATTTGTGTGAAACACACTTATTGCTTTTATCACGAGCGCGGCAGGACTTTTCGTATAAAATACAACAAAATAGTATGTTGCGTGCTAGTTGTAATAGACAATGTGTGGTTAGAACCTGGATTTACATTGTTTAAGTATATTTTTTATAGTGTGACTGACAGATTGACTTATTGTGGATAAACATTTTCTGGAACTAAACGTAAGTACAAAAACAAAAAAATGGATATAAACAAAAAATTGTCCATGACACTTTGCTAGCTTTAACGTACAGCTATGTACAAATGAAAGAATCAGGTTGATAAGATAATAATAAGAAATATGCAAAAAAATACCGTCAAAAAAACTAACTTAGGTACTATTTTCATTTATTTTAGTATTATTATTGAAGGTTAGAAAACGACCAAAAACGTTAATTAGTGATTATTCATTTATTTGTGTATTAGAATTTGATCAGACTTTTTTAGGGTTCCGTACAAGTACATTTGTACATAATTATTTGAACTTCATTTCATACAAAATGAGTACACATGCCCACTTTTAATGATGAACAAACTACACTGGTGATCAAAAGTAGGTATGAAATTAATTAACTACTTGGAATTGGTCCGGGATAGCTCCTTAGATAATGGTGATGTGAATGAATTTGGTATCGTTAAACATTTAAAATGGTACTATCTTTATTATTTATTTAAAATGGTACTATCTTTACTAGTTATTAAGTTTAGTACCTACTCAAGAACGTAGGGAATCGGATTAAGTGATTCTATACTTTTGTTCGGGCATAAAATATTATTTTGTAGAAATTGGTACGGAACGATACGGAGTCCAACTCGCATTTAATGTTTTTTTCTTTAAATTCTAGTTTTAAATGTTTGGAATATTTCCATGATACCCGCCTTATTAAATGCGTCCATCTCATCATAATGTTTTTAGTGTGTCATATTGAGTCATGTCGTTAAACATAATTTTTAACACAAAAAAAGTCGTTTGTACGGAATGTTATTTTTAGCTCAGTATTAAATTGTTTGTTATAGGTACAGACGCCAGCAGGTCAATCTACCCCAATCTGTCGAATTTTACCAATACAACACTAACCTTAATATATTAAATAAATTTGACTAATTAAGGTGGGTCCTGGCATGTGTAGGGACAAAATAGATCTTTGGCGGAAAATACCGTATCGCGAGAATGGACTTTAAATTTAAATAAACGTCCATCATTGCGATAATTCATGTCATTTTTTAGGGGGACAAAGACGATTCCCGAGTAATAAGTACCACTGCCTTGAACGAATTTCCATAGCATTTGTCATTATGTTACACTGTAAAGATGAAGTCCGGAAGTATGAAGTCTTTATAAACTAATTTTTATAACATACTAGAAAACCCGGCGAATTCCGTTTCGCCACCTTCGTTTTCTTTGCTATAAACCTCATTGAGCCCGAGACCTTTCCAACGAATGCAAAACCGTGGAAATCTTTTCGTGCGTTCTGGAGTTATAGCGTCAGGAAGGAAAACCCGACCTATTTTTATATAAGTAGTAGACTAGCAAACCCGGCGAACTCCGTTTCGCCACATAAACCTCACGGGGCCCGAGACCTTTCCAACGAATGCAAAACCGTGGAAAACAGTCCGTGCGTTCTGGAGTTATAGCGTCAGGAAGGAAAACCTGACTTATTTTTATAAAGTTGACGGTGCGCGACAATTTAGTTGATTTATTGTAACATTTTTTATAAGTTGTAATCGATTATTTTTACTCTGTGGTGTAAGAATTATTTCTTTATTGGAAATTTTAATTTAGAGCGGGTAACACCGAATGGAGTTGTAAGTGTCATGGCGGCGGTGACGAGCACTTTTGAGGCGACCGTCAGCCGGGCGACATGCACAAACCCATTGGCTCTAGAGTAAAGTTTGTTTATTCTCCATCCGTTATTTAATCAGTAATTATTACTGTAATCATAAGTTATTTTGGCGAAGTTTTGTTGAAATATTAAAAGTTAAATTAAGTGAGATATTTTGTGAATATTATTTTACATCTACCTGCAACAACACGCCCATAATGAAGGACGAACTGATGACGGAGAAACAGCGACACGTGGTGTCTCAGCCGCTCGACCCTCCGTCATAGTAGATTTCACTTTGCTTTATAATAATACTAGCTGTTGCCAGCGGTTTCACCCGCTACAACTCGAAAATTATCCGATATTATATATAATTATACGGGAACATAAAATCGGGATAAAAACTATCCTATGTATAATCCAGGTTATAAACTATCTGTGTACCAAATTTTAGCCAAATCCGTTCAGTGTTTTTTGCGTGAAAGAGTAACAAACATCCATACATCCATACTTACAAACTTTCGCCTTTATAATAGTAGTAGGATTTAATAATATTAATAATATTTCACAATTATTACACAACGCCATCTAGTCCCAAGCTAAGCAGAGCTTGTGTTATGGGTACTAGACAACTGATATACATACTTATATATTTCTAAATACATACATATTATAGATAAATTACACCCAGACACAGAACAAATGATCGTGCTCATCACACAAACATTTGTCCTGGGTGGGAATCGAACCCACGACCTCCGGCATAGCAGTCAGGGTCACTAACCACTAGACCAACAGGCCAGTCTATGAAGTGGATGAATTTTGATAGTTCTTCTTTCAACTTCAACAAATCAAATTAAAGTGTCAGGGTCAGTTGAAACATTATAATTCATTATATTTGCCTTCTCCAATTTCAGTTATAACGTAGAACATCAGTCTAGTGCACAATGATCGTTATACTACTGGTCTGCGTCGCGTGCGCAGCATACTGGTTGTCGACCTGGAAGACCGTGAAGCATGAGGAGCCGCCATGCTACCCTGGAGCGTGGCCCATTCTTGGACACATACCATTGCTGATCAAGATCAAAGACAGCTGCTGTATGTGCTTTTTTTTACTTGTTTAAATCATCAAATGAGTCCTCCCACCCAGTGCAAGGAGGGAGGGCAGGGTCCATGGTCGGACAACGAGTCGCACATTACTCGCCGCCCGCGCCTATAGTGGCCGGAGATCGTCTGCTGTGCTGTATTACTTACTAATTGTTCTCCGCGATTTCACACCTACTGCTTGACTCCTTTTCGTCGTAGCGTGATGCAATATAGCCTATAACCTTCGTCAATGAATGGGCTATCCAATATAAATCTATATTTTTAATTCGAACCCGTAGTGTCTGAGGCCTATGTTCAGCAGTGGACGTCCTCCGGCTGATGATGATGATGATGAGTGTCTGAGAATAGTTCGTTCAAACAAACAGAAAGTCTTCAGCATAAGTTGACATACTCGTAATTAGTCGAGGTTGTACCTACGGCTTTGCTTGCATTATAGTTGATCAATATTTCGTCGAGCGTTGTACATGTAGTCTATAACGATGGAGAGTTACAAAAAGGGATTTCGACAATAATTTTAGTACCAAGTAGCAAAATTTTGTCGATATCCCCTTTTTATTTTGGGTGGAAAATCATGTAATGAATCCTCTAGCTCTCGTTGGGGCGGAGAAGGGACTCTTCAATTTGACTGACTGAAAACTATACTATGTTCCGGCAGTTGCCCTTTGGCGTTCCAAGGTAAAAGAAGAAACAGTTACCCTAAAACGCCAAGAGCTTTGACTGTTATTAAAAAGAATAGAATAATATAAGAAAATAAGAGAAGTAATTTCTTTTGTCTTTCTAGCGCTGTTGAAGATAGGATACGATCTGGTCAAATACAGTAACGAAGTGGGAGGAGTGATTGTAGCCAGGCTTGCAAATCATATACACTATAGTAAGTATTATTTAAATAAGTAATTAATAAGTTATCATTTCAATGTTTTCACTGTGAAGTTCTTGCTTGACAGTGTTTTAAGAATTTCTTTGAACACTGTTATACTATGCTCTCGTCAGTAAATGACGAGTTTCGTCGTTAGAAAAACCAAAGTTGCGTTGCTTACCAAAGTAAATTAGGAAGTTAAAGTGGCAGTACGCCAGTCACATAGAACACAAAACTAATAGCCGATGAGGCCGTAAGATTCTCGAATGAAGACCATTTACCGGCAAGCGCAGCACGAGACGTCCACCTGATAGACAATCTGATGAAAATCACAGGATCACGCTGGATGCAAGCTGCTTCCACCAGGTCATATTGTAAATCCATGGGGGAGGCCTATGTTTAACTGTGGACGTCTTATCCACTCACGCGTCCGTGGATAGTTTAGTATCCAAAAAAAAGTAGCGTTTACGTCCTGGATAGATTAGTATCCACTGTGTCAATCTGGCATGTGGTTATATAACCTAAAATATCACAAAATCTTTTCAAAAGGAAATATTGACTAAAATATTATTTGCAGTTGTCACCGATCCGGATGATTGTCTCACGGTAGCAAATACGTGCATGGAAAAGGACCCTTACTATCAATTTGGTGCTGATTGGCTAGGTGATGGTTTAGCTACTGCAAGATGTAAGTTAATTTAAAGGTATAATAATATTATTGTCTTTGGTTTATCAATAATTAATCAAACCTCTGGGACGGGTCTGCCCCATAGCACTTCGACGCACTCTTGAGTCGATGGACAAACGGGCCATGGCAAAACGCTTTGTACGGCGTACGTATTGGAGAGATCTCCAGCATGTAACTATGGCGCATTGCCGTACGTCATGCATTGCGAAGATGGAAAGGACCAGGTGGAATCAAGTTGCAGTCCCAACGCGTACTCTCTGGAATTTAACCGATAAAAAAACAACTGGCTGGAAACTCGGGGTCGATGTTCAAGGATTTGAATTCTATAATTCACCTGGTTCTTTCCATCTTAGTAATACATGACGTACGGCAATGCGCCATATTTACATGGTGGACATCTCTCTTATACTGCCTATACGTACAAAGCGTTTTGCAATACTTTTATGTGCGCACAGCTAAGGAGTGGAATTCACAGCCAGACTGTTTCCTGATAGCTATAACCTTGGGATCTTCAAAAGAAGAGTGAATAGGTTACTTCTAAGCAACCGTCATCGATCCCATAATCGCTAACTATCAATCAAAATAATGGGAAAGCATTTCGAACAGCTGCTCCAATCGACCAATGAAAAAATAATCAAAATTATGAATTGGTGCATTCATCCCGCGGGTCTCATCTGAGCGGGGTCAATCGACCTAAGAGACCACGAACCAATCGTTAAATTAAAAAAATATTACTAGCCGCTAAGTCTTTGAAGTGGGAGGAATGGGGGGCGGCCTTTCCTCAGGAGTGGGACAGAGTAGGCTAGAAAAAAAAAGTCTTTATCAAATATTAAAATTAAATTAATGTTATCCTTTTTCAGATTCCGTGTGGAAGTCACACCGCAAGCTGCTGAACCCAGCGTTCAGTCAAACATTAATTGACACGTTCATTGGAGTCTTCAACAGCCAGTCCAGAAAACTGGTGAAAGAATTAGACAAAGAGGTCGGAAAGGGTTATTTTGATCACGTGATATACTTACGACATAGTGCTTTGGAGACTATCTGCTGTAAGTTTACCGTTAATTAAGTTTAGTAACAAAATTTTAAAAGAGTTTGCTTTGATGGCTTATTATCGTTGAGGTGATGAGTGAAAGGCGACCGACAAAAAGTGTTTATAAAGTAGATTTGAGTCAGGCCATCATCAACTAGTGAAATTTTAATTCATTAAGGTGAGTGGGGGTAAGATGAAAAACGGGGAAAGGTAAAAAATATACAATAACGCCGAATATAAAGTAAATATTTTAATGCTGGCAACATCATTGTAGACAACGTTTTGCCTTGCCCCGCACCGCAGTCTGCGTCAGTCGCTTATTGAGAGCATTCGTGTTTTTTGACATTTTCCGTAAGCACACCTTTACCCGCGAAAATGTAGGAATTTTAATCTTACCTCGCTTGATGCATGACAAAAATCGTATATTTATGGTCATTACCATTAAAGACTATTTTAGTCACTATTTCAATCGTATCCTTTGGGCATTTCGTTCGCATTTAATAACACTGTTCACCTCTTACACTAATTCAAAGTTTTTGTTGGTTGCAGTAACAGCATTGGGAGTAGATTTTACAGATACTAAGCTCAAGAATGATTATTTGAAAGCCATGGACGGCATTTGCGAATTAATTTGTGAACGATTCATGAAGTTCTGGTGGCACAATGACTACATCTTTACATGGAGCAGACTCAAGAAAGAGCAGGATGCCTGTCTGAAGACACTGCATAAAATGTCAAACACGGTAACAAGGTTATTCAAATCCATGGGGCCTGTATTAGCAATATTGTTGTCGAACAGAATATGCATCACAATCTTATCATTTTCAAACAATATTAATAAATAAAACTAAAAAATAAGCCAGGTCATATTCATACATTTAGTCTTCAGAAATCGTCGTGTCCGTGCTATTTTTCCGGCTCATAGTTGCGACCAAATCTTTTTCAATATTTTCACATTCATATAAAAAATTTGTTCAATGTCTACAAATTACATTTTGTGAAATGTGTCACGAAGTAGTGCTAAAAGAAAAAAAATTTTATTCTTACTTCCGGGGACACTCTTTAATATAATAATTAAAATGATATGAAAGTTAATACATATTATTTTTACATTGTTAATTATTAATAAAAATAATATTGCAGGTCCTACAAAAAAGAAAATCCAACTTTTATAAAAACAATACAGACACTGAAAAAAAATTATCAGGTAGGGATTCACATTACACACGAATCATTTTTTTCCTTTGACCATTAAAAAATATCCTGCTGTTTTATATTTTTTTAAGGAACCAACTTCATGCCTTTCATTGACTTACTCCTGGAGCTCTCAGTTGAGAAGGGGGCTTTTACAGACAAGGAGATCAGGGACCATGTTGACACAGTCCTCTTTGCTGGCCAGGATACCGCGGCTACTGTTCTTGTGTTTACCATGTTGCTGTTGGGGTCGCACCCAGAGGTCCAGGAGAAAGTATTTACTGAGTAAGAAAATTAAGCGATCCATTTGTATTTATAGCTTCATCTTATTTTTTTCTCCACACTACGATGTTTTCCCGTATTTTAGGTGCGTTTAAATTCACATGTTACACAAACAGCCAATCGGAACTACCTGTAGGCCATACAAGTATTTGATTTGTCCGAGTACAGTAAATCTTGTAACTGATCATCAAGTTTTTTTTTTATTCTGAGTATCTTAGCAGTAACTTCTAAATCTCCTGTAACCTTAAATGAGCAAAACTTTAGTAAATCATTAGCTATTAAGTTTTCAGGAACATTAAGCGAGCTTATTCGTTTACGCGACGCAACGTGCGATATCGAATCGACTGCCGATTCAAATTGCAAGTGATCTAATGGAGCGACGTGATGCAATTCAACCGTGAACTACGAAAATCCACCTTACTATTACGGCATAAAGGCGCTGCGAAAAAAAACAAAAGATGTCGCTAGTTTAAGAGAGTAGTTCATCATCAGCCTATTGCCGTCCACTGCTGGACGTAAGCAGAAGAGAGCCAACCATCCCGGTCCTGGGCAGCCCGCATCCAGCCACCTTCCTTAAATCATCGACCCATCTTGCAGCAGGGCGTCCTAAACTACGTTTGCCCATTCGCGGTCTCCACTCAAGCACATGTTTGCTCCATCTGCAGTCTGTTCGTCTACAGACGTGTCCGGCCCACTTCCACTTCAGCATGCTGATTCTAACCGCAATGTCGGCTACTTTGGTTCTCTGGCGAATGACTAGTAGAGTAGTTATGCTGAAGAGAGTAGTTATGCAAATGAATTTCGAACAAAGAATCGTGTGCGAAATTATCACGTACATACATGAAATTCGATAAATTCGATATCGAGCAGATATAATTATGTGAGCCATATCGTCAAAGCAACTCCATTAGCAAACACTAGAGATCGTGTTTACATTTTCTTTGGAAGGACAATATTGTGCAAGATCTGACCGATATCTCGTCAATCGATGCAACTCTGTATCGCGTGGCGCCATGAACAAGCTCGCTAACTCATTTGGTGTCCGTAGAGTTATTGAGCGCACTGTGAGGTAAACCCATCATTAGTCGCTGAGGGGATGGTCACAGTCTGTTGAGTTAATGAATGGGTCAAAAACAATTATTTAGGTTCTTACTTACCTGGAGATAAGTTTCTGCCAATCTAAACTCTGCGGTAGTTGGATTAATAACCGTTTTTCCTCCCCAAACATCTGTAATCTCAAACCCAAAACAACTATCCAAGGTAAAATACAAATATTCATTTTCATTTACACTAATTTCAGACTACACCAGGTTTTGGGAGAAGATAGAGATGTGGAAAAGGCGGACCTGTCGAAGCTGGTGTATCTGGAGGCAGCTCTGAAGGAGAGCATGAGATTGTATACCATCGGCCCGGTGATAGCCAGGAAAATTGACACGGATGTTAAACTTAGTAAGTTCCTGATTTTGAACAATAAATAGTCAATTCAATTATAATCATCATCTGCCTAGCCTTTTCCCAACTATTTTGGGGTCGGCTTCCAGTCGAACCAGATGCAGCTGAATTTTACGTGGAGCGACTGCCTATCGGACCTCCACAACCCAGTAACTGGGTAATACGATACCCCATGGTAAGACTGGTTGTCAGATTTTAGAGCTTCTGACTAACAGTAACGACTGCCAAAGATCTACAAATGAGTAACGGCTTTACGTGCTTTCTGAGGCACGGAGGAAACTCGCTATGACAGATGGTCACCCATCCACAGACCAACCTCGGCAAGCGCGGCTTAACCCGGAAGATCAGCCTATGCGGCTGTAATTATTTAGCCACGAGCTCCTCAATTTGGTTATTATAACGATTATAATACTGATTTCTTTTATTTATTTCGCCTGCATGAATTATTATACTTTGTTTTAGAAAATTACACCCTTCAAGCTGGTACGACCTGCTGGCTATTGTACTTAGGGGTCCACCTTCATCCAACGTGGGGTCCAGATGCACACGAGTTCCATCCTGAACGCTGGCTGGAACCTGGTAGACTGCCTCAAAGCCCCAACGCCTTTGCAGCCTTCAGTTTGGGAAAACGAAATTGTATTGGTATGTGTCAACTAAATTTTATATTACTTTCGAGATCTAACTCATTATTAGTTCTGATGCAGCAAACCTGTGGTGATGACCAGCAAAGTCCAGCCAATGAGAGGTTTGATTTATGCTTATTTCTTACATATTTCTCTATCTGAAAGATGGTACCTATATAATATATCAGTACCCTTAGCACGAGATTTTATGTTTTTGAGACGTAAAGTAAACTGGAACTTTGACAATTTCAAATTGTCAATTTTCAAGGAAAAAAATAATTCTTTTTTCGCACACCAGAGTAAAAGAGTGAAAACACGTGCTCTCGTGCTAAGGGCTGTTTGCAATAAAAGCCAATCACCATAAAGGGGAGATTATGCTGGGCACTGGGCACAATGATGATGAAGACTTTTATTTCAGGTAAAGCCTATGCCATGATGTCTATGAAGACGACATTCTCTCACGTGGTGCGTCGCTACAGGATCAAAGCTGACATCACCAAGTTACAGCTGAAGATGGATCCCATAATCAAACCGCTCTCAGGACATTTTATCACCATTGAAAAAAGGTTGTAACAAAGAAATATATGATGATGTAAAAACTTTAATAAAATAAATTCGTGAATTAAAACCCAAAAAGCTAACTGTCCTAGATGATACCTGACCCATAGAATTTTATTTTTGGGTCTATTAGGTAATTCAGTTTCGTATAGTACGAGTAATAGTGGTTAAAACAAGAATGGCGATGAGCTCATTCATCTTTAAGACGTTCAAACTATATAGAATATTTGAATCTCAAACCAATCATATCTACAACCTTAAGTTTGGTAATTCATTATAATTATAGAAGCATCATACCATGATAAAAGTATCATGATATGTGTATTTATAGATATTTCAGGAGCTGCAAGACTAAAACGCCATGGCCACAGATTAGTTTTTCAGATTCAGATTCAGATTAGTTTTTCAGTCAGATTTAGTTTTTCGCCAATATCTCGCTGAAAAAGCATCGCAGAGGTCTGAAGTTTGTTGTAAACCCTAGATTTGAAATTGTCAGAACTTTAAAAAATGTAACAAAAAACCCTAGGTTTATATTTCAGGAGCTGTTGAACAAAATCTTCAATGCGTCTAGAATAATTATGTCGATAGGGTGACAAAATAATAAAATCGAAGTATATTTTCTCACTGCAGCCACAGTCTCGTGCTAGCGCCTCCAATACAGATTTTTTACTTAGGTAGGTACGTCTCACATCGTTAAAATATGAAGATGTTTACAAACTCATATTAGGAAAGTTTTAGTTGCTTGCGGCGGTGAAGTTGTGTATTGAAGAGCTTTTCAGTAAGACTTAGGGAGATATTCCTTACTTTTTTATCGTGGTGAAATCATTAAAATAATGAGTCCTCCCACCCCTTACGGTCAAATTGTACTGTAGATACTCCTGTCTTAAGCGCTTATTACACAACCCGATATGAAGGGCCCTGCATCCAGGGTGGGCGTGTACCCTAGTTAGTGCAGTGCTTATTACCTTACCTTATTCGGGACACTAACTCCCTAAGTCTTATTACACCACTCTTAGTTAGGGTTAGGGTCCCTAAAAATTGGGTGGTCTAATAAGGCCTTTACTTTAATTTTAAAATAAGTGTGACATCAAAATTCAATGACATAACTGCAGGTACCAAAACAGAAATGACTGTCAAAATGACAAGAAGACCGACATGAATTAATTCGTACATATTATTTGTCTCAGTAAGGTCTAGGTACAATTACAGGCGAGTTTGTCTAAGTACGGTCTACAATTACAGGCGAGTGGACTCGCAACACAAAGTAAATAATTTGGCTCTGTGCAAACATTTGACTAAAACTCGAGCGTCACATCCGAATGTTGTTTACCACTGCAAGCACTGTGCACCGCGAAGTTTTGATGAAATGGAATGAAAGGGCAATATCTAGTAATTCATTTTAATACGATCATAGTTTTCTAAAGAAAATACATCTTTATTTACTGTTTTTACATTGTTTTAATTTAATGGAAATGTATTTATTAATTATTGCCTACCTTGAATAAGTTTATTGAATACTAGCTGTTCCCTGCGGCTTCACCCGCTACAACTCGAAAATTATCCCACGGGAACATAAAATCGGGATAAAAACTATCCTATGTGTTAATCCAGGTTATAAACTATACGTGCACCAAATTTTATCCAAATTCGTTCAGTGGTTTTTGCGTGAAAGAGTAACAAACATACCTACATACCTGCATTTATAATATTAGTAGTAGGATAGGATAAACACAGTCAAATTTAAAACACGTCCACTGAGAACCGTAATGAAAAATTCCAATAAAGTACTGAAAATAAAATGGAAAGATTTATAAATAAAGCAGCTGCCTCCGATGTTAAATAAATCCTTGATATAAATGTGATATAACATTTGAGTCATAAAATCTGATGTGGCGTATATTTTGAGAAAGCTATCTCGGTCAGTCTTTCGAGGGGTATGCTGTTGCCTTTCAGTGTAGTGCAGTCAGGTTTATGAGCTTATAGTTTACCAGCTCACTCAATGACAAACAGGACAAATGTTTTTGGGATGAGCATGTATATGGGTGCTATTTATCTATAATATGTATGTATTTAGAAATATGTAAGTATGTTCATCAGATGCAATGTTCAATGTTTAATGCGGGCGGCGAGTAAAGGGCAACTCGCTGTCCGACCATGGACCATGCCCGGGTCGACGGCGCGTTGTGTCCCACGCGCGCCTCAAGGAGCGCCAGCATAATGACGGTGCCCCCCATAGAGGGCCACAGTCCAGCCGGGGTTGCGGGACATACGTATACCGCGACTCCGGCACACAAAGGGCTATCGAAGGACACCGTGGATTTTAGTCAGTACAAGTCTGACAGTTCCTCCCGCCCTGCCCGGGGTGGGAGGACTCATTTGATGATTATTCCACGTAAAAAAAATAGCTCTGCTTAGCTTGGGACTAGATGGCGTTGTGTGATAGTTGTGAAAATAGAAATGTCGTGTCGTTTTGGAAATGTTAATTTTGACAGGTTTGCAAAAGCTGTACTGTGTTTTATCGATTGAGGAAAAGAAAAAAACGAAAACAGAAAGATATTATCTGGTTAAGGTACAAATTACAGAAATAAATAGAAGTGCGAGGTATAAAGTTGCTAAAGAATATGATAAATAATGCTGAAATGAATCAAGCCCTGAATCATTCAATTATCGCATCAAAAACTCCACTATTAAAGTCCAAAATTACAAAATTGTACGGATACAGGAACTTTAGTAACAGCGCTTGTCGTATCCAATCTACACGGTGATAGAGGTGGCCGGGCTTATGAATATAAATCGAGAGCGAGAAGGATAACCAATTACAACGCCTCGGCTTAGCCACAACACTACTAATCACTCCATGGCTTTTAACTATGTTGTTGAGAAGTAAAGGTTTATTAGAACTTAAATAAATTGTTGTTTCGTAAGAGCTTATGCACATCACGTTTTTTAAACGCGCCGGTGCAGCGCGTTTGACGCGATGCAGACGCGATACTCACGCAAGTCAGACGCAGCCTAGAACAAATGACAACAAACTGCTCTGATGAAAACGCGCCGTCGACGCGCCGCCGCCGGTGCGTTTTCATCAGCGCGTTTAAAAACCGTGGTATGTAGACTCTTCGTCTACAGGTGGTATTCATGACTATATTCGTGCAAGACACTTTTAAAAGTTCGTTTCTTAATCGATAGTGTAAAAACTTTTTTTTGGGTTTTTTTCACTCAGTGATAGTGTCAAAATACACATATACCTTTTTTAAGTGTTGAAATCATCAAATGAGTTCTCCCACCTAGCAGCGGGACAGGAGGAACTGTCAGACTCGTACTGACTAAAGACCACGGTTTCCTTCAATGTCCCTTTACGTTCGATGGTCATGGTTACCTGATAAGACAGTCCTGTGACTTGTGCAGGCTTTCTCCCTCTAGGAGGGCTCTGTCAAATTTCTGAGAGCTTTTTGAGGTGTGCGTGGAACACGATGCTTAGTCGACCCGGGCATTGTCCATGATTGGACGACACGTATCTAGGGTGGCTGGAAATAGCTTCCTTGATTTTCAACTGTATTACAAAATATGAAGGTTCATATTTGACTGGGAAAAACCAATAAGGATACAAGTCTGAACTCTCCAAATTCTCCGTGCTGGCAGTATCTACGTACACACGGCTACACATCAAGTTATACAAAACCAGTTTGTCTTGGACTCACTTTATATCATCTTTCCGCACATTGAACGGTCAGCATATACTAGTTTTGCATAGCTACTTGTGTAGCCGTGTATACATACAGTTATATAAGGCATGGAGAATGCTAGCATGATAAATTGATATTATATTCACACAGAAATATTTCAAGAAGAGAACTTTTATCTATAATCATTCCGATACCCAAAACACCAGAGATGTATGAAGATGAATGGCCCTTTGGCCATTCTTCATGTTTCTATTCAAATATTCTTTTGCCGACCACGTATCTGTTCCAAAATATATGAGAAATGTAATATCTGTCCCAAAAGTGACGTATATCGCGTGGAATAGTCCTACTAACTGGACAAGCGTTCTATGATATGACCGTAAGGGTTGCCACACAAGAGAAAACTAACTTGAAGCATCGACTGTGCTTCAGTTTTGTTTGACCAAACAAACACTGTTCGCTAGCACGTCACATAGTTCTACATCGTTCTGTGTTCTTATTTTTAGGGTTCCGTAGTCAACAAGGAACCCTTATAGTTTCGCCATGTCCGTCCGTCCGTCCGTCTGTCCGCAGTTTAGCTCAGAGACGCACAGTACTAGAGAGCTGTAATTTGGTGTAAATATACGGATTTGTTGTGCCGAAAAAGTGGTAAAATAAAATCTCATAAAATATTTTTTTTAGGGTACCTCCAGTACTTACACGTAAAGTGAGGAATTTTTTTTTCTCGCGTACCCCTTAGTGTAGGGTATCATTAAATAGGCCTTTAAAAAATAATGACAGTTTCCATTAACAATTTTTTGATAAAAAAATTCGTTGGTGAAATATTATGCTTTAAAGTGCTAAATTTTGCTCGATTCGAGTGTCCCCCCCCTCTACCAGCTAAACGGTTATGTTTGGGGGTGTGAAAAAAATCACAATAGTAGTATATATAACGAAGTTTAAAAGAAAATTATCATGACTAAGTAGGCTTTACAACTTTACGAGTAATAGTCGACCAACTTATAAAATGTACTTGGATATTATATTTTCTTAAACAAAATGTATCGGAGACAACTGCAAATGTAAGTTTGTCAACTTTATTTTTACAGCTTTTATATGTATGTTTTTTGGGGATAGGTAGGTTTTTATCGTCAACTATTTTTAACTAAATTCAAAAAAAGGAGGAGGTTCTAAATTCGTTGTAATCTTTTTTCTTATGTATTTTCCCCGATTTCTCAAAGACTCCTGGACCGATTTTGAAAATTCTTCTTTTTAAAATTAAATTCAGCGAATCGGTTTATTAGTTAGTTCGCATAAGTATTTTGATGGGCAACTACGGAACCCTACACTGTGCGTGGCCCGACACGCACTTGGCCGGTTTTTTTAGTTCTTATATAATTTATGTGTGATATTTTGATGGAACGCGGAACTGTCTCGTCAGGTAACCATGACCCTGGCACTTAAAGGGCTATTGAAGGATCACCGTGGATTTTAGTCAGTAGTACAAGTCTGATAGTTCGTCCCGATCCTTCCTTTATTGGTGGGAGGACTCTTTCACGATTTTACCACGTTAAAAAAGGTATTTTTTGACGCTATCAATGAGTGATAAAAACCCAAAAATGTTGTCACACTATCGATTAAAGTAGACAATAAAATTGTAGCCTACTCACATGAACATTACTAAATTGTAAAATGAATAAGGTTCAAATTCCTACTAACTTTGATCATGCAAATAGTGGCATTAAATTAGAAACCTTATTTTTGATTATTTTGGCAGAATTATGTTGGTTGCAACATTATAGTGATCTGTCATGTTTTAAATAGATTGAAGATAAAAACTGTAGCACCAACGGACAGCCTTTAATATCTAATTCCATCTGAAATACCCGTCACAGTGGACAAAGACAAATTGCTTGACATAAAGAAAATAATTCGAACATTTGGGGATAAAAATATGTATTTTTTTTATGTCGAAGTGTGTTACTATTATAGGTGTGTGATAAGTATAAAAATAAAACGCGTGGTATTTCCATTAATTTTCGCTTTAAAAGTCTTCAAATGTTCGTTTATACGTGTCGTAGGATAATTTGATACTTCGAATCTTCGCGGAAATCCTAGGGGTTTTGCGAAAACGCGGATAATTAGACATAGGCGAAAAATTATCAAATCTTACTGGACAAAGTCAGGATTTTTGCGAAAATACTCGTTATTATAGTAAGATTTGATGTGCTCAACACTGATTGGCTACAATTTTGCTGGCTGACTTCTAATTGGTTCCTAGTTTGCCGATGATTAACGTTAAAATTAAGGGTAGTTTAGTTTTAAGGATATTATTATGAATTTCAATGATGGGTCCTGTGGACTTTGATCCAAGAGCGAGCGAAGCGAGCTCGGGACTCGTGGGCACCCCGACACGGACAGGTTAGGTTCGAAGGGGATGGCGGGGTCTGAAAGACCCCGCCATCCCCTTCGTGTTAGGTTACTTTAAACCATGTAAGCAGAAATAGAAGCCCCGCGAAGCGGGGCTTCGTTGAACTTCCTTTTTTGGTAATCTTCACCTATACTTGTTTTAAGTATCATCAGAGCATTTTAACATGTTTTTATGCCATTGGCTTTTAATTTACATCCCTGACTGTACTTGTTCACCAAACTCGACATAAAGGTAATAGAAAGCTTAAAATATCAATACTTTGGAGAACAATAGACTTTCAGACTCGACGTAACGGGACTCGACGTAAAGGCAATAAATCAAATTAAGACGTCAACCAATCAGAGACGATCTCTTATTGAACGCGCTGACCGACCAATCAGCGTTCTTATTTCATAACAGCCAGCGTTTCGTTTCGCAATATTGCTATAATAACGAGTATTTTCGCAAAAATCCTGACTTTGTCCAGTAAGATTTGATAATTTTTCGCCTATGTCTAATTGTCCGCGTTTTCGCAAAACCCCTAGGATTTCCGCGAAGATTCGAAGTATCAAATTATCCTACGACATACGTATGCCGTCTTACCACAAAAAAAATTAAGCACCCGTTGAACACTTGTCTAATAAAATTGACAACGTCAAAACGACATTTCTCCTTGATTTATGGGTCGTTTTGCAGTTACACTTTTTTTAAACAAGCGTTCTACGGGTGTTAAAGGTGTGCGTCCACAGGTCGGCATCGCACGTATCGGACGTATCGTACGTAACGGATTTTAGTTTGCCTTGTACGTGTATGAAAACTCATACAACTGCGTCCACTGATCCGCATCGTACGGACGGCTCATCGGCAATGCCTTAATGCGATGCGTACCGATGACGTCATAGGGAATGCCGATCAGTGGAAGCGATGAAGGTGGCATCGGCAATCCGATTGCTGATACTCCCGGTCGCTGCCGACACAGAAATCCGTTTGATGCGATACGTCCGATACGCACCTACGATGCGGACCTGTGGACGCTTACCATAAACTTTTTGTGGTAGCCCGGGCGTTTCAGTCTGTAGGTGGTACGTGGTGGCCACAAACCATCATCAGCTTCAGAAGAGCTCTTAGGTACCATATTATTTCTATGTCATCGAAAATACGCAATTATGTGTATAGTTGCTTTCATTTTATAATCTACAACTTTATCACACTTAATGCTTCGGAATGGGTACCACAGCATTACCTTTTATCAATTTTACTCTTTTTTTTTTTTTTTAGCGTGGTAAAATCATCAAATGAGTCCTCCAACCCCGGGCAGGGCGGGAGGGACTGTCAGACTTCTACTGACTAAAATCCACGGTGTCCTTCATAGCCTGTTATGTTCCGGGGTTACGGTAAGGGAATAATCCCGCGACCCCGGCAGGCTCTGGCCCTCTGAGAGGGGGGCCCCGTCATTATGCTGACGCTCTTTGAGGCGCGCTTGGGACACAACGCGCCGTCGACCCGGGCATGGTCCTTGGTCGGGCAGCGAGTTGCCCTTTAATCGCTGCCCGCATGCCCGCGCCTACGGTGGCCGGAGATCATCAAGCGACGTCCGTCGCCGTGGGCGCCTACCACTACGGCTGCGGCGGAGGGAGGACGCTGTCCTCTCTCGCTCGTGGCCTGCCTCCTCCTTCACGAGCATTACTGCCTCGCAGAAGGAGCTGACCGCTTCCCACTCCGTCTCGCCCCGCAGCATGGCCGCAACCAATGCCGGGCGCGAGAGGTCTCCGCCTATCGCAGCCGTGAGGACACGTCGGTGCTCCGCCCAAGCTGGGCAGTCTTGCACCGTACCTATGCTTCACCGTGTCCTCCGGGCGATCTTCGCAGTGGTGACACCCAGGCGTCTCCTCCTTTCGCATCAGACACAGGTACCTCCCGAAACTTCCGTGTCCGGTGAGGACCTGCGTCAAGCGGTAGGTCAGGACGCCATGACTTCTCTCCAGCCACTCCTCAAAGAGGGGTCTTACCGCCGCAATTGCGGCGTGCCCGATCAATTTTACTCTTCAAAATTACTCTCATAAAAAGCGACCTTATAAATCACAGAACATGTACTGAAAAAACAATTGACGAATTCTTCAAAATTCTTTTCAACGAACTGTCATAGCCAGGCCCTCATATTAGCATTCCGGGAATACTGACCGGCCAGTAGCGTTGGCATCAGATCAAAGTTTTGCATTATGTATGGCACTGCGCACCGAGGCGGACGGCATGACTGACAGTATTACCGGAACGGTAGATATGGGAGAACTTATTTATCTTCCTCTTACTTATAAAGTAAGAGGTCTCTATTTGTAATGGCTCACATCTGAAATGGATAGGCCAATTTTGACGGGACTGTCTTTGTCAGGTAGCTGTTTTAATAAGGAGTAACTTGGGCTACTTTCATTTTAGAAAAAATCCTTTATTTTAAAATAATACATTTTTGAGTTCCGACATCCACGCCGACGAAGTCGCAGGCACAGCTGCTAATACTAAGGTAGATAGATTTCCTCTGTGTTAAAAAAAAAAGATTTTTCATACTGATGGGCTCGATCAATTTCTCATTTTGTATGAAAAATATTTTTTTTTTCCAAAAGTTTTTGATCAAACATTGTTCAGTAACATGGGCTGAGTTACCCCATGAGAGGTTTTGTGCTATTTAGTCACACGTTGTATAATAAACGGTCAGAAACCCGTCTAGCATACACGAATAATATTATCTTCCTTCCTAAATATCCTTTGACATTAGTATTCACAGATTATGCAGACATTCACACTCGAGCTGCGAGCCAAGACTATTGTAGCTATTCTTCGCATGGAAACAGATACTCGTATTATGCGAAAACAGCTGAATTAGATTTATGTGGGGTGACTGGTAATTAGTGTACGATACTTAAACATGTGATTGCGCTCATGATAACAAACAATTTTTACTAAGGAAGCAAAGCCGAAATCGTAAAAAAAATATCAGCTGTTCAGTACATTAAGGAAACATAAATGTACTGAACAGCTGATTTTTTTTTCGAGTTTTCTGAATTGTTCCCATAGTAAAAGTTGTTGGTTATCATGAGCACAATCACGTGTTTAAGTATCATACACTAATTACCAGTCACCCTATATACCTACGAGTAATAAACGAACAAGAAATTTCAATAGTGGTTATGGTAAGTAAACAATTTAAGTTAACATTTTAAGGGTGAATTTTACCAAAGGTTAAACATGTTTAAAATTTTATTTAAGCACAAAATTGTATTTAATTTTTTGCTTAAATATAATTTTAAACATGTTTAACCTTTGGTAAAAGTCGCCCTAAGTTAAAGAAATCAGTTAGGTAAAATATATTCACTACTTACAGACTCGTTAATATACTAGTTTCTTGTTAAACTTGACCGCGCCGATCAAGTTTACTTACACAATTTTATATCGTAACTACGTATATTATGTTTGAGAATCGATGTCTAACAGATGAAAAGAAACTTACCTTCTTACTATTACTTTTTTTTATGGCTAGATTTTTCAATCGATGAATGTCTACTTACCATTCACATCTGTCTATTCTTGTTCTGTCCGTCTCCTTTCTAATTCATTTGTTCAATCTCTAGCAATCCATGTCTGCTGTCATTCACTCTCCATCAATAAATCCTTTAGCTTAGCAATATTGCAATACTTTTCAGACAGAAAGCGCAATAACTAACTGCATAGAATTCAAATATTTTCATATATTGTTCCCGAACGCCCGATTCGCATTTCAAAAAGGAATATCTCATGTCTATCAACTATCGAATATCAACAAATATCGGACACGAATATCGGGTGCATCGGCATCGTATCGAATAATGTCTGTCAAAAACAGACGTGTTCAATGGAAAAATGATTTATTCTACTACTACTATTTATACAGTTTTTTTTTTCGGTTTTTATTCATCAAAAGAGTAGCTCTGGATTAAGCAGACGCTCGGTCAGTCACTTGCTGACTAAAAGTCCACCCAGAGGCCTTACCACGACTTCTTAGAGCCATCCAATTTAGCCTGTGGGAAAGAGATGGTGCTAAACGACTTGTATAGCTCTACAAAGATATTTTAACGAAACAAAAATTGAGCTGCGAGCAGGGTTCGAACCTGCGTCTTCTGGATTCCAGACACCTTAACCAATTTGATTAAGCCATCGCAACCACTACATTCGAAGTTTCTCGTTCGCTCTGTTTTATAAACGCTGTTTACACGTTGCACCATCTATTGGTAATGTTTCAAACTACTTACCAACCAACACGTCTGATATTGCAATCAAATTAATGTTGTACTAAATAACGACTTCTAACCTAAAGTTATATTTTTTATAACTTTAGGTTAGAAGTCGTATTATATAGCTCTGTCTCTTTCCCACAGCCTAAACAGGATCGCGTTAAGAGCTCGTGGTAAGGCCTCTGTTCTTTCAAATACCCCATTGCCTTACAGGGCCGTGGTAACCTGATTAGACAGTCCCACAACCCCGGCAGTATTACATACTTCAGTTATGTGTGTCTAATGATAATAACATTGCTACAGAACTTATCATAATAATCGTCAGGATAATTTATAGACCTGCCGTAGTAACAGGCGAGACCGAAATCAGTGTCTATGAATAATGTGTAGAAACCTAGACTGGGCACAAACGAGTGCTTGATTAATGTCCCCCTCTCGCCGTGTTAATGAGGCTGTGGTGAGAGACGAGGAGATTGGAAAGTTTGGAGATGTGGCAATTTTGTCGAGCAGATATTTTCAAAGGGGTTTGAACATTTTTGTATGGGTAGTGCACCAGGTTTTTGATTTTTTGGCAGCCACGTCTGAAACATTTATAGATCGATATCGGTAGCTTGTATATGTTTGACAGGTTAGAACTCAGAAATGTGACGTTTTACGAGGTTTTGCCACTTACATTCTAAGTGAGTATGTTTGTATTTGCCCTGGGATCTGGAGGCGACTGCCCTCCAGCGCGTCTATAAGTGTAACCCCGCTGCCTCGAGAAGTCGAGGCAGTTGTCCACACAAAACTGTCTGTAAGAAATCCCGGGAAGATCTATATTAATATCAACATTTCGATGCAAGTAACTCTACATATGGGTGCCTGACAAAGCATCGTTGCCGAGCCAGGCCTAGAAAACGCTAAAAATTTCGACGCGTTTAAGCAAGATTGGCCCAAGAAACCTGCACAAAGGGAAGTAGAAGGCCAAGTCACCATTGCCAAAAAGTAGGACAAAATATGTAGTTAAAAAAAACCGGCCAAGTGCGTGTCGGGCCACGCACAGTGTAGGGTTCCGTAGTTGCCCATCAAAATACTTATGCGAACTAACTAAACTGATTCGCTGAATTTAATTTTAAAAAGAAGAATTTTCAAAATCGGTCCAGGAGTCTTTGAGAAATCGGGGAAAATGCATAAGAAAAAAGATTACGACGAATTTAGAACCTCCTCCTTTTTTTGAATTTAGTTAAAAATATTTGACGATAAAAACCTACATATCCCCAAAAAACATACCTATAAAAGCTGCAAAATAAAGTTGACAAACTTACATTTGCAGTTCTCTCCGATACATTTTGTTTAAGAAAATATGAATCCAAGTACATTTTATAAGTTGGTCGACTATTACTCGTAAAGTTGTAAAGCCTTCTTAGTCATGATAATTTTCTTTTAAACTTCGTTATATATGCTACTATTGTGAATTTTTTCACATCCCCAAACATAACCGTTTAGCTGGTAGAGGGGGGGGACACTCGAATCGAGCAAAATTTAGCACTTTAAAGCTTAATATTTCACAAACGATTTTTTTTATCAAAAAATTGTTAATGGAAACTATCATTATTTTTTAAAGGCCTATTTAATGATACCCCACACTAAGGGGTACGCGAGAAAAAAAAAATCCTCACTTTACGTGTAAGTACTGGAGGTACCCTAAAAAAAAATATTTTACGAGATTTTATTTTACCACTTTTTCGGCACAACAAATCCGTATATTTACACCAAATTACAGCTCTCTAGTACTGTGCGTCTCTGAGCTAAACTGCGGACAGACGGACGGACGGACGGACGGACGGACGGACGGACGGACGGACATGGCGAAACTATAAGGGTTCCTTGTTGACTACGGAACCCTAAAAAGTCATAAATGCTCATTTTGTAGAAACACGAATTTCATTGGTGACACCGTTGTCGCTTCTTCACTCAAAGTCTGTGATAGTTTTTACTGCCAGTACTCTAATGGAGTGGTTTAGTGCTGTACGTGCTTTTAATAACAAAGTAAAGATTTTTTATTCTTAGTTTGCATTTACATTAAGTTTTACTTCTTTTCGCATAATTATTCCTTCGTTATGGATTTTTTTAGTGGCATAATTGAAAACTTGAGAGTTTTTATTTTCATTTACTATTTTGTTCTGAAATGTACGAAAGTTTGTTTCGAATTTTGCCTCGTAATTAGATTGGTCTGGAATTGCTTAGCATAGTACGTAACCGTCAGTACTCAGAAAAAAAAGTACTAAGTTGTGAGTTGTGATCAATTTTAAAAACAAAAGATAAAAATACTTTTCATACATTTTTAAGTACGGACGGACTTATAGAATTTTTCAGGAAAATATCCAATTAGTTTAGTCAAAAAAAAAAAAAAATACTCGAAATAGCAATCTTGCGGAAAAGTGTATTTATCGGAGGTTGTATTTCAATTAGTAGTTAAAAAGAAACAATAAATGCAATATTTGAGTTTTTCCGTTTTTTTATTAAGGGGTGAAGGTTTAGACAGTTAACATTAGTTCCAGGAGATTAAATAGAAATATCTTGTTTGTTATGTGTTCTGGTGGGTCGACGCGGACGGCGCGTTGTGTTATGCGTGTCTAAAAGAGTGTTAGGCGTAATGACGGGGCCCCTCTGTAAAGCCTACCGGTGTTGCGGGACTAACGAATTAACGTGACCCCGGAACGTAAAGGGCTATTGAAGGACACCGTGGGTTTTAGTCGCAGTACGAGTCTGACAGTCCCTCGTCATTATTTTCATCATTTTACCGTGCTAAAAAAATATGTTCTGGTAAATAAAAATTGCAGATAAAAAAAAAACTGTCAATCGATTGTAATTTTAACACGATTCCCATTCTTTGCCAATAATAATAAATCGCTTTACATGATAATGAGTACCAAAAGTGTATAACAATGCATCAACCGCCTTAAACACAATAGCCCAGCGTTTGCCAAATTGGAATTGTTCCACAAAATTTCGCTTTTCAACCAAATCCGTGTCTGTTTCGGGTCATTAGACATTATTTGACGTATCGGAGGTACTTGCACGAGTCTGCGTTTTAAAGGCTAAGAAATACCTCGATTTTAAAATTGAAAAAACATTATTCTCAGATATAAAAAATCATTCCCGGGTCGACGGCGCGTTGTGTCCCACGCGCGCCTCAAAGAGCGTCAGCATAATGACGGGGCCCCCCTCTCAGAGGGCCAAAGCCTGCCGGGGTCCCGGGATTATTTCCTTACCGTGACCCAAGAACAGAAAGGGCTATTGAAGGACACCGTGGATTTTAGTCAGTAGAAGTCTGACGGGGTGGGAGGACTCATTTGATGATTTTACCCCGCTAAAAAAAAAAAAAGACTTAAAAGATCGTTGTTGAAAACGTATTTAAACCTATGAAAACGAGAAAAGTCGACTTTGTTTTTAATAAATCGGCAGTTTATTATATTTATTCATAATCATGCAGGAAAGAAACCTCCTTTCTGCTTTATTTGTGATCACTGACATCAGTGAAAGAGAAGGAGGCAGCGAAGTCAACTCTCTCTCTTTCTCTCTCACCAGATGTTGGCCAAGTTCGTGAAAGAAAATATAAACCGCACATGTGTGCTAGTACCTCTACCATTGTTCGAGAAAGCACTCAAATTGATGGCCTCACGAAATAACCTTGATCGGTGGTAATTAGGAATATCGCGTTAGAATTTCCTCCTCAATGTACTTGTAGCTTGAATGGGATGAGATGACCTTGTAACAGCGGCTTGGTGATAAGCAAAAATGCGAACAAAGGATTTTTTGTTCGAATGTCAGTGGAGTAGGTGGTTATTTTTCTTTTGTATTTTTTTGTTATCACTTGACAGCGCTGTCAAAATTAATTCTACAGAATTTTCTAAAAAAAAAAACCAGAGTTATACCTGCTTGTACCATTGAAGAAAATAGATAACAAAGAATAAACTGAAAAGCAAAACAAAAGCAACCTTTTAGCCTTAATAAGCTCCACATTAAAGCGAGTAAAGCTCCTGTCAAACAGACAGGCGAGGCGTGGCGAACGCGAAGCGAGGCTTTTTTGTTTTTAATGTATGGAATTGTTTAAAGCTAGTCACATCACATAGACTATCGGATCGCTTTCGCTTTGCCTGTCTGTTTGACAATGATTTAACGTCAAATAAACGAAAATGCGAATTAATGACGTGAAGCGTAGATTGATTGCATCTTCTTTTATTATTATTTAAAAAAGTAATTATGTATTTGAGAAGAACCTTGTCGTTTTATGTCGGTTAGAATGCAAAGTATCCAAATGACGAACAACAGATGAATCTACAAAAAATAATGTGTTTTATTTACTAAACAGTACGTGTTTGATAGTACGCTATTCTTCTCCGTTGCAAAAGTGACAGTGAGTGAATGCATTATTCTAAATTTCATTCTGACAATTTTAACAGCTTACACGAATGAGTAAAATATATATTAAGCTTGTAGTGTAGGATGTAGAGAGCTTCATAAATAAAGAATTTCTTCTAAAACTAATTGTAATTATTATAGTAAAGTAAAAACATTTTATTTTTATTAACTAAATGAGGGCCAATGCCTGCCGGGGTTGCGGGACACACGTGTACCGCGACTCTGGTACACAAAGGGTTATTGAAGGACACCGTGGATTTTAGTCAGTACAAGTCTGACAGTCCCTCCCGCACTGCCCTGGGTAGGAGGCCTCATTTGATGATTTTACCACGATTAAAATAGGTTCGCAACATGTGGCGATCAGTAGTTTTGCGTACCCCCTTGAGAAAAGGGCGTCAGTAATGTGTATGTATGAATATAAAAATTTGAAGCCACATAGACAAACAGGCTGAAACGGTTCAAGTACTTGCAGTTTGGGTAGGTATGATGTTTAAATATGAGGTAAACTGTTTGTCCTTTATAATACCTTATTAAAGAATTACTGATCGCATTAAAAAAATCCATAGGATGTGTTCGTTTTTATCTTTCTTTAATAATGTTGTGATTTCAACCTCTTAGCCTTTTCGGCTACTCAAGTCTCCAATACGTTACGACTTTGGTATCTATTGAGAACGCGTCTGTGTACGAATGTCTTTGTCTTTGTATTCCTATAGTCGTATTTTCTCATCTTGTTTGGCAACTTTCAGGAGATATTTTTGCCATTTATTTCGTATTTTTTCAATACGATAGCACAAAATTAGATCCGATTCCATTTTAAAATGATTATAGCTGCCAGATATTGCACTTTATGAAAAAGTGCTTGGCAACGAAAATATTTTTTATTCTTCAGTAAAGTTTTGTGCCAGCGTTTTTCATTTTCTTTTTTATTCGTTTGTTTTAAAAAATGCTAAACGTGTTTTAAACTGTTCCATAATCAAATTATGCATCATGTGTTTTTGTTTTCAGTAATATAGCTTAGTTTTTTTTTAATAGGGCTCTAAGTATTTTGTTTTGTAGAATATCACCTTTGAGGCAAAACACAGGTAAAGTGCTTATCGGACCACGCCCAATGAAGGGTTCCGTAGTTTAAAATGATTAACCCATACGCAAACTAGCATTATAGTTAAACTAGCTGTTACCAGTGGCTTTTCCAGCTTATTCTTTTCAGCTTGATATTAGGGAGGAGGGTTTCAAGCCTACGCTTAAAGATGTATTATCTTATAAATAAATTTTAAATATTCTAGATCACTTCACAGTTAATCTTTAAAATATAAATGATAATGGTTGTTCTTATCTTATCCTTCAAAAGATTTAGAAGCGAACCCGTAGAAAAAACTTTTGAATCGACTACTCGACTTTTCTCAAGTAGGAGTAGATCAATAAACCAGGCAATTTCTATCAATACTACATTCAATACTGCTTATTACATACCTATCTACAAACACAACGATATCTTAATTACCAGATCACATTTCCAATATTGTTCTCGTGATGTGCTTTTCAAATGCACACTGTCAGGATAAGCGAACAATGAAAGCTATCACAAGCTATCACAACTAGTTACCTAATTAGAATTGAGCCCTCGATATTAACCTGCAATTGCACTAGGCTTGAAATAATGGCTGTATTATGTGGCTGTCAGCTAAATCGCTAGAAGCAGACCAATACGACTGTAATCCTCAATAGGCTAACGAAAATTGCTCTTAATTACCGCGATAAAAGACTTTATCCACCTTACTACAAAAAAATAAACATCTGTTGAACACTTGTCTAAAAAAAGTGTCAACTGTCGTTCCTTTGACGAGGTGACAATTGCTCTTGAATGTAGGCCTGCTATTGGTCAGCGAATTTGGACGCCCCGCTCGCACGCAAGATGTAGCGACAACTATTAGCGTGCACGCTGAACGCCACGCTGCACGCTACAATACACGGCAGAATCTGCGGCCTGAGGGTGTTTTGATTTCTGACCCGACCACAACATGGAACTGAGATTTTACTATGGCTATATCCATCCCGGATCGACGGCGCGTCGTGTTCCACGCGCACCTCAAAGAGCGTCAGCAAAAAATTACTGGGCCGCCTTTCAGAGGGCCAAACTCTGCCGTGGTCGCGGGATTTATTTCCTTACCGTGACCCCGGAACATAAAGGGCTATTGAAGAACACCGTGGATTTAAGTCAGTACATGTCTGACAGTCCCTCCCGCCCTGCCCGGGGTGGGAGGACTCATTTGATGATTTTACAACGCTATAAAAATGTCTATACCCATATCTTGAAAATATACTTAGTTGGGTCTAACTATTGTTCGCAGAAGGGCATCCAGTTAATACAGAAATGTTTTATAATTTGAGCAATTAGGTAATCATTGTAAGACAATGAAAAAAATGATTATAATTATAAATACGGTCACAACCAAAGAGGAAGACTTTTAATTAATAAACACGCGATTACAATGGAGATCAACAGTTCGGGGAGTAAGTACATAAATCTATCTAGTAGTTGTAGGACTACATACATTAAGTATCAAAACCTAATTTATCATTAGAAAAAACAAACAACTGCGAAAAAAAAGCACCTTGCATATAATTTCAAAGTAAATAAGAATAATTTCGTAAGAACCTTTAGGCACTGCGAGGATCGCCTGGAGGACACGGTGGAGCATACGGTGCAGGACTGCTCTGCTTGGACAGAGCACCGTCGTTCGTGTCCTCCCTCACGATGGCGATAGGCGGAGATCTCTCGCGGCTGGCATTGATTGAGACCATGCTGCAGAGCGAGACGTAGTGGGAAGCGGTTCCCTCCTACGAAGGATTCATGCTAGCCAAGGAGGAGGCGTCGGACGCGTGAAGGAAAGGACAACGTCTTCCCTTCACCCCAGCCGAAGGGGTAGATACCCGAGGCGACGGACGTCGCTAGACGATCTCCAGCCACAGTAGGCACCGCGGGACGTCGGCGCGTTTTGTTCAACGCACGCCTTTAAGAGGAAACAGCAAGGGCTGGAGAATTGAAAAATAGGTATTTGTAAAATCTATTGCTGTCGCACAGTGCCCACAACAGAGTTACAGAGCGCGAAGGAGACAACTGCAGCTTGGACCGAAAATACCTTAAAAATGGCACAAAATCAACGATTCGTAGTCCCCTGATTACTCTTCCAAAACTTAACCGATTTCACTACTTTTTCCTTTAAAAAATAAAGAAAGGCATTGGCCGTGTTCCTATGTTTTCCTTTTTTTATATAATCTCGTCAAATTTGTTTACTGATTATTTGAACACAGCGGAAAATCTGGCCATTTTTTTAGGATTTTGAATGTTCATATCTCTTTTCATAATTAATTTATGGGAAAAAGGAAAACATAGAGACACGCCAATAGTGGTCACAGATTTTTCGTAAAAAAATTATTGCTCTACTGGCATTATCCAGGGAGAAAACAGGGGACTACGTTTGTATGGAAAAACGGCCGTGCTGTTTCCTCTTAAGAGTATCAGCATTATGACGGGAGCCCTTTAGAGCTAAAGCCTGCCGGGATCACGGGACTTACGAATTACCGTGACCCCGGGACTTAAAGGGTAATTGAAGGTCATCGTGGATTTTAGTTAGTACGAGTCTGACAGTTCCTCCCTCCCGCTCTGCCTAGGGTGGGATTCAATCAATTTCATGATTTTACCATACGATAAAAAAAAGTTCTTTTATTATTAAATTCCAAGTTGAAAACTACCAGACACTAGTGATTGGTCTGTCAAAAATAAACATAAAATATTAAAGATTATACAACATGTAACATAATTAACGCACATCCTGAAATTAGTTTGTTCAGAATCGTTTACTGAATCGATTTCTAGCATTTTAATTAAAGGTAATTTTTTATCAAAAATAATTAAAACTACGGAAATTATAGACAATGTTACCCCTGTACAGTCAAAATTAACTAAGATAGACCATAAATCAAGGCAACAAGACTTAAAAGTGCAATTTTATTTGTATTATTACAAATTCCGACATTCAATTACAAAATAAAGAAAAATAAACCTTACTGCAAAATAACTAATTTAGTTAATAACAATGCATATACATATTAAATTAAAAATTCAATATTATGTTTTATGATTATAACATAATATTCTAATTGTGGTGTCTGAGATACACATGTAACATAATTAACGCACACCGCGTTAATTATGTTACATGTGTATATAACACTGTTTTTTTTTCAATCCTTTCTTAAACAAGTACAGTTGATGATAAATAGAATAGAAAACCCTCCATCCAAGAGATGGATTCGTACCTGGCCGATAGCTTACTCGATAAATACAATAAAATGGTGTGTTGCGTGCTAGTTGTCGGCAATTCGAGGTTAGAACCTAATCAGAGACAAAACGGAAAAAAAAATGTAATTAATCCGTCGGATAGAGTCAATCTTCACTTATTTCAGTTATAACGTAGAACATCAGTGAAGTGAACAATGATCGCTGTGTTACTGGTCTGCGTCGCGTGCGCAGCGTACTGGTTGTCAACCTGGAAGACCGTGAAGCATAAGGAGCCGCCATGCTACCCTGGAGCGTGGCCCGTTCTCGGACACATACCATTGCTGATCAAAATCAAAGACAGCTGCTGTATGTACTTATAATTTATGTTTAATATTCGCGGCTTTGGGCATCGTCACAGGGGACGTTTTACATGTGACTTAAGGGCTTCACACACAGCAGCTATAATGTATTTTAATGTACATTACATCCGGGGATGTAAATTATTTAAATTATCTTAATGTATCACACACACAACAGGTAATGTAATGTATATTTCCCTCCATTTCATAACATCCTTTTCGAAGAGAGATGAGATTTATTAAGATTATTAAGATGTATCGAAATGTAGTAAATGTATATTTTCGTATCGCTCTGTATCTTAAACGAAGATGTAAAAATATACATTATAGCTGTCGTGTGTGGTCTCCTGACGATTTCTATGGAAAAATGTAATGAGATGTGTCATGCTAGTGAAGAAGGAGGCGGGACGCATGAGGGGAGTAGACTGGTTATTACATATACAGTACATAATACATACTGGGTCATTAATATGACGATATAATTATCTAAAGTCACCCTTTACCAGAAACGTAATTTCTATTTTTATTTCTAGCGCTGTTGAATCAAATTCACGAAATAATCAAATACAGCCATGAGATGGGCGGAGTAATTTCATGCAGGATTGCTAATCAAACGCACTATAGTAAGTATGTTTGATCACTGCCTTATTTACAATATTTTTCCACAATTGGCACCACAATCAAGAAGAAATGCGCTGTTGCAGTACATATTCCTCGACATGGCGAACGCCTTCGATCGTCTGTGGCACGACAGAGGAATCTTTAAACTGGCCACCTCTCCTCTGGTCAAGATGGTCATATCCTTTCTGTCTCACAGTACTATCCAAGTGGTGGTCGAGGGAGCGGTTTCCAGCTCCCGCTAGGTGACCGCGGGAGTGCCGCAAGGGAGCTACAACATCCCTACCAATGCCGACGTCATGCTCGCGCATCGACGCCGCTTACACAACAACATCTATGAACATAAAGTTCGCGGCCTTTAGTTGTAGCGCGAGCTGGACCTTCTCCCAGACTGGCTGTTGAAGTGGCGACTGTCGTTTAACGTGGGCAAGGGACAGGCCATCATCACTGGGAACGCGCCACTCCCAAAACCCCTGTATCTGCATGGGGCTGACGTCGCGTGATCGCCCCAGGTCATGTACCTACTGGTCACCAGGGGCATTCAAAAAATGTTTGGCCAATTTCAATATTTTTGTGTGCAGCTCACACTTGACCAAAAAATTAAAATGCCAAAATTGTCAACATTAAGCCTCTGTTCAGACACGGCGGGAACCGCGCGATTCCCGCGCGGGAATCGCGCGTTTATGTCTGAACGATTACTTAATAACTTATACAAGTAAGACTCACGCGATTTCCATGCGATTCTGAAATCGCGCGGTTCCCGCCGTGTCTGCACAGAGGCTAAAAAAAGAATTAAAGGTTAAAAAGTTTTCTCTTATCTCTTATGGATGTGGACTTCTTCCATATAGCCATTTTAAAGGAAGCGCCCTGTGTAATCTGAATGCCTCATGTATTACGAATACTATTTTGCAGTGATCACTGATCCGGATGATTGTCTCACGGTAGCGAATACATGCATGGAGAAGGATAGTTTATACCAATTTGCTAATGATTGGATAGGCGATGGCTTAGTAACTTCAAGATGTAAGTTAATTAAACGTTATTATTTTTATCTTTATATACCAGTATCTTAAGTTAACAGTTTTGTTTTGGGGAAGAAAAGTTCTCGAGTGGCGACTACGGACCGGAAGTCGCAGCGTAGGCAGGGCTTAGTAGGAGGCCGACGACTTTGTGAGGGTCGCGGGCAACTGATGGATGCAAGTGGCGAATTGTCGTTCGGTGTGGCGGTCTAAGGGGAAGGCCTATGTTCAGTAGTGAACGTCTTTTGGCTGATGATGACGATGATGAGGAACTGTTTTTTTTTGTGTTTCGTTAGCCCGTTTATTGCCCGTGGAGAAAAAAAAACCCAAGCAATCTAGTAGTCAGTGGGAGACGACGCGAACGGCGACGGACGTCGGCAGGGGTCGCGGGTCTGTTTAGAATCTCAACAGTTATACGTGGCCCCGGAATGAAAAGGGCAATTAAAGGAACACTGTAGATATAAGTCAGTACGAGACCTACAGTCCCTTCCACTCCACCCAGCGATTTTAAAAACGAATAAAAAAAAATGGTGCCAAGTAATCAGGAGATGGTATACGCACTATTGTACTGAGAATTGTGTAAATGAGTCCGTAAGATAATAAATGTAGCACCACAGGAAATAAACGAAATTTCAATGAGATAAATGAAATCAAATTAATTAATTTGCTGTAAAAGGGATTCTTTGATGTGTACATTATTATTTCAGATTCGATTTGGAAGTCGCACCGAAAGCTCCTGAACCCAGCGTTCAGTCAGACCGTACTAGACACGTTCATTGGAGTCTTCAACAGCCAGTCCAGAAAGCTGGTGAAAGACTTCGACAAAGAGGTTGGAAAAGGCCTGTTTGATCACTATACATACATACGACATAATGCTTTGGAGACTATTTGCTGTAAGTTTACAGTTAATTAAGTTGTACTGTCAAAAATTAAATGAAACGTTGGAGTTACAAACACGGAAGTTTCGGGAGGTGTGAGGCCTGTGTCGGATGGCGAAGGGAGAATTGCCTGGGTGTCACCACTGCGAGGATCACCCGGAGGACATGGTGGAGCATACAGTGCAGGACTGCTCAGCTTGGGCAAAACACCGCCGTGTTTTTACAACGGCAATAGGCGGTGACCTCTTGGCCCAGCAATGGTCTTAGCCATGCTGCGAGGCGAGACAGATTGAGAAGCAACACCTCCTTCAACGAAACAGTCATGTTTTTTTTTATCCTCCCACCCAGGGCAAGGTGGGAGACTGTCAGACTCGTACTGACTAAAATCCACAGGGTCCTTCAATAGCCTTTTATGTTCCGGATCACGATAGTGAGATCGGTCCCGGGACCCCGGCAGGCCTTGACCCTCTAGAGCCCCGTCATTATGCTGACACTCTTGGCGCAAGGCGCGCCAGGAACACAACGCGCCATCGACCCGGGCATAGTCCATAGTCGGAAAGCGAGTTGCCCATTACTCGCCACACGCATGCCCGCGCCTACGGTGGCCGTAGATAGTCTGCTGACATCCGAAGCCGTGGGCGTCTACAACTGCGGCTGGGGTGGAGGGAGGACGCTATCCTCTCCCTCACTCGGCCTGCCTCCTCCTTCGCGAGCAAGACTGCTTCATAGAAGAAGGTGACCGCTTCCCAATCCGTCTCGCTCCGCAGCATATTGGCCTCGATCGATACCCCGGTATCGCGAGAGGTCTCCGCCCTGAGGACACGGTGGTGCGCTGCCCAAGCGGGGCAGCAGTCCTGCACCGTATGCTCCACTGCGCGAGGGTCCAATTCAAGTGGGTCCAGATGGCTACAAACTACTTCCTCTTTTTTTTCTTTTTTTTTATTTGTCCCTACCTGTAGGCTATACAAGACACTGCGCCAGTAGTGGCTCTAGTTTCTCGAAAAAACCTCTTAGCCATCATAACCATCATCATCATCATCATCAGCCGGAGGACGTCCACTGCTGAACATAGGCGCTGCCCTTAGACCGCCACGCCGAACGACAATTCGCCACTTGCATCCATCGGCTGCCCGCGACCCTCACGATGTAGTCTGTCTACCTTGTGGGAGGCCTGCCTACGCTGCGTTTTCCGGTCCATGGTCACCACTCGAGAACTTTTCTTCCCCATCAGTTGTCAGTTCTACGAGCGATGTGGCCTGCCCATTTATTCCAGCCATCATAACATTTTTATTAAATTTTTCAATTGTGTTCTTTTAGTCATTGCAACACGCATTTTTTATTAATTCAAAGTTTTCATCGTTTTTAGTAACATCATTGGGAGTAGATTTTACAGATCCCAACCTAAACAATGAATATTTGGAAGCCATAGACCGCATAATGGAATTATTTATTGAACGAACATTAAAGTTCTGGTGGCACAGCGATTACATCTTTGCATGGAGCAGACTCAAGAGAGAGCAGGATGCCTGTCTGAATATACTACAAAAAATGTCAAACACGGTAACAAAACTATTTAAATGCAAGGGGTTATATTGGTCTATGATCCCCCTTTTGTTAAATGACATTTTTTTCAGAAAATACGCTTTTTTTTAGCGTGGTAAAATCATCAAATGAGTCCTCCGGGCAGGGCAGGAGGGACTGTCAGACTTCTTCTGACTAAAATCCACGGTGTCCTTCAATAGCCCTTTATGTTCCGGGGAACGGTAAGGAAGTAATCCCGCGACCCGGCAGGCTTTGGCCCTCTGAGAGGGGGGCCCCGTCATTATGTGAGGCGCGCGTGGGACACAACGCGCCGTTGACCCGGGCATGGTCCATGGTCGGGCAGCGAGTTGCCCTTTACTCGCTGCGTCATAATGTTTTTTTTGTTTTATCATTCTCTTATTTTAGAAGTTACAGGGAAACACACTTTTTACCAAGTTGGAAGTGTCTCTCGCGCAAACTGTTCAGTTTATAAAAAAAAAAAAAATCAGTAACCTCAACCTATCCTTTTTTTAAACACCTATCCACTATACCACACTTCTACTGTCCCTATATAAATAAGTATAGACTACGACTGCCATTGTAACAATGTTAAATTATAATGTTGCAGGTCCTACAAAAGAGAAAATCAAACTTTTATGAAAACAACAAAAGAACTGAAAAACTTATATCAGGTAGATTTTTATTACGCACGCAATTTACACTTTAAATGAAGAAGATTTCGTGATAATGTTTTATAATTTTCATTCTTCCTGCGCTTATCCCTTTTTACTTGGGGTCGGCGCAACACGTTTTTTTTCTTCCATTCTCCCCTATCAGACGTCATCGTAACATAACTCCTTTTTCATTCATATCATTTTGTATACAATACATCCACCTTTTCTTTGGCCTTCCTCTTTCTCTCCATCAATCAACATTCATGCTCATCACTCTCTTAGTCACATGAGTCTCATCCCTCCTCATCACATGTCCATACCAGGACAGACTTTCAAACTTCCCCTTACAAACTCATTCCTTACTTTATCCATTCTTTATAATTTTTATAATTTTCATGAAGGAACCAATTTCAAGCCGTTCATTGACCTGCTCCTTGAGCTCTCTGTTAAGAAGGGAGCTTTTACAGACAAGGAGATCAGGAACCATGTTGACACAATGCTCGTCGCTGGCCAGGATACTTCGGCTACGGTTCTTATGTTTACCATGATGCTGTTGGGATCACACCCTGAAGCTCAAGAGAAAGTATTTACTGAGTAAGTAGTTACTTGAACAATTCACATTGACATGGTTTATATTCCTAAGACGACCTATGATTACCTAATCCTTGACGACCATGCTTCCACATTCACACAAATATTTTTTAAAGACAAGGTTATCAGCACTCTTCTATGCTACTCAAACTTCGATAACATCATACTAGTTTCTAGACACATGTGCAACATCCCCCACAGTTATTAACGAGTGGCGGCCACGGACCGGAAGACGCAGCGTAGGCAGGCCGCCCACCAGGTGGTCCGACGATATCGTGAGGGTCGCGGGCAACCGATGGATGCAAGAGGCGAATTGTCGTTCGGCGTGGCGCTCTAAGAGGGAGACCTATGTTCAGCAGTGGACGTCTTACGACTGATGATGATTATGATGATGTAGCAATTTCTACTTCTGTGCCCAAATTTATCACAATTGGTGTAATATTCGTTAGGATTTTAACTACACAATAATTTCAGGTTACGACTGGTCTTGGGAGGAGATAGAGACCTAGAAAAGGCGGACCTGTCGAAGCTGGTGTATCTGGAGGCAACATTGAAGGAGAGCCTGAGACTTTATACCATCACCCCGGTGGTAGGCAGGAAAATTGATACCGATGTGAAACTTAGTAAGTTTCTGATCCTGAAATAGACAATTGTTTTGAATCAGGGTGTGGCAACCAACAATGAATATTTCAATATATTTCTTTATAATATTACAGTACATTTATTAAACTTATGTTAATACTAGCTGTTGCCAGCGGCTTCACCCGCTAAAACTCGAAAATTATCCCACGGGAACATAAAATCGGGATAAAACTATCCTATGTGTTAATCCAGGTTATAAACTATCTGTGTACCAAATTTTAGCCAAATCCGTTCAGTGGTTTTTGCGTGAAAGAGTAACAAACATCCATACATCCATACTTACAAACTTTCGCCTTTATAATAGTAGTAGGATTACTAGCTCCACCCGCGGTTTCACACCTGTCATGTTAGGATAGGTTACAAATCTTCTGTTTATACTTTATTATAGACTCCTTAAGATATAAACATTATCTAAAGTCATAAAAAAGTACTAAGTAGGTACTAAGATTACTAAAGGGATATGACTGTTGTTTCTTCATCTTACTGTGTTTTAGAAAACTACACCCTGCGAGCTGGTACGTCCTGCTGGTTGTTGTATTTAGGGATCCACCTTCATCCAATGTGGGGTCCAGATGTCCACGAGTTCCATCCTGAACGCTGGCTGGAACCTGGTAGACTGCCTGAAAATCCCAATGCCTTTGCAACCTTCAGTTTGGGAAAAAGAAATTGTATCGGTAAGGCTCAAACAATTTTTTTACTCTACTTTGTGCCGCATTTGAGCCTATGCACAGCACGTTTTTTAAACGCGCCTTCTACGCGCGTTTGTGTAGCGATACAGACGCGATGCGCACGCAAGTTAGACGCAGCCTGTCTCCTCTAGGCCTGTAGCCAAACGGCAAGCGACAATCGTTAACGTTCAACAGGTAGCTAATACATTTTCAATTTTATACCCCATCGCATAAAGTTGAAAATCTATTGAAGATTACAATCGTTTTCCTTTGTTTCGTTCGCTATCGCTCAGCAGTGTTTACCAGATTTTCAACTTTATGCGATGGGGTATAAAGTCAAAAATGTATTAGCGACTGCTGAACGTTAACGATTGTCGCTTGCCGTTTAGCTATAGGGCCTGATTGATAAAAACGCGTCGTCGCCGTCGATGCGCGTTTCAGGAATGCCCGTCGACGGCGCGCGGCGCGTTTGAAAAACTTGGTGTGAATAGGCAATTAGAGATTCAACTTCCCATTAGCTTAGATGAAGCAAAGCTGTGATGTTGACTACCCAATTTTTGGCAAAATGGTATTTTATTTATGCAATTTTTTCAATTTTCAATGTCAGCTAGGTGTATCTGTATAGACTAAAGACCGGGTCACATAATGATATAGACTTTTCTTTCAGGTAAAGCCTATGCCATGATGTCTATGAAGACGACGTTGGCTCACGTGGTGCGTCGCTACAGGATCAAAGCTGACATCACCAAGTTGCGACTGAAGTTGGATCCCTTAATGAAACCATACTCTGGACATTGTATCAGCATTGAGAAAAGGACTTAATAATTTTAGAATTATAATAATGTAATAACTACTATCAGAATTAATTGTGGTGACATTGGAGGAAGTCGCCAAAACTTATAATTATGATTAGATGTCCCGTTTTTTACCATATTTATTATTTCGTTAGATCTTCTAGATAAAGAAGTTTTCTATGGTGGGAAGGTATGTTGGAAAAAAAGTAAAGCGGTGAATTAATTTTTTATGAAGTTTTATTTAAAAAAAAAACAATTGGTTTGTTTCTATGAGTCGTACTTGATTTTCTATAACAATTTTACTACCCTATGTCCCAGGTATTCTCCTTGATGTATACATATCATATATTCTACAGAAACCGTCATACCATGATAAAGGTATTAAAAAAAAACTTACTCCAACCCCTTCGCGAATGGCGACCAGTTTTTTTACCGGTAACCGGTCGAACTGGAGTATGCATGAATCCAAGAGATTAACATGCATGAAAATGACTTTTTTGTATATCAAAATAATAAGTTAAAAAAAAAACAAAAAAACATGGGAAAACACGAAATTGTACACAAACATTACTGAATATTTTCACATTTTTCAGTCTAGCTCGAAAAATACTACTGAATTTTGTTAGGTTTTTTGTATAAATGAAACGTAATTGAGTCAGTCTATAAAATTATTACTGTACCATAAGTATTCTCACTTGAACATAACCCTTCCTTAGCGCATGTACCCGGAATATTACAGGTGTTGCATTCTTTGGGCGAACTAAATCGTTTCAACGTTTATTAACTAAAACTAAAATACAAGCCAAAGCCAAACCAAAAGCCAAAGCCATTGCCAAACCTATTGCCAAAGCCAAACCCTTTCAGCTAGCCAGCTGAATCGCTATAGCTATGCCATCACATCTTCCACGAGACCTGACCTGAGCCTGTAGCCAAACGGCAAGCGACAATCATTAACGTTCAGCAGTCGCTAATACATTTTCAACTATAAACTCCATTGCATAAAGTTGAAAATCTAGTAAAAACTGCTGAGCGATAGCGAACGAAACAAACAAAAACTATCTGTAATCTTTGATGGATTTTCAACTTTATGCAATGGCGTATAAAGTTGAAAATGTATTAGCGACTACTGAACGTTAACGATTGTCGCTTGCCGTTTAGCTACCAGGCTCTGAACTATTGAGAGGATGTTGTAAACATACGTAGTCTTATTTACAGGGGATGATATTTATGACATTTGTTGCCACAGAGCATTTGTAACTTTATTGTTGCCTATCTGTGTGTAAATCTAATATCTTTAAACGAGCAATTCTTGTATATTTATTTATATATAATCAGGATCTCGGAAACGGCTCCAAGGATTTTCATGAAAGTTACAGATTAGGGGGTTTTCGGCTCAAGGAATCGATTTATCAAGGTCCCAGGTTCGAGAAAAGCTCGGTTCCCAAGATTTAGACATATTTAAAAACCGAGCGAAGCTCGGTCAACCAGATATAATAATATTAAATTATGTGACGCGAGTAATTTCAAAGTTTATTTACTACTCTGACGCTAGCGCCTCCAATAAAGATTTTTACTTGAGTGTGTACGTCTGACATCGTTGAAATATGAAGTTGAAGATTAAACATCTTCATATTTCAACGATGTCAAACATACCTTAGGAAAGTTTTAGATGTGTTTTGAAAGTATTATAATATGCAGGTTTAAGGTTAAAATAATAATATTTCACACAACGCCATCTAGTCCCAAGCTAAATATATTTATATATTTCCAAATACACAAATACATTTAGCTTGGGAGTAGATAAACATACTTATATATTTCTAAATACATAAAGTTTTTTTTTAGGTGGTAAAATCATCAAATGAGTCCTCCCGCCCTGGATGGGGCTCATTTGTTCTGTGTCTGGGTGTAATTTATCTATAACATACATATTATAGATAAATTACACCTAGAAACATAACAAATGATAGTGCTCATCACACAAACATTTGTCCTGGGTGGGAATCGAACCCACGACCTCCGGCATAGCAGTCAGGGTCACTAACCATTAGACCAACAGGCCAGTCAAAGTTATACTATACTGTTGAGTGAGTTTTTGAAGGTTCTTTTACAGCAATTTCTTTAGTACCTTTTCATGCACATGAGTTTATTTATAGTAAAAGTAATTCGATATAAATTGTTCGATTGTTTGTTTCATAAATCGTTGTCTTTACCAAATGAGTCCTCCCGTTCTGGGCAGAATGGAAGGGTCTGACAGACTCGTACTGACTAAAATCCATAGTCTTCCTTCAATTGCCCTTTACGTTCCAGGCCAATTAATATTTAAACAGTCCGGCAGCCGTTAGGTCATCTATCATAAGGCAGTTTACTGGATGAACTTCTTTTTTGCTGATTTGAAGAGTCCTTTGGGGTTTATCTTCACTAAAACGTACAGCCTTTTGGATGAAATACAAATCCTCTTAAAAATCCACTTTAGCTATGTAGGTATTTCGTTTCACCAAAGCAATATTAATATAAAAAAAAGAATCGGCCCTTTCGCAAAAGGAGATCCGCAAGAAGTCCTAATAAATTAGGCCTCAATAGACAAAAGTGAATTAAATTGGGTTTTCAAGGACTAATACTAGTCTATGGCCCTGTGTAATTAGTTTTTTGTTATAACATGGGTTATGTTATATAAAATGCGTGCAAAGGTCAATCGGTGTTTCTGGAAGACGGGAGTCCTAGAACGGCACGGGTCGGTCACAAAGGCAGTCACGGTAGTCCAAAAACACAGCAGGGGTCGGTAATTAAAGGTAGCACACAAAATAAACATATAACGTAAGTCCACAACACGAGCAAAAAACGTTATGACGGCTATGACGCTACCCGGCAATCTTGTTGACAACCGGTTGATTGACAAGTGATTTTTTAAAAAATATTTTTTGGCATGGCTTCGAGGCCTTTATGCCAGATTGACAAGTGACAGGCTTATCACAAACTATATAGAGAGAAGGTAAGGCGTATCGAGTGTTGCAGTTCGCAAAAAAGAAAATCGATTTTCATAAAAAAAATCATTTTAATAACAAAAACAACAAAAATACATTTATTTATTGAAAACATTTTTATTTAAAAATGACATAATATGGCAACATTGGTTGTTATTAACAACTGCAACTTGGCATAAAGGCCCCGTAGCCATGCCAAAAAACATTCCAAAAAAAAACCGCTGCAACGCGAGGAATACATCAACTGACTTCCCTTTATAATTAATTTGTTTTTCCTATGTTTTTTTAAAAAATGATAAAATAAAGTAGGGCTTATAATTATTTAAATATTTTTTGGAATGGTGTAATACTTTGTTTGTCGAGGCCGTGGATCGCCGATCTCCTTTATTCGAATCCCGCAAGAGATTGACATGTAAAAATGCTCTTTCAGGCATTAGAATATCAGGCGCCTCAATATCTTTTCAAATTCAAATAGTTATTTGTGTTGTATGTATAATAGTAGTTTATGAAACTGGTGCATAATGACGGTTATTGTACACGAGTGTGAGTTCACAAGTATCACACGAGTGTATAATACCCAGTTATGTACAGTTTCATACACTACTCTATCTTCTCTCATTGAACACGAACATCATATCAAATAAAAGATAAAGATTAAGATTAATTAACACTAGTCATCCACCGAAACACAAACGTCAAAATTCCAACATTCCCGTTATCGCAAATTTTCGAATAAGTTTTAAGTGTACTACTAAATCCTACGATTATTATTTTGCGCGTTCCAGTTTGGTCCCTCAGTTCACACACACATAAAAAATGACCCTTTAATATTCCCTTAAACTATACCTATAGTTCGAAAATCAAACACAGCATAATTATAATTTTTAATAACACTTTTTCCTTATTTTTTTTCCAGTTCAGATAATAGATATTAGTGACAGCAGTTTATATTTTGTGGGACCTGGATCAAATACAACTACGCAATTGCGTCTGTTAGTACTTTGTGCATAAACTTTAATATATATTAAGTTCTTTTCTCAAGGCTGATACAATATCCTGAGTATGGTTTCATTAAGGGATCCATCTTCAGTCGCAACTTAGTGATGTCAGCTTTGATCCTGTAGCGACGCACCACGTGAGCCAACGTCGTCTTCATAGACATCATGGCATAGGCTTTACCTGAAATAAAAGTCTTCATCATCATGTGCCTAGCTTTTCCCCAACTGTATTGTGATTGGTTATTATGTAGATTGTAGACTAAACGTATGCATCTGATTATCATAGAAAAGTGAAAGAATTAAAAAAAAGAGTATCATGTGAGAGGTTTATATCAGTTTTTAGGTCAAGGTGGAGCATATGGTGCAGGACCGCTTGGGTAGAGCAACGCCGTGTCCTCACGGCGGTGATAGGCGGCGACCTCTCGCACACGGCATTTATCGAGGCCATTATGCGGGGCGAAGCGGTAGCCTTCTTCTGTGAAGCAGTCAGCGAGATGCGTGAGGGAGAGGATAGCGTCCACCTCACGACCCAGCCGCAGTGGGAAACGCCAACCAACACGATCTCCGACTATCGTCGGCACGCGGACGGCGAGTAATGGGTGACTCGCTATCCGACCATGGCCTATGCCATGGGTTGCTGGCGCGTTTGTTCCACACGCGCTTTAAAGAGCTGTCAGCACAATGACGGGGCCCCCTTAAGCAGGCCGCACACCAGGCATACATTTGTAGCCCGATAATTGTAGCACCACACTTGAAGCGCGACACATTTAACGTCCCCGTATATTTCGACGTGAGCACGCACACCGAAGCAACATTTGTAGCGAGTGCACTTTGTAGCGAGACGTTATCCTCGCCACACAAATTGAAGATCGAACACGTTCGTTTTTTGTGGCGCGTTGGTTTGCAAAAATGAAAGAATACATTGAATTTTACTTTGAGTTTATTACAGAGGTTGAAAAAAACCCTCTCAATGACTACAGTTACAGACGAATTACAGAAATTATTTGGAGTATCTTACTCCAAATAATTTCTGTAAAGGCAAAAAATTCAATTAATACAATTAAACGGATGAAACCAATAAAGTCTTTTTTTTCTCATTAATCGCCACATCAAGAAATCGTCGTCATCAGACGATGATGTCGACATTCTCAAAGCGGTGCCACGCTACAACTGTGCTTCCGATGTGCGCATATACAATACATTTGTAGTTAGCTGAATTGTAGCGCAATGATTGTGGCGACGTAAATGTTTGATGCGTGTAGCGTGTGGCGCTGGTGTGCGGCCTGCTTTAGACGGCCAAAGCCTGCTGGGATCGCGGTAAAGAGCTATTAAAGGACACCATGGATTTAAGTCAGTACAAGTCTGACAGTCCCTCCTGCCTTGGCCTAGGTGGAAGGAATAATTTTAGATTTTTACCACGCTAAATAAAAAATTTGATTGACACATACCGATACAATTTCTTTTTCCCAAGCTGAAGGCTGCAAAAGCGTAGGGGTTTTCAGGCAGTCTACCAGGTTCCAGCCAGCGTTCAGGATGGAACTCGTGGACGTCTGGACCCCACATTGGATGTAGGTGGATCCCTAAATGCAACGACCAGCAGGTCGTACCTGCTTGAAGGGTGTAGTTTTCTAAAACACGAAACATTTTAAGTTGGAAATCATGCAGGTAATATAAATATACATGGTGTTTGGTATCCATCAATTACTGATTCTTTTAGGCGATATTAAATACGATTTTTTCTTTACGGAGATATTATTGCTCTTAAAAAATCCAAGATATTTGCATTAAATTGTACTCACGGCTACACATCAATCTATACAAAACCAGTATAAGCTGTATGCGCGGAATGATCATAAAAAGAGAGACCACGATAGACTGGTTTTATTAGCCTGATGTGTAGGCGTGTGTACATATTCTCAGTATCGAACTGAGAATATGTACACACGCCTACGGCGGTTCAAAACTTTAAATGGCGACCCCATTCCCAAGGCGCTAGATTTTTTTCGATAAAAATGAGTATAATTATGTTTAATGTCCCCCTTACCGGTAATCGGAAACCAAACATACTGAATAACCGTTAAGTTAATAAAAATAAGTGAAAAACTTTGCATTATAAGCCCCTTCGTACATACTGCGATGCAAGTTTCCGATACCTTACGACTTTGGCATCCATTGACGAGTGTTTGTGTGCGAACCCCTATGGATTTGTATAGCGATAGTCTCCTGGATAAAGTCGTTAGGTAAAGGTAAAGGTCTCCAAAGTCGTAAGATATCGGATTAGCGGTAAAGGGAAGGTAGCGGCTTGCGTCGTCTTGTGTACGAAGGGCCTTACTCGGATTTTCATGACCGTAGATCAACGGTCGGCCACACGCAGCCCGTGATTGCTTTATAAACTGAAGACTTTGTTTATAGGTAAACAGTAAATAACCTTATTTATTTTAATAAAAAATCTTTCAGTTTTCATATAAAAATTGCGGCTAGCCGTTACATGAAAATGATTACGAACCGCTGCTATGGATTATATTTAAGATCCTGAAGATTATTATTTTGGTACAATATTTTGTCTCGATTGTTCAAGATATCAAACCTGATAGCAGGTAGGTTTACGCTGCTTTCACATTTGGGCGACAGTCGTGCGACAGACTCTGCTTATGCGCGGCTGTTCATATAAAATGTGAAGAAATGTGCTTCTGCCGCGCTACTGTCGCGCTGCTAACGTCCTAATGTGAAAGCGGCCTTAGACTCTCGCCTCGCGCCTCGCCTCGCGCCTCGCCTCGCGCCTCGCCTCGCGCCTCGCCTCGCGCCTCGCCTCGCGCCTCGCCTCGCGCCTCGCCTCGCGCCTCGCCTCGCGCCTCGCCTCGCCTCGCGCCTCGCCTCGCGGCTCGCCTCGCGCCTCGCCTCGCGCCTCGCCTCGTACCTCGCCTCGCAGCTCGCGTTCCGTTGCGAGGTAGCGAGTGCCTGTTTATACTCTCGCGATGCGTTCAGTGCGTTGAGCCAGCAACGATGGAATATGTCAATAAAGAAGCGACATCAACTCTACATATATAGTTATTGATGCTATAATGAACATACTAAGTTTAACATCCGTCTCAATTTTCCTGCCTACTCCCAATCCGACGGTGTACAATCTCAAACTCTCCTTCAAAAATGCCTCCAGGTACACTAACTTTGACAGATCCGCTTTTTCCACGTCTCTATCTTCTCCCAGGAGTTGTTGGACTCTGAAAATGTAGTGAAAATCAAATCTTGTCTACCGAATATTATAAAAGTATTTAAAAATGGAGGCGGGCAGGATGTGGATCATTTATAATATGTATATGCCTCTTCGTATTCAAGCAGTGGGCCCTACTACTGGACATTATGTACGGAGGTAAAAATGTTTACATTGACAGTCAGATTATCATTACCTTCAAGTGAAAAATCCCAAAAAAAGCTGGAGTTACCATATTTAACTTTAGCGACAGTGCGATTTATCCATGTATGGATGGAGCAAAAATTTAAAGAAAAGGAGGAAAATTAGCAAGAAATGAAAAAATTGTTCAAGTAACTACTAACTCAGTAAATACTTTCTCCTGTGCTTCATGGTGAGACCCCAAAAGCATCATGGTAATCACAAGAACTGTCGACAAAGTATCTTGACCGGCGACAAGCATTGTGTCCACATGATCCCTGATCTCCTTGTCTGTAAACACTTCCTTCTCAATATTGAGCTTCAGAAGTAGGTCCATGAAAGGCTTTAAGTTGGTTTCTGTAAGAAAATTATAAAATATTAATTATATTGAATTTTTTTGTACATTCAAAATAAAAAATAAAAAAATTGTAAGAGCAGAAACTTTACCTGTTTTATTTTTATTACTGTCTTTACTGTTTTCATAAAATTTGGATTTTTTCTTCTGTAGAACCTGCAACATTATTTTATATTAATAAAATTTTATTGATTTATAATGTGACAGCTCCAGTAATTCACCTTTGAACAGTTCCTTCGACCTTTAGCTCTTCCGGAAGTTTTCCGTCCGTATTGCGACTTGTTTGTCTTACCTAGCCTTGAAAGAGACTACTTGGACCAAAAGAATCCTGGACATGTTGCAATTATCTCTATTTAAATGTCGGGTATTTCATAACTTTCGACATATAATGGATGTTGAAGCATCCGCTGAAGTTATGTGGCTGACAGATGCAAAGAGAACAATGTCGTTAGTGAAACGTATCACAGTCTCGTCTCACTGAGAATGCCTTTTCCCTCTCAATCAGCTGCCACCTTACTGAATTTCACTTCAAGGGTTTGTAATTCTGTAGGTATATCCTTTTATAATAATATTTCCGTAAAAGACCCCATGAATTTTAAATGTTCTATTACCGTCTTTGACATGTTATGCAGTATCTTCAGACAGGCATCCTGCTCTTTCTTGAGTCTGCTCCATGCAAAGATGTAGTCTTTGTGCCACCAGAACTTTACGAATCGTTCAACAAGTATTTCCCACATGCGGTCCATGGTCTTCAAATAGTCATTGTTGAGATTAGGATCTGTAAAGTCTACTCCCAATGATGTTACTGGAAAAGATAAAAACATGAAATTAATGAAAACTTCTTGATGTGAAACATTGATGACTTTTATGGAAAAGGATATTTTTATTAGAAAAATAGTTCTATCGATCAGTCTTATTACGGTTTCAGTAGATTTTATGGTTTTCGAGATATGAAAACAAGAAATGACGTTAAAAGCACAAATCATATATTATAGTTAACCTACGCTAAAACGTAAAACCCAGCTAAGAATACATAACCACAAATTTTAACAATATTTTGTGATTTGTTGCCTTACTAAATTGCCGTTTTATAAGATTCCTATTCATAAATGCCGCAAGAAGCCCTTTGCTGCGTTTAAGAAGTTTATAGTACAGTTCAAATGCGTATTCAGCGGCAGTTATTTAAGTATCAAAATCTAGAAAAATATTTGAATCATTGTTTAAGACTACATTGCCGCTAAGTGTTCTGTCCGGGCCCACCCACATTCTAATGCGAGTGGGCCTGCGGCGGAAAGCCAGTTTGGTTTCCGCAGGGGGCAATCGACTTTGGACGCCATCAATGTGCATGAGAATCTTCACGACGGGGGATGCAGTATCCCTGAGGAAAATTGCCTTGGCGGTTTCACTAGACATCACCAACGCCTTCAACACCTTGCTATGGAGTTGCATCAGGGATGCACTCCGGTATTACAGGGTGCCGACAGCCTTCGTCACGTTGGCAAGGCGTACGAGACGGACAGAGCGGTCATCTACTCCGGTCACCGAGGAGAATGGAACCGGAAATAAATGTCGTGCGGTGTTCCACAGGGATCGGTCCTGGGGCCGTTCCTGTGGAACATCGGGTACGACTGGATGCTGCATGCGAACTCTCTTGTGGCCAGACGCTTGTCCTAGCGTAGGGACAGTAGATGATAGAACGATTGGACTAGTATGATTCGGTTCGATTCCCGCACGGTGCATAATTTTTAAGTATGATTTACAATTTCTTTTTTTTATAGGTTTCCCCTTTTTTGCCTTAATCTCAAAACTAGTAGAATACTTACAGCAAACAGTCTCCAAAGCATTATGTCGTATGTATGTATAGTGATCAAACAGGCCTTTTCCAACCTCCTTGTCGAAGTCTTTCACCAGCTTTCTGGACTGGCTGTTGAGGACTCCAGTGAACGTGTCTAGTACTGTCTGACTGAAAGCTGGGTTCAGGAGCTTTCGGTGTGACTTCCATATAGAATCTAAAAATGACCACAATAATTTTATTTATGTTTTAGTGACATCGTCAAAATAAAAATGAAAATATTAATTTATAATCCAAAGACAATAATAGCTTTGAATCAACTTACATCTAGAACTGAATAAACCGTGGCCTACCCAATCATCAAAAAAACTATAATATGGGTCCTTTTCCAAGCACGTATTCGCCACAGTGAGACAGTCGTCTAGATCGGTGACAACTGAAAAATAGTACTTAATTATTTGTATGGTCAATGAGTATGGTATTTAAATAATTACATTGCGGATGAAATTGTGAACGATAAAATGTGTCAGATTGATGGTCTATAAATTATATTTAAAATGAAAACAGGCTCTTTAAAATAATGTTGTTGAAAGTAACAAATTAAGACAAAAAGTCGGGAAAAGAGTTCGCCTCGAGGGCTTAACATGGCGATTGTTGAGTCAAGAAGGTATGGGAGGGTGGTATTGCATCCTGCACCCTGAATCAAAAACTTAAAATTTAACGTATAATTTTTAGGTCACTAGTAATACTGTTGCTAACTACTAAATTATTACGCGTGTATACAAAGAACAGATAAAAGAGGTCATTTATATTATCTGTTCTCTGGGCATTGGCATACATTCGATAAGCATTACTTTTATCACTGTGTGTTGGCTCAGGCGCAAAATGTCCCTTTCGCAAAATGTAACTTTCGCGGAATGTCCCATTTCGCAAAATGGTCCTTTCGAATAATGTCCCTTTCACAAGCATTTTGAATCAGAAAAAAAACTGGTCGTGAGTCAGGAGGTGTAGAGCACAAAAACCGGTACTGTGTGATGTTTAATTAGTAAAATGATAACAAACCGTCTCAAATTAAAAAAAAATAGTTACGTTCATACAAATTGTATGAAAAAATAGTATGGCCGACAGTTTTGTGTTCTACACCTCGTGGCTCTTGACTAGTTTTTTTTCTCTGATGAAAAATGCCTATGAATGTTTGAAGAAACCCTGCGAAAAGGAAATTTTTAGAAAGGAACATTTTGCGAAATGGGACATTCCGCGAAAGGTACATTTTGCGAAAGGGACATTTTGCGAAACGACATTCTGCGAAAGGGACATTATGCTACCTGTGGACATTTTGCGAAAGGGACTTTTTGCGCCTGAGGGGCAGAAACACCACAAAGTATTATTGTAATTTGTAATGCTAACATAAACTCATTAAAGTACTTACAATAGTGTTTTTGATTTGCAAGCCTGGTCAAGGTCACTCCTCCCACGTCATTGGTGTATTTGACCAGGTCGTATAGCACCTCCAAAAGCGCTGCAAACCAACAATAGAAATTACGGGACAACTTTTAAGTGTGTGTGTGGCGTTCACTCACACATTTATAAAAAGTGGCTTCACTAACAACGTTACGTTTTGATTCAAAAACGGAATCTGGATATTTCATTATCTAAGTTTAGAGGTTTATGCTCAAAATTGCATAGAGTAATGGAAGTCTTCCAGAGTATCTTCCGCTCCAAACAGAGAGAGAAAAAAAACTATCAATTATAAAGTTAGAAATAACTTTTCTTCGGAATAACGGATTCGATTCCGAAAACTATGTCACTAATGGGAGGCTGCATTATTCTCAAATGTCGGCTACATGTAAATCAATCCCGTGGGATAATGATAGATCACAATAAGGGAACAGTGTATAAGACGGAGACGAGGTATAATGGGGACATACTTACACTCTTTAGACATACTTAACACCAGTAGCGAAGCTTCCTAACATGCCGATTCCTATCGGCTTTACGTTTGAAATATAGCAATATTATGATTCATCTATCATTAAAAAAAATATTATTTACGAAGCTACATTACTTGTAAAAATAACAATCAAAGAAAAACACTCTAAAACTAAAACTAACAATCAAAGAAATAATAAACAATTTCAATTCCCGCAAAACAGAAAGGTTTGTAAGCCGCACGGCAAATCAGGAATCCCGATCATAGTTCCTCTAGTAGCGATCGTGAGCTTGACGCTACATAACACCGCTGAATTAAGGACGCTGGTAAGCCGAATGTCTCCGGCTTATGATAAGGACAGAGATATGAAATGCGTGCGCCAGAACGAGATGGAATGATACTGGACTTCGTAATTTGTTTAGATAGTTTTATTTGGATCACAGATTTACATTAGTTTTTGCCCGCTTATTTTTTTATAGTTTTGAATATTTTGTTTTCAACAGTCCATTTGCATTTGATTTTGTATTATTTTTGTAATTGATAAATTTTGCGTAGTTAGCGCAGTAAAAACATGGTTCGTTTAGTTCAATGATAATGTTTGGTAATTTTCACCGTAAAACAGTGTACGTTAGTTACAAGTTTTCAACTAGATGGCGTTGTGCAATTACATCATATTTTTGAATCGCGGTGTTAAGATTTGTAGGCAATTAGTATAAGGTTTTGTGAACACAGAATTTTTCAAATTAGTTATGCACAATGTTTAATGTATGATTGTAATAATTGGATAACCGATCACAGAAAAAGGTGGACAAGGAGGTTACTCAATTCGTCCGTATCTAATATTATTACAATGTTTTTGTTTTTTGTTCTCGGGATAACTTCGTCGTTAATGAAACGATGTTGATGATTCTTTTTTTGTTGGAAAATAGATATTTTAAAGCAGGTCCCATGATAAGAAAATCAGGGTTTGATGATAGAAGACTAGAGAAATCGAGTGGAACTTTCAAAAATCTTAGGGACGGCTAGTGTGTTTGTAAGTTTTTTTCATTAAGTATTTCAAATAAAGGTCCGGATTATAATATCTTGATGATGGAGCCGAGAGACAGTTGAGAGAACTCCTCAACGATTCACAGCAGCTACCTTGTGTTTGAGCTTGATTAATTTGTATTAATGAGAACTTTTCATCTAGACGGCGTTGCAATTGTCATTAGGGGTCTGATGACGAAAACGAAGAACAGTTCAGGGAACTCCTGTACGGTTTATAGCAGCTATCTTGTCTTTGGACTTAATTCATTTATGGTGATGAGAACTTTGCACCTATATGGGTTATATTATTCGATGCCTGCCGATACCTGCCATTTGATCCCATAAAAATTAATTTAGTTTAGTTCAGTAGTTTTTATTTTATGAGCATTTTATGTAAGTACATGGGCGATGTTATAACCGGTGAACACTACGGATATTACAATTCTAGTGCCCCAAATTGTCGTTGAATGTTTAAGCTAAAATGGCTAAAATTACTAGAATTCACGTTTTGGTCCGGGTTACCCTTCAAAATTTTTTGCCCTACGCCACTGCTTAACACAACACTAACGTAGCGCAAGCGCCACCAGGACGTCATTTGCAAGTGGCTATTAACAAATGGCGTCCTGTTGGCGTTTGCGGTACGGTAGTATTGTGTTGAATTTGCCTTAAGTGTGTGATTTCCCATCATACCTCGCGTCCCCCTCCCTCCTCCCTCTTATACACTGTTCCCCTACAAGCGAATCCACAGGTCAACGTTCGAATATAATCTACAAGTACATACAGCAGTTGTCTTTGATGCTCGCCAGTAATGGTATGTGTCCGAGAACGGGCCACGCCCCAGGAAAGCATGGCGGCTCCTTACTCTTCACGGTCTTCCAGGTTGACAACCAGTAAGCTGCGCACGCGACGCAAACCAGTAGTATAGTGATCATTGTACACTACGCTGATGTTTTACCTAATAACCAGAAAAAAAGGCAACTATAGTGAAAATTCGTTTTAAACTGACATGGCCGCTATGATTAGTACTCAAAACGTGCGATATTCATTTGTGAACATGGCACTTGGTTTATTATGAAAAAGTAAAAAGTTTATACGAAAATCGAATCGAGTCCATCTATCGAGGAAGGCTATTATAGGCTATATTATAACATCACGATACGACTACTAGGAACTTTGCAGCGGAGGAACTACGGGCAGCAGCTAGTGTGTGATATCTAGGAAACCAAACTCTACATAATATGTAAAAAAGTGGCTTATGTGTTCGAAGCCCCACTGCGCGGGGCTCCTATTTCCGCGGGCAAGGTTTAAAGAAACTTAACCAAACCGAACATCGGGAAGCCCAACCCAAGTAACACAAACGTGTCTAGAGACGTACTACTAGATAGCTTATAGAATAAAATTGAATTGTCTACCATAAGAATAAAATATCTATAAGCAGTCTTCTAGAACGCTTATAGACAGAGTTTAGTAAAAGTGGGCACATTCTTGTACCCTCTCTTAAGAATGAGTTAAGAAAACATGACTAGATAGAGTTCAGATCAAATTGACTTAAGAGACGTTTCTAGTGTCTCTCTAAACCGTTTATAGACCGCACGTTTATCTAGTAGCGTACTAGTAGATAGTTTATAGACAGAGTTAAGACCTTTATAGGAATCATTGCTCGTCACGTTTTAAAACCAAATTATCTTAAGACTAACAACTTTAAGTAACATTTTACTAGTGACGCATAATGGCGTGGAACTTACAAGAGTTATTTTACTTAAAAATATTTGCATCATGGCGTAACAAATTTATTACTTTTTATTAATTTGTGTTTTAATAATGGGTAAATAAGCAAATCAGTATGCGATTGAAATTCTATCGTTGAATATTATGTAAAACTCTTGTAAAATAAGAGCGCCCGCTGTAAATGTAAGATTTAACATTTTTTTTTCAAAATATGAATATTATTTGGTATAAACAAATTTTGGAATTTACATTTTAATGCCTAAAATACTCATTTTATTTAAAATATAGTTATTTAAAACATGTCAAATATCTAACTAGACATAATTTAATGATAAAAACATTAAAATACGTAACAAAAATTATTTGAAGCAAAAAATAGGCAACAAAAATGGCGTCCAGATAAAATTTACTAGAAAACCGATTTCTGTAGAACAAACAGTCTAGAGATTTTTTTTGTAGTATGGCTCTAGAATAATTTTACTTACTACATGCTAAACTATCTAGTGAGAGAATAAACAGATTTAAGAGTGGTTTAAAATTATCTAGTGACTATCACTCTGTATTCCTTTTTATCTTGTCACAGTATTTCTAGACGTTCTTCAGTGATTAGGTAATATCATGTGTTGTGAACGTAAGACCATTTTATGCAGTAACAAACCAATATAATTAATCAATACAAGAGAGTACCCGAGTAAAAAGTATTTCTGATTTATTTATGAATAAACAATGTGAGAAATAATAATTATAATTGTAATTAAATAAATACCCTTTCATTTGATACCCACATCATTGGGGTGGATTATAAACAGCCAGCCCGCCATCTTGAATTTAAGTCGCCTGGCTATTTTTTTCGTATTCCTGACAGCAAAACTTTTCATTTGATACGCATATCATGGGGGTGGATTTTAAATAGCCTGTCCGCCATATTGGATTTAAGTCACGTGACAATTTTTTTCGTATTCTTGACAGCAAACCCTTTCATTTGAAACCCCCAAAATTGGGGTGGATTTCAAACAGCCAGTCCGCCATCTTGAATTTAAGTCACGTGATTTTTTTTTCTATTTCTGACAGCAAACCCTTTCATTTGATACCCATATCATTTGGGTGCATTTCAAATAGCCTGTCCGCCATCTTGAATTTAAGTCACGTGACAATTTTTTTCGTATCCCTGACAGCAAACCCTTTCATTTGATACCCATATTATGGGGGTGTATTTTAAATAGCCTGTCCGCCATATTGGATTTAAGTAAAGTCATTTTTTTTTTCGTACTCTTGACGGCAATCCTTTTTATTTTTGATACCCATGTATCATCAACAATTTTCTACCTTTTGGAGGTAGTTACTTGGAAGTTTCGATTCTTCTTCGGTCGACTCTTCTTAAGTTTTCTTTCTTTTTAAATACTTGCGGATTTTTCGACGAAAACCACCACATATTTTAATTTGTTTCATCTTCTCCATTGCATTAACTCATCCAATTTAAATTTCTAGTGCAAATGCACTAAACTAAGCCACTTTTAAGAATAAAAACTCTAAAAACACGACTTCTCTATCAGTTTTCTAGACAAACTTAAAAATATCTAGTAAAGTATTTTATCTAGAGTGAGATATCTATAGAAAAAAAAGATAAGAGTACCATTAGATAAAATAGAATATCTGTAGAAAGTTTTGTCTTCAAATATATCGTTTTATCTATAAAACTACTTCAAAAAAGGTACCTTTAGGCTTTTTTAACTATTTGTAGAGCATTTTATCTAGAAACATTCGTTATAACTATAAACGTACTTAAAATAAGTGTTCTATAGAACAAATGCTCTTAAAATAATAAGGCTTTAGATAAAAAACTCTATAAGATTAAATGTTCTATATCAAACCCATCTTTAGAAAGCCCGTATCTAAAGATTAACCCTGAATAGACAGTCTATAGACAGATTGGTTTTAAAACTTCCAGACTGTGTTACTTGGGAAGAGTTGTTGGTGCCTTTGAAAGTAGACGTAAGGAGCACTCGGACGTAAGAAGCACACGGAGTTTGTTTGGTAAAGCTAGAAGATTTTACGAATTTAATACTATTTCTAGGAATTGTAAACAATGACGGATTACGTACATTTCCATTAACACACATTACAAGTATTATTTTTCTACTCACCTATTTTTTTTTTTAATTACTGTTTATTATTTCATACACAACTATAACATGATTATTAACAAATTATTTAAAAAAATACCAATATATACACTACATAATTATAAAAACTAAAATTAAAAGAAAATATTTACAGAAATAACTAAACTGAAACTAAAATAAAAAATTTAAAGGGCGTCAAAAAACTCATCCACATCACTGTCAATGGGGAAAGTGCCCAGAACGCTGGCAGATCCTTTGGCCAAGAAATATGCCAGCCCTCTGGTCACGCGAGGCGTCGACTATACGCTTGTCGATGTCTTTGAAAACTCACCTAGTTATATTACGTTCCAAGGAGTGTTTTCGAGGAGTACCTACGAGTCAATTTGGCATTCACCAACACTTATTCACAGATTTAAAAAATAAACGATAGACAGAAACAAAACTCTAGTTCAGTTTAAAATTTTACGTTTATTTTGTCAGTATTATTGAAAAATAATGGACACTTTTTTTAAATCTAATTTATGTTAAGAAAAATAAAACACATCAAATATCGGGGGCATGACGCCATAAGGCTCTAAAGTGACACCGTAATGGTATTGTAATTTTTGAAACCGTTGTATTTTTTTTCTTTGATAATCTAAAAGGCGGACTGATTACATATTTTCCAGTCTCTAGATCGAACCTAACTAGTTCTAACCTCGAATAGCTAACAACTAGCACACAACACACCATTTTAATGTATTTATAGAGTGGTCAGGCCATGTACGAATCCATCTCGTGCAATGGGTTCTCTACTGTATTTTTCATCAAAACTGTACTTGTTTATTTATTAATGATTAAAAAATAAATAGACCAATAACTAGTGTGTGTGGCTTTAAACTTTGAACTTAAGTTGGTTTTGTAATATAAATAAATGAAACACCTAAAGGCAATACAAAAATGATTCTAATTTCTTTTGAAAACATATCCAAGCTGCATTAAAATACCTATATTTTTTCAAGTTTTTAATAGCTTCCAATGATAAATTTGAAGGCTTTTATTCGGAAACTAGGTTTAAATAAAAGAAAATAGCTATAGAATAGAATAGATTTTTATTTTGAAAACACAGGTGGTACAATAAGATGTTAAAATGTATATAGTTCTGCCATATTTTACCATTTGGTATGCAAACATTTACAATAGTTAAAGAAACACAAATTTACAAACTAGATAAAAAGAATAAAAAATAAAAAAAATATAATGGTTTTATTTATAGTTTGTATATAATTTTATTATCATATTAAAAACCGTTAAAGGTTGAATGTATGTTAACGTTAAAACAAATCATCAAATTAATTATAGAATGTTTCGGCAAAAAAAAAATGTATCAACTACGTCACTGATCTGTTGATCTCCATTGCAATCGCGTGTTTATTTATTGTGAGACCTGCTCTCTGATTGAGGTTGTTGTGATCGTAAAATATGTAATTATATAATTATGTATACTGCTTACATTGTATTACAATGTTCACGTAATTGCTACTAATTTACACTAGTTCAACACTCTTACAGGGTGACTTTTTTAGCACCGTCCAAAATTTTTCTAGGCATTAGGTATCAAAAACTAACCCCATTTTTGAAAAAAATAACGATACTTCAAATTGTCATTATTAAATCATTCTCTCATCCGCTCTGCGTGGTCACTAAGCTAAACGTTAATAATATACACTTGCCGACGCATGAAGCGCACCCCGCGCACCCCCCGCCCCGCCCCGCTACACCTGAGCGACACGTCAAAGCGAGGTGTCCAGATTCATCAACTTTTTATAGATAACATTGAGACGTGATATCTCGATATTTTTGTATTGAGTGATACAAAAAGAAAAAACACGTATTCAATGATTTTCACCAAAGATTAATATATTAAAATTTGGATGGTGACTAAAAAATCACCCTGTATAGTTTCGAGACAAGTTTAACTTAAAAATTGTTTGGAAAGAAAGTCTATACAGGGTTTCTAGTAATGAATGGATAACCTTGGGTAGAGCCACAGTAGAACTAAAGGGCCCCCGCACACTAACAGTCCGCCGGGGGATATCGTTATATACTCGTATTATATATTAATCGCATAAGACCACAGACTAAGCCCCTTCGTACACTAGGCGACGCAAGTCTTCGATACGATTTTGGTATTCATTGACGCGTGCTTGTGTTAGAACCTCTATGGGTTTGTATTGCGATAGCCGCTTGGATACCGAAGTCGTAAGGTATCGCCTTGTGTACGAAGGGCCTTACAAGTCCCTTTAAGGTGTAAAACTGACGGCATACGCGAGCGACGAATGTGTGGTCGTTCAACAATCCGGCCTGAATCAACAAGTAAGTATCGGCCGGACAGTCCGTGGCCTCAAAGACAAATCAAACACACACTTGCAGTTACTCGGCCGGCAGCCTGTCAAAAGTCATCACGTGTTAGTAGAGCGCCTTGAGTTTTTAAATTTTCATTTTTGCAAAAAAAAAAAAAAAAACTACACTACTGTGTGAAGTCGCAAAGCCGGTATCCGGTTATTCGGCGGGCCAAAACCGCTTTAGTGAGAGTATATACAGGGCTTCTTAGGCGAAGGATCCGTGAAGACATGAGGAAGTTTACCAAACGCCGCCCAGCCCAACTGGATTTTTTGGCCAGCTTCCTTCTCAAAGTTGTGTCTACCAACCTGTATGACTTACCCTAGGTAGACATGTTCCTTTACAACTTCGAGAAGCGACCCTTCCATGAGAATTGGTATCGGCAAGACGTTGTGGTCAGTGGTTTTCCAAAATAGCCTTAAAATACAATTCAAATGTTTTATCAACCCTTCCCATGACCCCGTGAAAAGGTTTCGTATCACGGGGTAAAATCCTGACCTAATGAGAGACCCAATACTCCGAAATTGGCTTAGAGAAACCACAGCCTACGCAAAGGTGCGGCAAAAACAGTAAATGTTAATTTACTTGAAAGACAAATAGTTGAGTAAAAACAATTTATTGTTTGTTTGAATCAATTTTACCTGTTGCCTGTGAATGTTTGTGTTCGTTTCAGTAAGTTGTAGCCTCAAAATCAAAATGTTTTATTTTACATGGGCCTCACTCAGTGGGCACTTATAAATCGTCGAAAAATTGGCACGGTTCGGGTTGGCCGTTTCCATGGAGAAGAACCGACAAGAAACTCCATTGTTACTCTTTTAAAATATTTGCTTTTACAATGTTTTTATTACAGTTTGCCTGAAATATTGTTTCAACGAAACGATTACGCTTTATTATGATACATTTTTAAATTGGGGATTTGGATCCGCTATCTTGATGTTCACCAAACTTTACTAGTACTGAGTCCGAGAATTGTGTAACAAAAGGGGTTACTGAAACTTGTCAAACATTGTTTTGAAGATTAAAAAAAAACACGAAGTAATTATTTAAGTGATTAAAACACTATTTATTGACTTTCTATATATATTATACTTTATTTATTTTATAACAAAAAACATTATGCACTTGTCATTCACTGTTTGACATATTATATTCCCCTTTTGTTGCATTTACTTGGTGGCGCTGATGTGGTGTACGTTCTCAATTGGAAATTCAACATTAAGTGAAGTGCTTTTAAGTCTTAAGTTTCTAATACTTGCAAATTATGACCGCGACATGCATGCAAATGAAATGTTCATGTATTCGTGATTGTATATAAAATTCAACACTTGCTTATTTTCTTTCATTTAAATTATACAAAATATCGAGGTGTAAAATTAAGCTCTTTTGAAATGAAGGAGAAGAGAAAAAATGGAGTGGTAGTAATACTGGCATTTCGTCACCACACCACATAATAAAACATAACATCAATGGCATATCATGTGTTGTCGAATACCAGGTAACCAAGACGTGTGTTTTTAAAAATGGACTTTAAACCAGAGTAATTAATATCACAGTTAGGTTGTGGCCTGTTTGTCAAAATATGTAAAACTATGTAGCCTGTGTGCTGTTATGCGGCGATGCCGTGGAAGTGGTGAATTATTCAGTAACCACAATATTATAGCGGTATATTATTATGAAGAAAGAAGTGAGAAAGTAAGATGAATTGAGATAAAGTACCTATTGAAAAAATATTTATTTTGTTCATTTCATTTTTAAAAAGCGGTCTTACTTCATTATAATCGAATTTTACAAAATATAAATAACTGAAATTCGGCATCAGATTTTTGACCTTTCTTTTTTTGACAGTTTTTTTTTTCTATTTGAAAGAAACCAACAAATGAAAAATCAATTTTATTTTGCTCCTTAATTGTATTTACTGTATGGTGAGTGGGAAGGTAAAATGTTTCAAGCGTCTCTCCATTCGCTGTATACTCTTTAGAATTTTGGTGATTGACTGCGGCATGTGATAGACTACTTGAGAAAATTTGTTACTTCAAGGGAACTAGTCTATTTGTCGGCTTTCTACCGTTTTTGACAGCCCCTTTTTACTGTAATTATAACTCAACTGCGATGTTTGATTTAGTGCTAAAATGCTAATTATGACATCATTATTTTAGCCTATTGCAGTCCACTGCTGGACGTGGCCTCTGCCAAGGAGCGAACCATTGTTTTAGAACCTTACTGAAAATTCGTATTTTTCCGTATAGTGGGTGAATTCGCAGACTCTCGTAACTCACATTCACAGCCGCCCAGGTCCGGAGAATCTTCTTGTAGGTCATACAAATAAATATCACTTATTTCGTACGGGAAAGGATCCCGCGACACGCAGCGCAAAACTCAATCGCGCAGACACTGCGTCAATTTTTTTTATTTTTCTCCCCTGGTATAGTAATCAAATGAGTCCTCCCACCTAGGGCTGATACCTACGGTGATCCATTAATAGCCCTGGGTTACGATTACCTGACAAGTCAGTCCCACGACCCGCAACTGCACCAACTATGAGTAAGCCTCTGTTCAGACACGGCGGGAACCGCGCGTTTCCCGCGCGGGAATCGCGCGGTTATGTCTGAACGATTACTTAATAACTCATACAAATAAGCCTCACGCCATTTCCATGCGATTCTGAAATCGCGCGGTTCCCGCCGTGTCTGAACAGAGGCTTAGTTGCACTGTCACACATTACTCTATGACACTGTCAATTCGTAATGTCAATAATAAGCAAGGTCATTAATCTTCATTTATTCCGTGTCATCTCTGAACTTTCACATATTTTATCGCTCAATAATAATTTTCAGTAGATGTCCCTCACTTTTCACCTTCGCAAGCTCTTTTACGTCAATGATTAATATCCATACTTTTTGACATTTTATTTTTATCAGATTCTATTCAAGAAAGTACGTGACAGTTTTCTCTATACCTATGTATAATATGCGTATAAGTGTATCGAACGGTATTTTGTTTGTCATCATGTTTACGAAAAATTGAGAAAGCTAAATTGGGGATTCGATTGCCAAAATTTTTTTCAGTAATACATTACGACTCTACAAAGAAGTCACAACATTAACAGCTATTTCAGTCAGCCAATCATATTATTAGTTTAAATATGTTTGTTCGTTTGTATTCATACAAAGCACTTCGTTTTTTCAGGTTTTCAATACTAAATGTAGCCTGTAAAATATAAACGAAATCAAATAACAAAAATTGTAGAAACATTTAAAAACATTTTTATTGAAAACGCATAGATATTTATTAGATATTTTGTAAACGCCACAGTTGATTCATTTGACTTAAATTCAATATATTGTAGATGTTACTTATTTATAAAAGAATATTTGAAAAGAAAATACAAATAATGGATAGGTCGTGTGTATGAAAAGATTATTTTTTCAGAATGAAAAGTCATTGAATATTTTAGTAGTGTTTAAAGAAAATAATGTGAAAGAGAATAAAATGAAAAAGAGTTTTATTTGTCTGATCCTGGTAAAGCTGAAGGGGCGCGATGCGATGCGATCCGACCGATTCCAACTACAAGTGAAAGTCAACCTTACTACTTAGAAATTATGTTGCAGTTCGATTGACTTGACGTTAAGAGGAAACACCACGGCCGTTTTTCCATACAAACGTAGTCCCCTGTTTTCTCCCTGGATAATGTCAGTAGAGCAATAATTTTTTTACAAAAAATCTATGACCACTATTGGCATGTCTCTATGTTTTCCTTTTTTCCATAAATTAATTATTAAAAGAGATATATTCAAAATCCTAAAAAAATGGCCAGATTTTCCGCTGTGGTCAAATATCCAGAAAGAAAACAAATTTGACGAGATTATATAAAAAAAAGGAAAACATAGGAACACGGCCAATGTCTTTCTTTATTTTTTAAAGAAAAAAGTAGTGAAATCGGTTAAGTTTTGGAGGAGTAATCAGGGGACTACGAATCGTTGATTTTGTGCCATTTAATAAGGTATTTTCGGTCCAAGCTGCTGTTGTCTCTATCGCGCTCTGTAACTCTGTTGTGGGCACTGCGCGACAGAAATAGATTTTACAAATACTTATTTTTCAATTCTCAAGCCCTTGGTGTTTCCTCTTAAGTATCGTAGCGATCGTGTTTTGTTTTTCATTTACCCGTAGATAACAACGTGTTTTATGTCATAAATGTCGCAGTGGTAAGGTTTATTTTGACTTGTAGTTGGAATCGGTCCAATTGCAATCGCGCAAAGTTCCTTACTGACAAAACATGTACCGTGTTCCTTTCACTGCCCTTTATGTTGCAGAGGCATGGTACCTGAAAATGTTAATAAATAAAATAATATAATAAACCTGCATGAGAAAAAGCAATCATTTTCCCACGTTTTTTTTGTATAAAATTCATAAAACATCTGACTAAATGAATACAGCTTATTAACAAACATTAAATTAACTGATACCAATCAATTGAAATAATCACATCAAGCTTATTGGACTTTATCCCATTAATTTGGAACGTATTATTTTAAAATAACTGCAAAATAAACAAATGAGGCACATAAATCGTCACTCATTTGTTTTTGAACACAGAACCTAGAACACAGAGTAAGGCATCGTTCACACCAAACGTATTGTCCGCCGCCGACTGTGAATATACTCACTGTTTGTATAGTCGGTCGGATTGCGTATAGTCGGCTCGGTGTGAACAAGAAGTTAAATATATATTGAAAAACAATAAACTGCGTAACACGTACTCACAATCAGCGGCGGACAATACGTTTGGTGTGAACGATGCCTTATACAGAAGGTACAGCTTATCAATGCAGACGACTTGTGATTCAATTTTATTTGTTTTTGTGACGCTAAAAACTGCTTCACCGCTTTTACTGAACATGAAGATGGCCCGAAGAACTTTTTTTTTTAGTCTCGTCCAAAGCGTTTATTTCAAGTAGGTCAGTTACAGGTACTTTGAAATTGTCAAAAGACAAAAAACAAAAACATTTATGATGCTGTCCCAGTCACAAGATACCTCCACATAATAATATCGGTAACATTACCATAGGTGACCATTGCAATGCGTAGATCTCTATGGAGAAGAATGGGCAAAAAACTAAATTCGTAGTAAAAGCAAACCTTTTGTACTTTCTGTTCATTGGAAGCCCGTTGTGGATATCAATAATATTCATTATCACTAATCAGTTTATTACTGATTATTTTGTTCAGTAAAACGTTTGCGGATAAATTGTTTTAATGTTGTTAGTGTTTATGTTACGGCTAATAGCCGAAGTGCGGTTGCACCTAGTTTTAGCCGGCTATAACTAGGTGCAGCCGGCACATGCGATTAACCTTAGACTTATCTTCAGTTAGAATAGGTTTAGCCTTTATAATAGAGGCTAGAACTAGGTGCATCTAAGATGGCGGGGTCTGATAGAACCCACCATCCTCCTCGTGGTTATTTTTTTTAAACCACCCAATAGTAGGAGCCCCGCGAGCTCCGTCGACTTGCTCCTGTGAAGGAAGGATAGATACATCTAAGTTTAACCGCATGTGATCGGCTGCACCTAGTTGTAGCCGGATAAAACTAAGTGTAGCCGCATTTCGGCTATTAGCCGTTACATCTAATACAGAAATTCTCTTTGTAATGCGCTACATTATACCCGTGCCGATACCCATTGCCCTTACCCATGCCATTATGCACATAAGAAGACTGAAAAATTGTGGAGAGAAAATAGGCAAATTTTATCTTTTTATTACGAAAAGAAATTGCTAAAATCCAATTTGCCTAGCGAAGACTAACATCAACAATCACAGAAATCAAATTACTCTTCAAACTAAAAAATGAAAACTAATTTCTTCACAAATTTTTCACGTTTACCCCAAATTTTCAGACAAAACATCTGTTACCCTCATAAAAAAGGTTTTTACTCAAGAATAACTATGACCCTTAACCGACAGTGAAAATAGAAGTAATGTTCACTAACAATGAACAAATGATGTGCTAGTCTTATTAATAATTCCTAGGGTCTGAGTAACGGTTCCACCAAGTGTTTGAATTTTCGCCGCCATTTTTTGCCATCCATGACCATTTTTCGCATTTTTTTTATGTACCTACACAGTGTAAAACTAATGATGGTAATAGTGAGGACTACGATTTTGGACTTTGTTCACGAGTTCGTAACGACGAGATTTGGTTGTGGTAAGGTTGATGCTAAATAATAATTTTATAGAAGTTTGCTAACTTTGTCCGTCTTTTATGTTGTGTGGCTTTGTTGTGGAGTGGTTTAATTTTGGAACAAGACATGTTTTTTTGACCAGTATGTACGAGCTTATTTTTGGTCTTCCAGAAACAGACAGAAACATAGAATTTCGTTTCAGCAGAAAAATGTTTCAAATATAAATTATATTTTTTTATCAGTTCTCAATTTTGTCACAGGCCAAATTAAACTGGTTCGTTGCACGCTCCAAGTATCGTTAATCATAAGTCATTTAACCAGAATGACTTTCAACTTCTCACTAATTTTGAAACGAAATTAAAAGTTGATGATTCATTCTGAATAACGAAAATAAATTATATTTTTAACCGAGTTTGCAACACTTTATTTTTAAAGGTTAGACACACATACTCACTCGTAGTGAAACGCAAAACTGGAGTTTCAAACTGAAGGGGTTTCAAACAATGAAAACCTGAAAGAAAATGATTTTTTCTTATTGATTTTATAAATGTCTCACTATTGAATATCCATCCTTGTCTATCTATACTAATATTATAAAGCTGAATAGTTTGTTTGGTTGAATGGGCTAAGGTTAAGCTCATTAAATATTGCCGGCGGCGAGTAATGGGCGACTCGCTGTCCGACCATGGACCGCGCGCGTTGTGTTCCACGCGCGCCTCAAACAGTGTCAGCATAATGACTTGTGAGTAAAGCTACCACTACCACCTACACCACGACCAACAAGTTTGCAGTCTGGTCGATTTACGTCAAAAGAATAATAATGATTTGAACTAAATAAACATACAATATAAATTAGGCACATAAATGTATTAAAACCATTATTTAAGAAACGAAATGGAAAAGAACACTTGAATTAAATACCTACTCGCAATCCTACTCGTAAATAAACATTTTATAGCAAGTGTACATTCAAAGTTCAAGGTCCTCAGTGTGCAAATATTTGGGGATATTTAATAAAGTAGGTAGTATAAAATAAAGAATATTCTAGAATTTTCGAATAAATCCCTCGAATCGCCCACCGTGGCCCGACTGAGCTTTCGCTACTTCAGTCCGTCGTGCAGTGCAGCTTAATACGTCTAATTTATAATCTTTGAGAGAGCATCTAATCAGCTGATACTCAAAAACGTCCCGTATGTTTAATTGCAACCATTTTCATTCGCTTGGTTTTTTATGTAAGAATCAAAGACGTTGACAATTTGAAAAATTTCGAAAATTGAGGCTGAAATTTTTGCTTTGCAAGCCCTAGTCTTCATTCTTAATGTAATATTTTGCATGTATCATATTATACATTAGGGTGTCCCGTCGATGTATGAAAAAAATTTTTTTTCAAGCTACACAATCGCAAGAGGTATCAAAATTTGCGTAATTTTATATAGATTACGAATATGCTAAAAAAACTATAATTAAGTATTATCTTTAGGGCTCTACCGGAGCTTGAAGTTTTGTAAATTTTCATTTTTACAGACAGAAACCGTATGGTTAGCAGAATATAAAAATCAGTTAAAAAGGGTATTTTATTATTTATATCAGTAACAAAAAGCATTAGAAAAATAAAATTAAGCTTCTAATATTATTCAAAACGTGAAATTCAAACTTATTTTAATGTCAAAATTTAGCACTTCCATTCAAATCCGTTCTAAGTAACTATCTCTAAAAGTTTCGTCAGTTAGACTTTATGAAGCCTATGTTACGGTTTAACACATCTTCCCACAGCTTCTGTGTGACAGAAAAAGTCCACTATTTGCAAGCCCTTACTTTTACCCTGATTTAATGGTCCTCGTTATAGATACGTTTAAAAGCAAGTGTTGCTGTCATCTAAAAGTTGTGCCACACACTCGTTTCGGTGTAATCTCTATTTTTTATTAACGGTTTAAATATCCTGTGTTTACAGCTACTTTTAACTCCTCAAGCTTGTAGTATTCATCGAAAAACCAGCTCCTGAATGTGATCTCTGTCATCATAAAGCGTGCTGGCAAGAAGGTTTTCTGAAAAGCATTTCTTGTAGTGATATTCACAACAGAGCTCAGATTTTCAAGTAAAATTCGAGAGTTTAACGTATTATATTCTTGAAATGTCAAGAATATGTTTAGCTCCGTCCTTATAAGACTTCTGTAGTTTGAAAAGTACCGAAACCGAACAATGTAGTTGACAAGCAGTTGCAAATTTTGTGATGGCTTATTAGTATTAAAGTAAAGCTGTAAGTTGCGTTAGGAATCGAAGATTTAATCCAAATAGTATTGATCTTTTCAGAAATAATCGAAAATACATCTAAATTGGACGGATCCTTTCTATTTTAATTTAACTTTAGGTCATTCTTACAAAATAAACCATATTTAATGACGTTCCATAAAGTTGGTAGCTGTCGTTCGTCAAGTTCTTTTTAGGCCTCAATAAATCACAAGCAGTTTCATCCGCCTCCAAACTCATTATTTAAGAACGATTAAACACAATAACAACTGTAATTAGATACGAAGAAAACATTCGCAGGTCAAGTGCAGAAAATCATGGCGCTATGTAGAAACTGAAGGGTGTTTGCATGTCAAAAACTATTAAACCTTACGTTTCTAAGGGTGCAAATAGGATTTTTGTGTATGTATGACACCTAATTAATATAAAAAAATGATTTTTAAACTATTATGTACTTCAATAGCCAAAATTAGGGACAACTAAATATCACAATAAAAATGACAATTTTTCGTAACTTTGCAGACCGGTAGAGCCCTAAAGATAGCATTTGATATTTTTTTAATTATTTTTCCAGTAATCTACAATAAATTACGCAACTTTTGAGACGTCTTGCGTTGTGAAATTCTAAAAAAAAAAATTTCGGGACACCCTATTATACATATCATACATCCATCCATTCATCCATCCGTTCTCACAAACTTTCTCTAAGATAAACTGTCACATTTCTAATAAACGAGTAATAAAGCTTTGACTTCTTTAGAGATTCAAAATAACGATGGATTATATTGTATTAAATGACTGAAACATTATATTTGCTGACGAAATAATTCGGGATTAATATGTAAATTGATCTGTTGTCAATGTGTCAATTCTATCAACGCGTTGATAATTATAATGCTTGTATTTTGATAGTGTTTCATAAATTCTGTATTAATTAAACTGCTTTTTGGGAGAGGTTAGAGCTGGTGACGTAGAAGAAGCCAGGTGGCGTACCATGAATTCTTAACGCAATCCAGTTTAGGCTGTGGGAAAGAGATAGCGCTAGACGACTTGTATAGCTTTGTCTCTTTCCCTCAGCCTAAATTGGATTGCGTTAAGAGCTCGTGGTAAGGCTCCTGTTCACTTTTTTACTTTGATGAGATAAGGGTGCTCTATGGCAGGTGCATGTGGGGATGCTGAATTCATGAATTCGCCTCTAGGGGCGTCTCGTGGCGTGTTTGAAACATCATTATCATCATCAGCCTATAATGTTTCCACTGCTGGGACACAGGCCTCCTCTCAGTGAGAGGGAATGGGCCATAATCCACCACGCAGACCCAGTGCAGATTGGTAGATGTCACATCTCGTCAAATTTTTGGTTCTGGACATGCCGCTTTCCTCACGATGTTTTCCTTCACCGTTTTGAGAGCAGTGGTGATGAAATAAATTACACAAAGTAATGCGCCTGGCGGGGTTCGAACCAACGACCTATAACTCGTAAGTCGAGACCGATACCACTGGGACACCACTGCTCTTCTGTGTTTGAAACATTTCTAAACATTTGATCTTACCACTCGAGACACCGCGCTAAGTAACACACCCTATAAGCTCTTTAACCTGCCGTGGTTCGAATACAAGTTAAATCTTAACCTAAATACGACAAGGTCATAGCTGTTGGGTGCGTTCGAACGTCACTTCCTCCCCTACTTACAGTTGCCTCACATCCGGTGCAGCACAAAGGAAGGAACAACCCCCTCTTATTTTGTAGGTTTCTTTGTAACATGCCGCACCTCAACTTTTATATAAAGTGGAAATATAAATGGTAATGTGCTTTGAAGGACACACCGAAAATAATAAATTGAAGGTATTTTTAAGGTCCCATAACCAAACGGATATGTAACACTATTACCTGTGCTATTACGAAGACTCCATTTTTCGTTCTGTCTGTCTGTTCGTCTGTTATCAGGGTATGTTATATGAAACGTGACAGTTAAGGTAAGCGTACGTCCACAGGTCCGCATCGGACGTATCGTACGTAAGGGATTTTAGTTTGCCTCGTAATTAAAACTCATACAACAGCGTCCACTGATCCGCATCGTACTGACGGCTCATCGGCAATGTCTACATGCGATGCGTACCGATGGCGTCATAAAGAATGATTAGTGGACGCGTCCCGCACCTTTTTTTCTTGCATTTTTCTTCTGCTAATAAACAAGCAATAACAACTTCTGCATCGCTTTCCTCCATTCTCACAAACACTTTCCGAACGTACGATCACAAAAAAACCAAATGAAGGTGGCATCGGCAATCCGATGGCTGATATTCGCGTCGGCAATCCGATCGCTACAGTGGACGCAGTCTAATTAATCCTTTTGATGTGATGCGTCCGATACGTACGATGCGTACCTGTGGACGCTTACCTTAAGACAATTTAAATTTTCACTGATGTTTTTCTGTTGCCGCTGGAACAACAAATACTAAAAAAAAACAGTGTTAATAAATAACTAGCTTTCGTCCCCGGCTCCGCACGGGTCACTATTACAATATGTATGTTATATACATATTTATAAACCTTCCTCTTGAATCACTCTAACTACTCGTATTTTAACAAAACCTCATCAAAATCCGTTGCGTAGTTTTAAAGATCTAATCATACACTGGGCCAGACAGCGGAAAGCGACTTTGTTCTATACTACCTATGTAGTGATGAGAGTAGTGGTGACCCAGTGGTATCGGTCCCGACTTACGAGTTGTAGATCGTGGGTTCGAACCCCACCAGGCGCATTACTTTGTGTAATTTATTTCATCAACACTGCTCTCAAAACGGTGAAAGAAAACATCGTGAGGAAACCGACATGTCCTAGAACCGAAAAATTCGAAGACATGTGACATCCACCAATCCGCACTGGGCCCGCGTGGTGGATTATGGCCCAGTCCTTTTCACAGAGAGGAGGCCTGCATGCCAGCAGTGGGAACATTAATAGGCTGATGATGATGATGTAGTGATGGCCACCCAGTGCGAGGCTTACACACCCAGTTAAGAAATTCAGTCCTAGAATTTCCGTGAGCGTCTTTGACATGCCTTTTCCATCCGATAATCGGAGGTTGTTTTTTACCATCTGTCAAAAATCAAGATAGTTAAGAATGCTATTTATAAATCAAAGCCTGATTTAAGCTAAGCTTTCAGTGACTTAGAATGTTACAATATTAACCTTAAACAATGATATATCTAACAATAGATCCTACAACAATCCACAGAGCTCAGTGACATAACGCCAGTCAAGTGAGTGTGAGACGAGTCGACACGTGTGCTCGCCGCGTCCGACACGTTCATGAATGTAACGACGTGTGTGCTGGACTGTCCAGGTGGCACAGAGCTAGGAAACTGTGGAGAAAGCGCATAAATGATATTTTTATGGATTTTGCCATATAAGTTGTCGTAAATACAAAAATTACAGAAATGTCAGTGGAAAAATTATAATTATGTCAGTAACGTCAAAAATTACAATATTGTCAGTAATGTCAAAAATTACAATATTGTCAGTAATGTCAAAAGTTACAATGATGTCCGCAATGTCAAAGTTTACAATAGTGTCAGTAAAGTCAAAAACACAATGAGATCAATAAGCTATGTCCAAAACTATAATGATGTCAGTGGTGTCAAAACTTACAATGTTTTCTGTTTTTAATTTTTTTACGATAGGGTTCCGTTTGACCACTATCTTGCCCGATGGTGTGCGATGATGTGGTTGACGGTGAAGCACTAAAGTGTCAGAAATGTCAAAAATTACGTTAATGTAAGATAAGCAAAAAAAAAAAATACAATAATGTCAGTAACATCCACAAAGTCATTTATTGTTCTGAGACACGCAAACAATGTATAGTCGAGCAGTATCGTGTGTGAATCACCCTGAGCTTCTGAGCCGTTGACGAAACTTCACCTCTTTTTTGTCGAATGTAAAACCCGAACTCTTGTCGCACAATATTCGTAGCTCTCGATGTGAATAACCCCAGCACCTACTGATGTGAACTGGGTCGGGGGTAATACTATCCGATCTGCTATAGCCGTTAGATCATATCTATGTGTTAAACGTCTGCCTATTGAAATTCTAAAAGCGTTCCTCTGTAATGAATAGCTTTCAAGGAAGTAATGGAACATGCAAACTGAATCGGGTATAGTGGAATGATAGTTGGGTGAATGTAATATCATAAAGAGGACTGTGTCCGCAAAATGTTTGTACAGCAGTGTTCCTTACATTTCTCATAGACCTGGAAATTTTTCTGAGTATAATTAAAACTCATGTTTTAGTCAGTAGGAGTTTGACAGTTCCTTCATTCAGGGCGAGAGCAGTCATTTGATGATTTTTAAACCCAAAGGTACAGTGTTTCCTTTTTTTTACTTACATAAAGGTAAGAGCAAAAATATTAAAATAGGAATGAAGATTACACAGGAGATTATTAAAAAAAAAAAACGACCTAAATTCATATTGTACATTCAAATATTTTTCTAGTCTTGCCACTCTCAAATCACAACCAAAACATCGCCATCTTGGTTTTTTGAAAGGAGAATTTGACTTCTCCTTTCAAAAAAGAAACCAAGATGGCGACTCCCCATCGCACTGCTAGACACGTTGTAAAGTTTGCCGTCCTTTGCCTCGAGGTAAGCCGAGTTTCTTCATCACCTTAATTACCTGTCTAATGCATTGTGGTTCACCGACCTGTATACCTTTGCACAAACTAGTAATCTTACCTTACAAAGTATGATAACGCGCGGAGATAATATTTAAATTAAGCTTTACAAACAGGGATATTTTGCTTTTGAATTAAAAATGGTCCTTGGGATTTGCATAGCATTGTAAATCTTGTATTTGTATTCTCTTTCTCATGTTTTGCTATATTATACACTATAATTTTATACATACTGTCGTTTTAAATGAGTCAAAATTAGTAAGATTAAGTTAGGAAAGAAAAATTCGATCCGCAGGCAGGATTCGAACCTGCGGCCTTCGGATTCAGTACATCCGATGCTCATTTCCAACCGAGTAACCGAGGATCTTACCTGCCGCGCTGAATTCTTCCTTCTTTTTCTAACGTCTCTTGATGATGATCAATGAGCGTTTAATATTTATAAAACATTAAAATTAGTAAGTAGATTAAAGCCTAAAAGTGGATAATGTTTCCACCGCTGGGACACATATTTCATCTCGGTGTGAGATTATTTTCCACTTTGATGACACATTTCCAACATCGAGTATTTTCCCTTCAAACTTCATCCATTGAAACTTATTCAGAACACGTTTCGCAAAACGAATTCAAAACTATGCATCCAGCAATTCGTTGTTTCAATGTCAACAAATATTTCAAAGAGCAAACTCGATTTGGGATGCATCTAAAATTTTCTACCGAAACTCGGGGTCCGTAGAAACAGTGTATTTTTATGCATTCAAATATACAGGGAGATGCAATCTGCTGAACGTATCTCTTACAATGTACGGCCTTGAAAGTAGGGCTGTCGTATGGAATTTATGAAGTAGCAAAACTTTTTGCGATCCGGCAAAGATATTTGATAGATTACAAAAAACAAAAAAGATCTGTTAAAAAAAATAAGAACGTAAACTGAAACAATAACTGTTTATTGAGATTGATGTAGAAGTTAGCTTGAAGTACAACATTTTCTTATTTTTTTATAGACTTATTTATAGAAATTAGCTTAAATTAATGTTTGGGGTGAGATATCACCAAAATGGCTTCTCCCTCTTGGGTGCAGCGGAAGGACTGCCAGATTCGTTCTGACATAAACCGACCATGTCACTTACGTAATTGTCCTTTGCAGTCCAGGCTGGTTCCGACGAGTAAAAGTGACAGAGCTATACAAGTCGTCTGGCGCCATCTCGTTCACTCACTGGAACAACTGGCCTGGTTTTCAGACGTAACGTAGCAAATGCTGAGGTAGGAGCCTTTTGGCCTCGCACAGGACTGAATTGTTTTATGTTTTGTTGTACCTTTTAAACGTTTGTTTTTCTTATACTAATTTTTGTTTTTCTCTGTTGCTTTTATTCATGTTATTTTGTTTGTTTTGTCCTGTGTGTCCCAATAAATCTTTTTCCTTCTTCTTTCTTTCTTCTTTCTTCTAATACGACCCCAGGACTAATACTTGCTTAATGAATACTCCGACCCAAGAATCCGTGAAATATAGTCGATTTTTAATCAAGATCAAAATTTAAAGGATAAAATATCACAAAAAAACTTCTTTTTAACCGACTTTCCAAAGGAGGAGGTTCTCAATTCGAATGTTTGCAATTTTTTTTTTTATGTTTGTTCGGGCATAACTCCGTCTTTTAACAACCGAATTGAAAAATTCTTTCTTTGTTGGATAGGGTATATTTACGGAATGGTCCTATTAAAATTTTATTGAAATCGGACTAGCACTTTTTGAAAAATCAACAAACTCCTAAAAGTTTTCAACTTTGTCTACACCTATTACTCCGAGGTTTCTGGTCCGATTTCGATGATTCTTTTTTTGTTCGATACAGTATATTTGGTCCCATACAATTTTCATTTAGTTTGGTGCAGTAGTTTTTATTTCTAGCTCATTGTGTACGTACATACATGGGCGTTGTTATTACCGGTGCTACAGATTACAAAATTTTAGTGCACATGTAAGAAAATTATGTATTTGACAATAATTTGGGTTGAATAGTGAAACTAAAAAGTATAAAATAAAAAACTTTTCTTTCGAAAGTCGGTGACAAAAAGTCAATGAAATAAAAAATAAAGTCACCGACTTTCGAAAGAAAAGTTTTTTGTAGGTTATTTTGAACGTCTTTTTGTGGTTGTTTTGAAGTCGGTTACATTTTTTTTTAAGTTTTTTATTTTTCTTTTTTGTCCGATTTTTGTCTCACGAAGCTTTTTAAATACTGTATCTAGCAACCCTAATGTTTACTCCAGTTTGAAATGGATGGATGCATCTAATGTTTTGCTTTACGTTTGAACGCTGATGGATATTTCCTGTTATTATGCTAATTTGATTCCTCTAGCTGTTATGCTAGGAAGATAAAAAGAAAATTCAAATTGTAGATTTGATGTAAATTCCCTTTTTGTTCCGGAATAGTAATGGCACGGTCTACCAGTTTTTCGTTTTCGCTTCAATTGGGCGTGGATGGGTACATCCGAAACTATGAGGGATATCAAAAAACATTGCAAGGAGACTCGAGGCTGATTTTAACGAAAACTAAAACTGCATTATTGGTATTTAGAAAATTCAATAAACCTGGCCACTAATTAAAGCGCATTTCACACAGAGAGCGGGCGCGAGTCGGGCGCGTTTCGGGGCGGGAGTACGTGCGCACGACCCGCCCCGCGCCCGACCCGTGCACGCTTTCAGTGTGATGTCTTCCATTTAAATACAAAGAACTAGACCCGCCGTACTCCCGCCCCGAAACGCGCCCGACCCACGCCCGCTCTCTGTGTGAAATGCGCTTAAATCAGCTGATATTGGAAGAAATAAACCCTGTATTTTTACACCATTCGATAGTCTCACTAATGAGGATCAAATTCTGGGAAGTAATAATATACAGCAAACGGACATTTGGTTACCATGCACACAGTATTTCTTCACCGCTTTGACAGCGCATAGGTACCTACAAAGAAAGAGTATAGACGAATCTCCTTGATTCATGGCTACGAGAGTTTTGCTACGCGCAGTCTACAAGACGTATTCATAGTCGTCGGTCAAGTTAAAGCCTACGAGAAGCAATAGTCCATTAGCAGCCAGGCCGGTTAAAGGACTTTTGGTTCTCGTTGGTACATCTACGGCACGTAAAATAGATCATAATATTTATATTATTTCAGGAACCAATTTAAAATACCTGTGACCTATTTAACGTGCTGTTATGACAAAATGTAACCAATTTATATTAAAATCACAAAATGCTTCTCATATAACGAAATGGTGTAGGACGCAAAGACCGCAGGCAAAACCAGATTGACACGAAAATAAAATGAATTTAAAAGCAAAATACCTATGCTAACAAAATTAAAAGAGAAACCGCAGTAAAAACTTGAAACGTAATAAACACGCTTCGTAACAGCGAAATTAATGGCTGCTTTAAAATAATTTTATATTTACTGCGGAGCTTGACCATAAGTAAATTTTATGTAGTTTTAACAATATCATAAGTGGAGTAGTTTAATAATATAGAAGGTAGGTATCAATATTATTTGTAAGTTGAAAAAAAAAAATGCTGTAAAGGCCGGTTAAGACATCCTTAAGTAATAAGCAAGTAAGTGAAAAACCACGTGTGAACACCGCGCAGCAAGTTAATAAATGTGTGTTATTAGTAAATAATGTCAAATTTTAACTTATTTTCTTACTACCTTATGAGTTTACGATTATTTTCGCAAGATGTTATCGGTAAATAAACGTGAACAGGCCAATTAGTTCACATTCCGAGCGATATACTCGTAAACATACATTGCCAATTCATGAAAATATGATAAGAACTAAAATGAGAGAATCTTAAATCACGTCTTATAAAAAAAAAACTTATCCTTACATAGAAGGTTAGGAAGATTTAGGAATCGTTAATTTCCTCAGAGATCCAGTGAGAAACAAGAGGAACAGTTTCTCAAAAAGATACATTACTTTCACCTGGACGCCTGCATTTTTCTTACAAATTGCTTGAACTCAGCTCTTGGCGCGTTCAACTTAAATTATCTCAGGAATTATCATCTGATTTTCTTTCTCTCTTTGTCGGACGTGAAAGAATTCTTTCACGAGTGACGATTAATTAGGTAAGTAGTGAAACTTTTTTTGAGATATCGTGAGTTCTGATTTAGTTTAGTTCTTCGTATAAAACTGACTTCAAAAAGGAGAAGGTTTTCCATTAATATGATTCGGTTCAGCATTTTTTTTTTCACTTATCGTGGACGATGTTTTTAATTCGAGTGATGCGCACTCGTAAGAAAATTTTGTATAATTAGGTCAAGGATATTTTAGAACTGTAAGGGGTAAAAAAAACTTATTGAATAAGTCTATGATATTAAAACAGAGCTACCGACTTCCGAAAGAAAATTTAATTTACGCTTTTTGTGACTGTTTTTCAAGACTTGTTTGATGACTTCCAATCTAAAAAAATGTGTACAGTAAGTAAAAAGGACACTGATACATAGATACTGTTAGCCTGCGATATCTCAACGCTGGGCAAACCCCTGACTTTCCCATGTCTTTCAGTTTTTAACAATCCCGGACCAAAGTCAGTGCCATCAGAAATTCAGAACTATTTGTGACTGCCATCGTAAAGTCTCGGACGTTAGAACAAATGACTAATTCCCTTGATATCTGGAACTTGGTACAGTCTCGCTAAGATATATTACTTTTACCTAGATGCCTGCATTTCTCAAACAGATTGCTTGAAGACGGTGCTAGCGCAATGAAGCGGTTGCACGTTCACAGTTGATTGTGATTGCTTTTTGATGTTTTTTTTTTTACTAGAAAGACGACGTGTTGATTGTATGTGATGGTGATGTGTTTCAATAGGTTTTTCTTACTCAAATGTTTATTTATATTATTATAATATTTTAATAACTATTATTAGTTCGGTCTCGAGGCTGACATAGGTTACCGTGACCCTTCCCATACTCATCGGATGAGTCCTATTTGTAGAAAGAGTAACAAACATCTATTTTCCTTTAAAGGATAGATATCCATCCTTATAAACTATAACATTTAGAAGTAAGATGAGATTCTGAAATCAGTTTTTTTTTTATAATTAAAGTGATCAAGCTTCTAATGAGTAAGTTCACTCCACCCACTTTAATCACGACTAAAGTCAAAAAGAAATCGTTTTTAAATAGTAAAAAAGAAATTCAACACTTCCCACTTCCCACATTAAAAAACCACATTACAATCTCAAGCGTCAAAATACAAAACATTTAAAAAGCTTCAAAAAATATTCAGCGAAGTGCCCGTTGAGTCGTAAAGGAGATAGATAAAACGTATAATTTACGAGGCTTTTAGTGCTAATGGCAAAAGGCTTTATTGCGAACCCATCATAAAGTTAAACAGAAGGTGCTACTCGAGTCGCATATCTCTGGAGACGTAAACTGGGAACTGGGAGTATCGTTTATGGCTTGGACGAATTCTGACAGCGTTATGGCTGACTGATATAGATCAGTGGTTGATAGGAATGATTAATGACTTGCTCTTTAGTAAGTTATGTTTTTAAGGTATATGAAATACTTCTCTAAAGTGAGTTAGGAGAACTTTTATCTATTAAAAGTATGTATGTCTGGGTTAAGGTATCAAAAACTTAGTACGATGAGAGTCCGCGCCACCACTACCTACGGAAAATTTGTGGTAGGTACTACATTTTGTTAATGCAAACAAATGCATGACTTTGAAATCAGCGCCTCGTCAAAAGCTCAATGGTGGCGCGGACTCTACAAAATAACTTCAAAAGTATTTACCGCAAAAGAAGAGCTCTATAGGTATTCCTCACAGTACTAAAAAGTATAACCCATATTTGTACAACTCTTAACATCAAATAGCTCTAACCAATATACCACGTTCACTATCCTCGGTCCACATTTGGCGGTTGTAACTCATCTACCATCGTTCCGTCCTCTGGATATTCTCAGCACGTCCCGGCCTGTCAGATCAATCATCCGATTTGATGTACGGTACATTTCCTGGCTTGAGTGTGCCTTTTGGTTGAACATTTTGATACTCTTGGTTGAATTTGAACGTGAATTTAAGTTGTGATGTGAAATAGTTATGGTCTAATGCTTATGGACTTTTGAACTCAGGCTGTCACTATCCTCGAATAATTTTGTTTTAGAAACGGCCTCGTATGAAATTATCATAATGGTGGGTAGTTGATAGGTTAAAAACCCTTTAAATTTACAAGCACAAACAGCCACACCAAGGAACAATTAATTATTATGGACTGATAGCTTCTTGAGGCGCGTAAAGCATGCACCGTAGACCTAGTCTCTTAGGGTGCTTATACACGGCGCTTGCTACTCGCGCAAGTAATAGTGCCGGGTTTACGATTTACCCGCGCGAGTAACATGCACAAGCTTCCCGCGGGGTGCTTGTACACGGCGCATGTAGCTTGAACATGTTGAGGCACTTGAGCGGATTACATGCGCCGTGTACAAGCACCCTTACTCGCCGCCTGCATGGCGGCAACAACCACTGCCACGCCACACATAAAATACTAAATATTACACAACCACATAATAATATAAATATTCAAATTATATTTATTATAATGTTGTTGTTTAGGATTATAAGCTGTCTTTAGTAAATTCCTCCTATACCTCCGTGGGTGTCGTATAAGACAACACGTGGGAGTATTCAAAATTCAAAGATAAATTGTGTGCTGTGGCTGATACGCCCGCATATCGTTATCTATTTGAACAGTTTGCGGGATAAACACGAAATAATCTTACTTTAAAATCAACCAAGCTTACGTTAAAATTGTCTCTCCACTTAATTTCGGGCATTGCCGGCATTACAAATTAGCTAAGCCTAAACTAACGCGAATTCTGACAAATTGGTACACAACGAGTGCTACGGTCTACATTTTGGTTCTCTGGCAAGCGGCAAATGATAAACTGGTACGTTCTACAGTTTTCAACTTTGTTCCTTAGAGTATATTTCATCAAGTAAGAAATCTATAGAAGACAGTTGAATAAACGACAACGCCCTGAAAAGTTTAGTAAAATTATCGTTTAAAACCGATGCTGAAAGCAAACTGGACTGGACATGATGGAAAGTTTTGAGCTTTACAGGGATGTACTCCTAAAAAAAAAGGAAAAATCCTCTTAAGTAAATATCCTTTCAATGATGAGAAATAACCTTAATTCAGATATTTAAAAAAAAAAGTAAAAACCGGCCAAGTGCGTGTCGGGCCACGCACAGTGAAGGGTTCCGTAGTTGCCCATCAAAATACATATGCGAACTAACTAAAATAATTCGCTGAATTTAATTTTAAAAAGTAGAATTTTCAAAATCGGTCCAGGAGTCATTAAAAAAATACATTAAAAAAAAGATTACGACGAATTTAGAACCTCCTCCTTTTTTTGAGGTTAGTTAAAAATAGTTGACGATAAAAACCTACCTTTCCCCAAAAAACATACCTATTAAAGCTGTAAAAATAAAGTTGACAAATTTACATTTTCAGTTGAAGAGGATGTTCTCCGATACATTTTGTTTAAGAAAATGTGATAATTCCAAGTACATTTTATAAGTTGGTCGACTATTACTCGAAAAGTTGTAAAGCCTACTTAGTCATGATAATTTTCTTTTAAACTTCGTTATATATACCTACTACTATTGTGAATTTTTTCACACCCCCAAACATAACCGTTTAGCTGGTAGAGGGGGGGGGGGGACACTCGAGTCGAGCAAAATTTAGCACTTTAAAGCTTAATATTTCACAAAAGAATTTTTTTATCAAAAAAATGTTAATGGAATCTCACATTATTTTTTAAAGACCTATTTAATGATACCCCACACTAAGGGGTACGCGAGAACGAAAAAAAACATTCCCACTTTACGTGTACAGGAGGTACCCTAAAAAAATATTTTTCGAGATTTTATTTTACCACTTTTTCGGCACAACAAATCCGAATATTTACACCAAATTACAGCTCTCTATTACTGTGCGTCTCTGAGCTAAACTGCGGACAGACGGACGGACGGACGGACGGACAGTGCGAAACTATAAGGGTTCCTTGTTGACTACGGAACCCTAAAAACGACTATCAAAATGTACTATCATCATCATCATCAGCCGGAAGACGTCCACTGCTGAACATAGGCCTCCCCCTTAGACCGCCACGCCCAACGACAATTCGCAACTTGCATCCATCGGCTGCCCACGACCCTCACGATGTCGTCGGTCCACCTAGTGGAAGGCCTCACAAAACATAAAATATTATTCAATCATACAAAACGTAGAATGAATTTTATTTTTCATTCACTCATTCATTATATCATTCGCTTTCAGTCATCTGAAAGCAAACAACACAGATTCTTTATCATTATTCTTTTAAAGCTGCATTCAATCTGTTTCTTTCATTTTACAAAAATTCTTGCAATGTAATAAAATTGCCTCTATGACGACTGCAATTTTTTTTCTGAAACATATTTTGCATTATTATACAAACCTTTTATCTTTTTGCTTTGAAAGAAAATCTGAAATCGGACTTTTTTGTGTAAGCAGAATTTAAAACTTATTGCATTGTTGATTTTTCGGTTTTGTAATAATAATTACATATATTTATCAGTGTATAATTCTAAAATAATATTTATCATTGTACAAAAATCAGATAAAAACTTCCAACAGACGTACCTAAGTATTCAAAAATTTAAAGAAAATCGGCAAATCTAAAATATATTATTGTTTTCGATTAAATTGACATTAAAAATAGACACTTTTATTACACATTTACACATATATTCTTTCTCGCAAGCAACTAACCTATGAAACTACAAAATTCCTAAATCTAAAACAGGCCACAGTGGTCTCTATAAATATTTGGAGCATCGGGGTCAACTAGATCGAAGCTCAAAGCGACTGAAGCTTAATTTTAGTGCTGCACCCCTGTTGCATTTTAATCACAGGGACTTCGAGTGGCCAACCCTGTGGTTACGAACCCCAGATTTTGGTGAATATTTTAAAGGAAGAATTTGGCACTGTCGACGTCGTGTTGTGGTTTTAGATATTTATAGACGCAAAAGTAGGTAGTATTTCGAAAGGTAACATGTTTATTTAAAACCGACTTACCGTAGGACGACGATGGAAAGAGCTATGCTCGGAGTTTCTTTGCGGGATAAAATCCGGAACATGGATATTCGGCAAAGAACCAGAATCACCGACACAGCTCATAAAATTTGCAAGTTGAAGTGGCAATGGGCAGGGCGCATCGCTCGTAGAACTGACAACCGATGGAGAAGAAAAGCTCTCGAGTGGCGAACACGGACCGGAAAACGCAGCGTAGGCAGGCCTCCCACTAGGTGGACCGACGACATCGTGAGGGTCGCGGGCAGCCGATGGATGCAAGTGGCGAATTGTCGTTCGGCGTGGTGGTCTAAGTGAGAGGCCTTTGTTCAGGAGTGGACGTCTTCCGGCTGATGATGATGATGACCGTATGACGTCCACTGCTGAACATAGGCCTCCTTTAATAGGTTTCTCCACTAAGTCAGTATAAAAGCCTGTACGATATACTGATAAAAAAACGGGCCTTTAGTACTAAAACTCTAGGCCCCTATTACCCAAATAACAAGATAACTTTGCACCACTGGGTGTTCTTGCAAAACTTTCTACGAGCCGCTTAGATTTATTTCGCTCTAGAGAAGGAAGTTTTCACTCAAAGGAATGCTCTAAGCGACTAGTTTATAGAATGGCCCAAGTGTTTTCTTTAGGTACTTATCTTGTTTCCTAAATAAACAAGCGGGATACATGATTTAGAGGCCTTATTACGATTTTTTACGTTTTTGTAACTTTTTTTTAGCGTGGTAAAATCATCAAATGAATCCTCCGCGGGAGGGACTGTCAGACTCGTACTGACTAAAATCCACGGTGTCCTTCAATAGCCCTTAACGTTTAGGTGTCACGGTGATTCGTGAGTCCCACGTCCCCGCTATTTGGCGCTATATAGGGGGACCCCGTCATAATGCTTATACTCAGAAGCGCACGTGGAATACAACGTGTCGTCGATCCGGGCAAGGTACATGGTCGAACAGCGAGTCGCCTATTACTCGTCGCCCGCATGATCGCGCCTACGGCTACGATGGCCGGAGATTGTCTAGCGACGTCCATCACCGTGGGCGTCGTGAAAGGAGGCGTGGTGTCCTCTCACACACGCGGCCCGTCTCCTCCTTCGCGAGCATGACTACTTTGCAGAAGGAGGCGACCGCTTCCCATTCCGCCTCGCTCTGCAGTATGGCCTCTACCAATTCCGGGCGCGAGAAGTCATTTTTGACTACATAATTATAAACGTTTACTTTGACGTTGATTTGATGGATAAAACTAGTTTCTCGTTTTCCCATACATTTTATGTATGTGATTGATATAATTCGTGATTTTCTGATAGAGTTTATAAACAAAATAAATGATGTGAGGAAAATTGCACTTTAGTTTCTAGTGTCAATTTGTTGGAGTGGGAAGCGGTCAGCTCCTTCTGCGAGGCAGTAATGCTCGTTAAGGAGGAGGCGGGCCGCGAGCGAGAGAGGACAGCGTCCTCCCTCCGCCCCAGCCGCAGTGGTAGGCGCCCACGGCGACGGACGTCGCTAGATGATCTCCGGCCACCGTAGGCGCGGACATGCGGGCAGCGAGTAAAGGGCAACTCGCTGCCCGACCAAGGACCATGCCCGGGTCGACGGCGCGTTGTGTCCCACGCGCGCCTCAAAGAGCGTCAGCATAATGACGGGGCCCCCCTCTCAGAGGGCCAAAGCCTGCCGGGGTCGCGGGATTATTCCCTTACCGTAACCCCGGAACGTAACAGGCTTTTTTTTTTTTTTTTTCAGGTGGTAAAATCATCAAATGAGTCCTCCCGCCCTGGGTGAGGCGGAAGGGACTGTCAGACTCTTACTGACTAAAATCCACCCGTGTTCTTTCCTATGCCCTTTATGTTCCGGGGCCACGGAACATAAAGGGCATAGGAATTAATTTATGGTCGGACGGCGAGCTACCCATCACTCACCGTCCGCAAGCCCGCTCCGCCGCTGTGCCCTCTGCTGATCAGAGGGACACGCGTTGGAGCATCCACACGACAGGCTATTTGCATACGGGCAAAGAGACCACTTGGGCACACAGTGCCTAAGGAAGAGTTTTTGCCCGCATCCCAGGGTGCACCGGCCCGAAAAACTGGTCTTCCCCCCGGACGTATCCGAGAGGGAACTCCAGTCCACGGGCGCACGTGGAGGTTTCCTGTCATAGCACCCCGAACGTAACAGGCTATGAAGGACACCGTGGATTTTAGTCAGTAGAAGTCTGACAGTCCCTCCCGCCCTGCCCGGGGTTGGAGGACTCATTTGATGATTTTACCACGCTAAAAAAAAAAAAAAAAGTGTTAATTTGTTACAAAGTAGCTGCTGACGTGTTTGAATTTAAGATAGGTACAATCACGATCTTACTGCTACGTATTATAAGTATTATACTCGTAACATGTGAAGGTTTTCATCTTTGGATGGATGGATATTCTGTTTGTTACTCAATCACGTCAGCAAGCGTTGACTAGAATAGACATATATTTTGTTATTATTTCTATACAATTCGTCTGTTTTTTGTATATGTATGGCACGATCTGTACTGTCTACACCAACGATTTCCGTGGAGAAGAACTGTCAAATATAATGAAAAAGCAATTTACCAAAAATACTTAGTTATAGAAAGGTTTTCATCAAAACGCGATTGAAACTGCAGGCAATATTTATAGTTAGTTTAGCTTCAACGTAACGTATGCATGACCGTTCGTGTACATATCCTTTATGTTACAAGTAGATTTAACAGCTGATGCGCAATTGTTCTAATTTTATCATCTTTGACGTGATCAAGTTCATTATTTTGAGAAGATATAAGATCCATTTTCCTTGAGCAACGTAATTCCAAACATGAATGAACGATGCAATGAAATGTTCATTTTACGGCATTCACTCAGTTTATTTGTTGCAATAGCGACCTTAGGGGTTATTTTAGTTCTAGGTGGGTCATCACATTTATGAAAGGACAAATAAACATTTTTGTAGTCTCAACTAGAACTACTGTCTGTATTCGGTAACTGTACCCTTTTTTTTTTTGTTTTGTTTTTTTTTTTTTTTTTTTGCGTGGTAAAATCATCAAATGAGTCCTCCAACCCCGGGCAGGGCGGGAGGGACTGTCAGACTTCTACTGACTAAAATCCACGGTGTCCTTCGTAGCCTGTTACGTTCCGGGGTTACGGTAAGGGAATAATCCCGCGACCCCGGCAGGCTTTGGCCCTCTGAGAGGGGGGCCCCGTCATTATGCTGACGCTCTTTGAGGCGCGCGTGGGACACAACGCGCCGTCGACCCGGGCATGGTCCTTGGTTGGGCAGCGAGTTGCCCTTTACTCGCTGCCCGCATGCCCGCGCCTACGGTGGCCGGAGATCATCTAGCGACGTCCGTCGCCGTGGGCGCCTACCCGGGAGGGAGGACGCTGTCCTCTCTCGCTCGCGGCCTGCCTCCTCCTTTACGAGCATTACTGCCTCGCAGAAGGAGCTGACCGCTTCCCACTCCGTCTCGCCCCGCAGCATGGCCGCAACCAATGCCGGGCGCAAGAGGTCTCCGCCTATCGCAGCCGTGAGGACTCGTCGGTGCTCCGCCCAAGCTGGGCAGTCTTGCACCGTATGCTCCACCGTGTCCTCCGGGCGATCTTCGCAGTGGTGACACCCAGGCGTCTCCTCCTTTCGCATCAGACACAGGTACCTCCCGAAACTTCCGTGTCCGGTGAGGACCTGCGTTAAGCGGTAGGTCAGGACGCCATGACTTCTCTCCAGCCACTCCTCAAAGAGGGGTCTTACCGCCGCAATTGCGGCGTGCCCATAACTGTACCCTTTGATAAATAAATAAATAATGGTAGTTTCTTGTGGTGTGCTTGGAACATGACGCGCTATCCACGTCTCTGATCAGACGGCGAGCTACAGCTTGACATAAATGTAGAAAACCGGAAGTCGCCACTGTCTTTGCGCTACCAGCATTTTGAATGATATTTTTTCACTTATTACGTTAGTTTTATGGCACAATAATAAATCTTACAAACCTGCGGTCTTTGTTTACATCAAATATCAAAGATTTTAAGATTTTAGAACTGCCATTTGCTAGACCGAGACAGAAAGCATAATGCGATCGCACGCGTCGGTATCCTCGACGCGGCCGCGTGCTATCGCATTGTCTCGATCTAGCAAATGGCAGTTCTAAGCGACAGAAAAAGAAAGGGCGACGGAAAATCCGATTCCGCCTCGATGGATTTGTGTGAGCTCAGCTCACTGAGCTGAGCACCCTTACTCGCCGTCCGCAAGCCTGTTTTTACGGTGGCTGTATATTACGCTCGCGATGTCCGATACTCCTACGCCTCGCATGATTACTATGTAGAATTTTTAGATCTAAGTTCGTGTTAAGGGATCCAAATAACAATACCATTAAACCGGTGACTTGGAAACAAACAAAGGACACTTAAGACGTTACTGTTCATGTCATATCCACAGTAAAACAATACTGAGACCGCTTTTATTACAATACTAAAGTACAAACACTAACCTGTAATGTTTCTGGCACACATTCAAATTCAAACCCTGAAGTTTGGGGATTAGAGTTGGGAATTCATTGGGGAATTACTTTTTGAGTCTTGGATATTATACTGTCAACGGCGATGCAGGTAGTTTTGGCAGTGATAATAACATCAGGTACTCCTGAAAGGTAGACATACATAAAGGATATGGTGTTTGTAGCGGATATTGTCTTTCTAGACTTAGTTGTAAGCTAAGCGATAGCCGTTTTGTATAGAATACAAAATGTGATTAAAAAATGGGTATTCTATTTATTTACAATTTGCTTTTTTCAGTGTCAATCAATTCCGATCGAACATGTAGCGCCATCTGTTACCATATGTTTTTAAGTGAACGCAGACCTAGCCGCACCGCAGTCTCCACAGTCCCCGTAGTCATCGTTTTCATACCGCTTCTGCGGCTACTGCGATGCGGGTGAGTGTAAGAGGTTTCATAGAACTTCATACAAAGAATTCGTAATGCGGGGACAGCGGAGACTGCGGTGCGGCTAAGTCTGCGTTTACCTTTATTTCTCATTTCGAGCGAGATGCGCTACCAAAACGCGCAGCTGCTCTGCTATGCGATGTTTCGATGTAGGGAGGACGACCCCGACTTACGAGTTGGAGGTCGTGAGTTCGAACCCAGTCAGGCGCATTACTTTCTGTAATTTATTTCATCACCACTGCTATCAAAACGGTGAAGGAAAACATCGTGAGGAAACTGGTATGTCCCAGAATGAGAATTCGAAGACATTGTGACCACCAAACCGCACTGGGCCCGCGTAGCGGATTATGGCCCCCTCCTTCTCACTGAGAGGAGGCCTGTGTCCCAACAGTGGGAATATTATAGGCTGCTGATAATGATACCTGTACCAACATACATTTCATTGCTCGTGTAAGTACCTACCTACATATCTCATCATCATTCAGTCTACTAAGTCTAGTTTTATTGTTGTTTTACGAGTCGTAACTCCTTTTTTTAGTGTCGGTAAGATAATGGGACCCGCTACTGACGTGCCCTTACTAAACATGATGAAAAGGGTCACTTAATGACAGTTACTGGCTTGGTTACCTGACTGTATTGTGTTTGCGGAAGAATATAAGCTGGAAGCTATAAAAAGTAATTTAGATGCTGAAAAAAGCCATATTCAGTACTTCTGTAATATGCCTTTTTTCAGCATCAATGTATTGCAAATCTTATTAGTACGTCAGTTACAGTTTTGAAAAATAAAATAAAGGATACTACGTATTCCTACTTTTGTTACATATTTAGCAGTGAATTTTTACAAAGATCGAGACAAAAACTCGAAAGGGTACCGTGGGCTTCTGATATCAGAGGCCTTACCACGAGCTCTTAACGCAATCCAGTTTGGGCTGTAGGAAAGAGATGGCGCTAGACGACTTGTATAGCTCTGTCTCTTTTCATAGCCTAAAGTGGATCGTGTTAAGAGCTCGTGGTAAGGCCTCTGGACGCACTAAAAATGACACACGCCGTGATATTTTTTTTATGCGTTCTAAGGTCACGAGCCTTTCTCCCATTTTGATGCGTTTTATCTTTGTCAGTAAGTAGTATTAATAAAAAAAAAGCTTGTCCATATTATTAATTACATACTCTAAAACCTCGAATGATTTGCAATTTATTGTGATATAAGTATATGCAACATAGTATCTAAATGCTAAGCACTATAAATGCTTTTCAAATCAAAACTTCTTTACAGTAAAAAAATAACGGGAAGGTAAAAAATGTCTTACACGTAATAAATAGCGACGGCACCACAACGGAATGCCAGAAGCAGAGATAAGGGTGAAAAATGGCGTCTGTAACAATTATTTGCAGAGCGAGAATGACGGAAATGTTTCAGTAATGTAACTAGTAAAATGGTAGCTTTTAGTCTTTTCCCATAATTTCTTAAAATATTATGTAGGTACTCGTATATAGACACAGGAGCAATGGTGGCCCAGTGGTATCGGTCCCGCCTTACGAGTTGTAGGTCGTGGGTTTGAACCCCGCATTTCTTTGTGTAATTTATTTCATCACCACTGCTCTCAAAATGGTGAAGGAAAACATCGTGAGGAACTATAATATCGGCATATCCTAGAACCAAAAATTCGAAGACATGTGATATCCACCAATCATCCGCACTGGGCCCGCGTGGTGGATTATGGCCCACTCCCTCTCACAGAGAGGAGGCCTGTGTCCCACCAGTGGGAACATTATAGGCTGATGATGATGATATAGACACAAATGAGTGTCAGGAACCCAGCGCACATACTTCCATTCCTGGGTAGCATTTGGACCAAGTCTCATACAAATATGGGCAATGTCCTTTATGGGGAAAATTTTGCAAGTGGGCAATAAAGTAGGAAAAAGAATTGGCAATGCGTCCTTGAACTTGTTTTGCAGGTTTATTCAAATCACTTGCTCATTACTTTATTGTATTGTGGTGGTTACTGATTGATTTTTTTGGACTATCACGTTGACAAAAAAGTACGTTACTAAAATGTATACTATTTTTCTTTCTATCGTTAGTTAAAAGACAAAAGAAATTAAAACAAATGACTCTCTTAATAAAGAGAGTCTTTTTTTTTTAGAGTTGTCTTAATAAAGACAAGAAACACAATATCTTCAAACTTCAACAATCACATTTGGTAATATCTTTATGTTAGCACGAATGGCGCAGTGGCTGTGACTGCGCTGCGTGTCGCGGGTTCGATTCCCGTACGGAGCAATTATTTGTATGATCAACATTTTTAGTTTTATGTCCGTTAATAATGTTTGAACATTTAACTGAGCCTTTATTTAGTAAGTTCAACGTAAAATATTCCCAATTATACGTGTATATGTACAAGACTAGAATTAGTCATAAATATAAAAAAAGAAGAATGTTTTCACATTAAACGAAGTTATGAACACACAAATTGACATTTATTTTCCAATAAATTGTAGTGAAATATTTTACTCTAGGTAACATTTAAAAAGAAATAAAAAAAAAAACGGCAATATGTAACTCGGTTGTCTTCGGGCCGATAATGAAATATCCATTTTTCATTCAACATAGATTTCATTCAGAAACAAACTCAAACTTAATTGCTAAAACATTCTATTAATACATCTCCGGAATTCAAATAACTATGACAAATGTTCGCGGGAACGATTTACGCGCAAAAAACTTGGCAAAATTCGGACACTGCACATCGAAGCTATTCATCACAGTCTGAATTTTTACGTAATTCTTCACGTAAACACATAAATTTTATTTTATTTTTTTTGTTTTGTTTGCTGTTTAAATAGTGTAAAGTAAATTAAGTGGGAGATTTAAAAACTGTGGTTGTATTGAACGGTCTATAAATTGTAGTGACATTTGCAATTTATTTCCAGTCAGGGAGACAAAACAATGAAAATTTTCTGTGACATCAACTAAGAAGTAAAAGTTAGGTTATTTTCCAACTAAAAATATCAGTTGAGATCATAAATTTAATCTCAGCAAATTTTTCATTATGAAAGCTACAGGCTTCTTTTTTATTTACCTATATTTTACGAAAAAAAAAAACAAATGGAGAAGAGAAAAACGTGGATGGCTTACAATAGTTTGACATTGCGAGTGAAAGAACCAACCTCGACATGCTCAGTATTCTTCTGAAAATATCTTTTTTTTTATAAATATAGAGATCGTATTAAAAAACAAGCTAAGTATTTGCAGTTTCTTTTTTCTTTTCAATCTTATTAAAAAACTAAGGGCTGATTTTTCAATAGTCAGATAACTTTTATCGGAATAAAAATGGCGGTTTGATAGCTCGCTAGCTAGTTAACTTTTACTTATGGAATAACGGTTTGACATACTTTCCATAGATAGGCTGTCAAAACGTCATTTTTATCCTACTACTATTATAAAGGCGAAAGTTTGTAAGTATGGATGTATGGATGTTTGTTACTCTTTCACGCAAAAACCACTTAACGGATTTGGCTAAAATTTGGTATACAGATAGTTTATAACCTAGATTAACACATAGGATAGTTTTTATCCCGATTTTATGTTCCCGTGGGATAATTTTCAAGTTGTAGCGGGTGAAGCCGCTGGTAACAGCTAGTTCCTCATATAAAAGAGATCTGACTATTGAAAAAAAGCGCTATGGGAAATACCTATGTCAAACCATTATTTTGATTCTTCAGATAAAAGTTACCTGTCTATTGAAAAAAAACCACACTGAGTTTCCAAGACAAACCGAGTCCTTGTGACCAAAGTTAATTGCTGATAGAAGAAACTAAAACTGCCATCACACGCGTAAATAAATGATTCTCTTTACTCATTTAAATTATATTTATCCCACATACCGATAAAATAAACATGAAAACAAATGAAGTAGGTAAAAAGAACTACATTTCCCAAAAACCTCCAAATCTGCAAATTTTCCCTTCAATCTATCTTACAAGATCCGTCACACACATACACAAATCCCTTGTTACTATCGCACGGTGTAATAAAATTTAACTTTGTGGTCGTGATCAATCTTGTCCCATGTGATTAGCTCCAGGAGACGAATCGCCGTGGTTAGCGAGGCCCGCAACCAGTGCCGGTTTTAGCACTACCAGCGCCCTTGGGCGAGATTTTCTACGGCGCCCCCTAACTGCAAGGGTGGATCCAGCTTTTACATCAAGGGCGTGGTCACCATGTCGCAGGCAGCTTGTCTCCGTAGTCTAGTTCGGATAGATATTAGCTATACTTTGTTTATCGTGGTAAAATCTGATTTTACCCGCTCAAGGCAGGGCGGGAGAAACTATCCTTCAATAGCCCTTTACGTTCCGGGATCACGGTAATTCGTGAGTCCTGCGACCCCGGCAGGCTGTGGCCCCGTCATTGTGCTGACACACTGGCATGGTCCATGGTCGGACAGCGAGTCCACAACGCCTACATGCCCGCGCCTCGCCTAGAGTGGCCAGAGACCGTCTGCCAACGTCCATCGTCGTGGGCGTCTACCATTGTGTCTGGGGTAGAGAGAGGAAAGAAAGAAAGAAAGATTCCCATTCCTTCTCGCCCTGCAGCATGCTGCATGGCCATGCATGGCCTTCCATGGCCTCGACCACGAGAGGTCTCTACCTATCGCCGTCGTGACGACACAGCGCGCCGTGGCGAGTAGAGCAGAGCACCACCGCGGCAGTGCTCTGCTCAACGTGCTCGTTTAACGGTAGATTCTGGCTGAAGTAAGATTAGTAAAAAATTATCCTTCCTTTTCCATAGCTTATTTATCTATTTACACACATAAATCACGTAAATTCGATAAAAAAAGAAAACTGAAGACTTTTACTTCCGTTCGATCAAACAAAATGAAATAGTTCAGAAAAAGTTCAACTAACGTCTTTGATTAAGTATTTTAATCAAAGACTAACGTGCATGACTCTCTGTCAATTTTGTACAAACGTTCCTTGAATTGTGTAAGTTTTGTGTTTTCTTTAAACGGGTTTTGGGTTTCTACCCTAAAAATGGGATGAAAGAAATTGGGAAATTAACGAGAAAGTAGGCCTGCGGCGCCCCTTCGTATTCGGCGCCCCTGGGCGGTCGCCTAACCGCGCCTTACCTAACGCCGGTACTGCCCGCAGATTAATGTATCATGTACCACTAAGACGCGGGACAAATACAAGTGGCGACTGGCGTACTGAGATGGCGCGGTGCGGGCGTGGCGCGGGCACCACTTCTATTCATTTTGTATGAAATTTCAAAGAAGTGACGTCGCACCCGCACTACACCCGTGCCGCGCCATCTCAGTATGTCTTGCGCCTAACATCTCACTATATTTGTTGACGATTAACGTGAGTAATAAGTAATTTTTACGCTCTTGCTGTACCTATTTTTCATTTCGTTTTAGTAGAACTAATTGTTCTATGATGTAGTGGAATTAAAAATAGAAGTTAAAATGAAGTTTAAATAGTATTGAAGATTCCGACGTTGTCTGCAAGCAAGGCGAAGCTAAGATATCTCAGATTTTTTCTCACTTAAAACTTAAGGATTTTATTTTATTGACTGGCCTGATGGTCTAGTGGTTAGTGACCCTGACTGCTATGCCGGAGGTCGTGGGTTCGATTTCCACCCAGGACAAATGTTTGTATCATTTGTTCTGTGTCTGGGTGTAATTTATCTATAATATGTAGGTATGTATATAGAAATATATAAGTATGTTTATCAGTTGTCTAGTACCCATAACACAAGCTCTGCTTAACTTGGGATTAGATGGCGTGGTGTGATAGTTGTGGAATATAATTTCATCGCTTTACAAAGAAAAAGTGGGTGAACAAAAGAACATGGTGAACTTTTGTTCACCCTGACTGAATTTTTTGTTTTTTTTTTAATTGTTGAAAAATATTTTTGAGGTTTAATTTTCTGAAAATTGTAAGCTTTTAAATGTTGAGAACTATTTAGTTGAGAGCAGTGGTGGCCCAGTGGTATCGGTCCCGACTAACGAGTTGTAGGTCGTGGTTTTGAACCCCGCCAGGCGCATTACTTTGTGTAATTTATTTCATCACCACTGCTCTCAAAACCGTGAAGGAAAACATCGTGAGAAAATCGTGATAAATGTCCTAGAACCAAAAATTCAAAGACATGTGACATCTGCCAACCCGCACTGGGCCCGCGTGGTGGATTATGGCCCACTCCCTCTCACAGAGAGGAGGCCTGTGTCCCAACAGTGGGAACATTATAGGCTGATGATGATTTAGTTGGGGTGTTGTTTTTCTATTTATTGGAATTACTTACAGCAAAAATCTTTAAAAATTAGTTTCCGATGATGAAGACAATAAATTACTCCAAATCCATTTTATTCTGTAAGTAAAGTAAATAAATCACCGTCCTGATATTACAGACCAATGATTCATCTATCCCATCATCTTATACCTTTATAATAATTATTCATACATCTTACTCGATAAATCACGTAAAAATAAAAAATCTCTTCATAAGAAAAAATTATAACGGACAGGAATTCTAAGATATTGAAGAAAAACTATAGACTTTTAGTCTGTCTGCGTGTTCTACACGCATCACATTTGCATTGAAACAAAGTCTGTATGTATTTAATTGAATGATGTAGTGATAAGATTATATCTATAGGCTCCATTTTACATTACATTTAAAATATCAAATAAAAACTTAAAAAAAAAGTACCGACTTCAAAAACAAATACAAAAAAGTTTAAAATAACCTTTCTTTCGGAAGTCGGTGGCTTTGATATTTATTATTTCATTGACTATTGCCACCGACTTCCGAAGGAAAGGTTATTTTAAACTTTTTTGTATTTGTTTTTGAAGTCGGTACTTTTAAAAAAAAAGTTTTTATTTAACACTTTTTAGTTTATTTATTAAATATCCAACCCAAATTCTTGTAAAATACAAAGTTTTCTTACATGATGTGCACTAATCTTGTAATCCGTCACAACGAAAAAATCCATATCTCTAAAACTACTAAACCGATTTTGATGAAACTTGTAGTGTACCCTAAGTTGAACAATACCTAGTACAACAAAAAAGAATTACTTAAATCGGACTTGTAGTACCGGAGATATGCGTGCACAAACATAAAAACATACATACATACATACACATACACTTATGAAATTTGGTACATTTGTTCAGACGCTGATATAGACTAACATATACGAAAACTGGGCAGTTCTGAGAATATTACATACATACGGGTCGAATTGATAACCTCCTTTTTTTGAAGTCGGTAAAAAGAAATTCGTTTTAACTTCCATACATGCGTCGCGGCCAAAAGCTAGTTTATCTTCTAATTTCACAAGCATATTGCTAACTTTGAGGCTCTGGGGTACCTACATAGATGGTTTAACAACGTAAAAGATTGTGTATATCAAGGGTATTATACATAAGGTCTCTGCCTAAACGAGTGATGATGTGAAATTCATACAGTGTAACAATATTTCAGTCCGAGTCGACGGCCGAAGCCCTAACTTGCATAACTGTAAACATTTTGCGACGCTTCGTGCGTTACAACTTTTTAGTAAGTTACAGGCGGGAGCGGGGCGATTTCATACGCGGGCGATTTTATCAAGCAAAATTATCTGCAAAAACATACGAAAACGCGTAAACTTAAAATTGTTTTAGTGTTAAACCATATTTTAATCTCCTGTCCATCATCATTCTCCTATTCATTATACCAATTAATTTGAGGTCAGAGTAGCATGATTTCATCCTCCATAGTTGTCCGATACACATCATGTCAGAAGTTATCTCTTTTCTAAAATTGTAATTTCTTGATTTAAGTTTAAAATACCGTTAATACGAATGCCCTTTAAATAAATCTAAGTACATTTGCGAGTGTGAAAGACGGGGCACATGACGTTCGCCTGAGGCCCGGTCATAGACGCTTTTCAGAGGTTCTAAAACGTAACGTATCGTAATCGACCGCTACGATGCGTGTCATTCTTACAATTTTCGAATGGAATACATATTTGTATGGCCTAGACAGCTGTTCCAGATTTGGCTATGAGTTTAAATTACTAACTATATAAGTCGTAATTACTAACTATATAACTACTACCTATTTAAATTACTAACTACGTAAGTAAGCTTTCCTCAGGATATTTTTCTTCACCAAAATCAGTGATTTTCTAATTATTGAAAAAGATTCTTTGGACTTTCCCAGATATGAACTACATCGCGCATGAGAGGCGAGATTTAAACCTCTATCGCAATTTTCAAGATACTTATTGAAAATCGCTATATCTTACAAAATAGGCCAAACAATGTACCACGGGCATAATTCAGCTAACACGATTAACTCTGTCGGGAGCAGATGCAAACGAGGCTTCAATGTTTGAACTTAATTACGCGATTGCCATGTCAGTAGGTACAACACAACGTGTGGCGCCGTTAATAATTTTAGATGATTAGCTCTAGTTCACAAATGAAAGGTAATGAAGATGTTAAAAGCAGTCTGGAATGTTTTGATGGATATGCTTATTTGCAGTTTTATTTTTAATACTATATTTAACAATTTTGCTGAGCTACGTGGTGGATAACAACCCAATCCCTCTCACTTATCTCATTAGGGGGGACATTATAGGCTAGTAATGTTTTGTATTTTCGATATTTTGTACGCCTTTTGAAATGGGCACATTCCTAATGTAGTGTAAAGCCTACACTAAGAATTTTCTGTGTTTTATGGCTGCATTTACAAACATGCAATCTCAAACAGTAAAACACGGGACAACTACTCTTGTAGGTCATATAAATATTTGTTTTGCAGTAATTAATCGCTCAGCTTATGAATCTGAAAAGACAGCAGAAGAGCAGAAAAATATAATTTCAAAAATATTTTGTGTGAAAGTCTGGGTGGGTTTTATATCGTCCGTAAAAGTATTTTTATTTTTTCTCTTTTTATCGAAGTATTATAATAGTCAAATGAGTCTTCCCTTACATGGTCCCTCCGGGATCCCACTCTCAGACTTGTTCTGAATAAAATCGACGATACAGACGAGTCCCGCGACCCCCGTAAAAGCATCTACGACAATTTATTCCCAAAATAAAAGACTTTTTTTATTTTATTTAGCCTGGTAAAAACACGAGTCCTACCCATCCAGGGCGGAGCGGGATCAATGTCAAACTCGTACTGACTAAAATCCACGGTGTCGTTCAATAGCCCTTTAAATTCCGGGTTCTGTGAGTCCCGCGACTCCGGCAGGCTTTGGCTCTCTATAGAGGGGCCCGTCATAAAGCTGCCACTCTTTGAGGCAAAAAAAAGAGATACAATAAAAGTCAGTATTGATTGATGCTAGCTTTCCAAGAATATTGGCTCTATTAAGCACAAAGGTCTTAACTAAGTTGATCTTAAAGTGCTGAGTGGTCGTGAGAAGTTCGATCGAGGTAGTTCCGAAGGTGCGATGGAGACAAAACTTTCTCTACACTCTGAAGCTATACTGAAGTTGGTAGTTGAAGGTTCTCTTATAGGTGTCTGGGTATCTTCGTCTCGGGAAATTGCTTTAATTTATTTCATTTGCAGTAAACAAAAAGAGATATTTTGTGGCCCAAGTTTCAGTTTTGGTGGATGGTATATTGTAGATTTTTCTTAAATCTATGCTTAATATATATCGTAGTAGCTTGTTATTTTTATTCAAGCTTGCTACTTCTTTTAAAACTTCTGTAAAGCCTAGTTTGAGACTATTTTCTGAATGGTTTACTCAGCAATTTTTATGCTTTCATATCAAATAGGTTTAATTACGTGGAACTTAAGGGCTCGTGTACACAATGCTACCGCCGCGCCGCCACCGCTCCGCCACCACACCTCCATCGCGCCGCTTATATGTGCATACTTTCGCAACTACGCCGCCTCCGCGCTAAGACTCTGATCTTTTTTTTATCACGTCATCACAGTCCTAGTCATAAAACACACACATCCCGAAAACAAAATCTGTCAATAAACTGAGTACTTATTTGGCAATAGTCGCGCGCGGTCGAATTCTGAGGAAGTTTGATGTATAAATACAATTGCATCATTTGACAGTTGGGAGTCTCGCAATTTATTTCACTTTATCCAATACTGAATAATTTTTCACTTTGTTTGTATGTTTTGTTTTCATGCAACATTGAGTTCGATGAATTTCGCTTTAAAATGGTAATGAAAAGAAAAAATGGCTGTAGGAACACTGAAATGATATGTTGAATGTAAACATTATACTCTCTGTTTTTATTTTACTTATTCATTTATTTCTTCAAAAATAATGATTGTAATAATATATTCTTTCTGAGATTCTCCTTTTCGTGTTATGTAATGATTTTTCTGATTATTTATTACCATTATAGGCAGATATTACGTTCAGTATTTTTTTATAATAAGTTACTGCTTATATCATAGCATGCTTCCGTTTGTTGTCCGATTTTAACTAGTAGAACTAGAGGTTTTTTCTTTTCGTTAGTACTGTCAATAGCTCAATCGTTTTAAGGCGATTAACACAGTCGCCCGCGAGGTACGGTCCGCATAACCGCGCGGATCATCATGGGTGAAGAACTTCTTGCCAGTGTCTATGATCAAACTAGTCAAAACCGTGATTAATCCATCAGCGCGGAAACCGCATTTTCGCACGGGGCACCACTACGAAATCCACTTTTCCGCCACCGCCCTCCGCGGCGGTGCGCGGTGCCGTGTGTTAATCGCCTATCATTTTTTTTTTGGCAGTAGATCTACTGATCAAGTAAAGTCATGCTGTTCAGGTGACATTTAACAATACGTACTGGTAAAAGTATACAGTAAAAAGTTATACAACATAAAGCGAATATTGTACCTAATCCTTATAGCATCGATCTACTGTGGAAAACAAGTAAGTTTTTTAGCGCCTCTCGCAAGACGCCGCGACGCGACTTGCGGGAGCTACATTTCTCACATCTAATATCTTTAATCGAGCAATTCTTGTATATTTATATATAATCAGGATCTCGGAAACGGCTCCAAGGATTTTCATGAAAGTTACAGATTAGGGGTTTTTCGGCTCATAGAATCGATTTGTCAAGGTCCCAGGTTCGAGAAAAGCTCGGTTCCCAAGATTTAGACATTTTAAAAACCGAGCGAAGCTCGGTCAACCAGATATTAAATAATTTAAGACAAGAGACACAAACCTTTTTACTATTGTGATAAAGTTGATAATGTCTTATAGACAGATTTGGGAGCTTGATGTGCTGCTTCTGTAAAATACAAATTAAAAGTATACACAACTGAAACTACATATTTACATCAATGTAATTATTCGGTACAGTCATGACGAATATGTCTCCCAAAGCGAGCGTCATAAAACGTTTGCTTAGAAACATTCGCGTACACAAGTGCTCGCCTTGAGTGCTTTATTTCTTTGTAAGAAAGTGCTATAAAGTAGAATACGTGGACCATTTTGATGTTTTATAACGACGACGATGATACAATGTCGTTTGCTACAGTACCTGAGGTGTTTGGGAGATTGTGGTCTGAAATAGCGTTTTTTTTTTAATGTTTTGATGATGATGATCAAAAATAGAACCATTTATGTTTGAGTGTTTGTTGATTATTTTCAGTAATGATGAACAGATTTGCTCAATACAATACAACGTGTAACGGTAAATGCGCAAAACCTCTCGTGGGGTAACTCAGCCCATGTTACTGAAAAAATTTTGTTCAGTCGCATAAGCATATAACTTTACACGTTATATGCTTATGCGATTATCGACTTGATGACAAATGTCTCCAGGTTTTCGCACCATTGGCTTCCGTGTCGAAGAGTCATCGATCAAGATTATAAAATCAAAAGACCAAATTCATAATTAGCCTTGTGGGGTTTTCGATTGCGTTGTGCACGGACGAGAAATTAAAACAATACGTGACCGTTAGCGGCGTGGGCGCGAGCCGGACTGAGGCCGCGGGGTGGGGTACCGCGCATCGAACGATCGCCGGGAGAGCGAGGCGCGGGCGCGGTTGCTTATGTATCCCGCGCGCGATTGTACATACTGCTTCCTACAGCCTTAAATTTTCCCACTGTTGGAACACACACCTCTTCTATATGAGATATACCCAGTTGCAGAGTGGTAGATAATATGAGCAGTGGTGGCCCAGTGTTATTGGCCCCGACTTACGAGCTGTAGGTTGTAGGTTCGAATCCAGCCAGGCGCATTACTTTGTGTAATATATTTCATCACCACTGCTCTCAAAACGGTGAAGCAAAACATCGTAAGGAAACCGGCATGTCCTAAACCCAAAAATTTGAAGACATGTGACATCCACCACACACACCTGGGCCCGCGTGGTGGATTACGGCCCACTCTCTCAGAGAGGAGGCCTGTGTCCCAGCAGTGGAAACATTAATAATTATTATAAGCTGATGACGATGATGACATTATGACAAATGTCTTCGAATTTTTGGTTCCAAGATTATGCCGGTTTCCCCGCAATGTTTTGAGAGCAGTGGTAATCAAAATAGATATTACTTCTGCTTCCAATAGACCATAAGGTGCTGCAAGATTTTGCTTCTGGCCTAGACTTCATGATCTTTAAAAAAAACATCACATTGTGAACAAAGTTTGAAAATATTATCTAATATCTTTAAACGAGCAATTCTTGTATATTTATATATAATCAGGATCTCGGAAACGGCTCCAAGGATTTTCATGAAAGTTACAGATTAAGGGATTTTTGGCTCAAGGAATCGATTTATCAAGGTCCCTGCAGGTTTGAGGAAAGCTCGGTTCCCAAGATATAGACATTTTAAAAACCGAGCAAAGCTCGGTCGACCGTATATTTTAGATTTTAAACGGGATATTTACCATGTTAACTATTTGTTTTGAGTTTCCGATATTTCGGCACTGTCGCAAGCGCCATGATCACGGATAAACTGAAGAAATTGCGAGTGGATGTTTATGAGTAGACAAATCGGCCTTTTTTTTTTTTTTTTAGCGTGGTAAAATCATCAAATGAGTCCTCCAACCCCGGGCAGGGCGGGAGGGACTGTCAGACTTCTACTGACTAAAATCCACGGTGTCCTTCATAGCCTGTTACGTTCCGGGGTTACGGTTAGGGAATAATCCCGCGACCCCGGCAGGCTTTGGCCCTCTGTGAGGGGGGCCCCGTCATTATGCTGACGCTCTTTGAGGCGCGCGTGGGACACAACGCGCCGTCGACCCGGGCATGGTCCTTGGTCGGGCAGCGAGTTGCCCTTTACTCGCTGCCCGCATGCCCGCGCCTACGGTGGCCGGAGATCATCTTGCGACGTCCGTCGCCGTGGGCGCCTACCACTGCGGCTGGGGCGGAGGGAGGACGCTGTCCTCTCTCGCTCGCGGCCTGCCTCCTCCTTTACGAGCATTACTGCCTCGCAGAAGGAGCTGACCGCTTCCCACTCCGTCTCGCCCCGCAGCATGGCCGCAACCAATGCCGGGCGCGAGAGGTCTCCGCCTATCGCAGCCGTGAGGACACGTCGGTGCTCCGCCCAAGCTGGGCAGTCTTGCACCGTATGCTCCACCGTGTCCTCCGGGCGATCTTCGCAGTGGTGGCACCCAGGCGTCTCCTCCTTTCGCATCAGACACAGGTACCTCCCGAAACTTCCGTGTCCGGTGAGGACCTGCGTCAAGCGGTAGGTCAGGACGCCATGACTTCTCTCCAGCCACTCCTCAAAGAGGGGTCTTACCGCCGCAATTGCGGCGTGCCCGGTCGGACATGTCTTAGATAACTTTTTATACGTAGGAAAGAAGAAATCAGTTTATAACATAGAATTTAAATAAGACGTTCTATAAAAACGTCGAACAATGTTATAGTAATAGTGAACATGATAAATATCCCGTTTTAAATCCAAATACTAGTGTTGTGACCATTTCAGTCTAAAAACTTATAGTTTTAAAATGTCTATAAGTATAAAGCGCTTTGCTGGTGTTCATTCAACCATTTCAAACCTTAGCAGGTTTAATGTAGAATATTGAATGCCATTCAAAAAGTGCGCAGTATTCATTACATCAGCGGACGATGAATCAGCAGACGGTAATAGCAGAAAATCAATTGAAGCAACGGAAATGACACACTGTAATACATAATTACATTTGCCAAATGCCGCTCAAATGTCCGACTAAAACACTTTCTTGTATAACGTCTTGGCTTAGCCAGATATGAGCTGTAGAAGTATACATAATTATGTACATTAAATCATATTTATTTCTTAACATTCTGTAATCATTCGTTCAAGGAAAACAAAGTATGATGATGTACTAAAACAAGCTATAATTTGTTGTAAAACATGTTGTATTTAGTTGTATAAGCGCGGGCCACATAAAAAAGACGTAAGACGCAGACGGGGCGGAGACATATGTCTCTTCGGCGACTCTTTCATACAAAATGTATAGAAGCGTCGCGACGTAAAACATACAGAAGACACGCGTCGCGGGCACGACTCTCAGGCCGTGCGCTGCGTGCAGCGGATCGCCCGTCGATGAGATTTATATGAAAACAGCACGCCACACGGATGCCCGCGTCGGGCACCCGCCTAACGCAGTGCACGGCCTCATATATTTTCGCCCGCCCGCGACGCGTCCACGTCTTACGTCTTTTCTATATGGCCCGCGCCTTACAACACTATCTATTTCATTTTATAACTTTTGACACAATTATTTATTAGGCAAGTAAGAAGGCAAATATTATGCGACATCCTTTAACTACGTGAGATACCTAAAGAGAAAGATCCACAAAGATCAAAACACCGAAAGAAGATATTCCAACTACCGAAGCAACTTTAAAATCGCAACAAAATCCAAGCAAGAAAACGAAATGTAAACTGGAACACAGTGAAATTGAATAAAGAGGTAACTTGAAGAATTTACAAGGAAATGAAAGCCATTCCCTCGATCTAGCGCATCTAGTTACTTCCACTCAACACCAAATGGCTCGTTTAAAAAACAGTTTAAAATTTTGCAATTCCGCCTGCCTGTTCGCTGACAGTTTGGAGTTATTAGTTCTCAGGTTTGTTAAAAGGTATTTAAGAGTGTATTCCGTGAAGAGAATTGGAAAAGATATTGCTATTAAGGCGTTTGGAAATGAAGCTAGGGTAAAAATAGACGGAATGGGTAAAGAGAGTTTCAGAACTAAATACTTTCCGAAGTTTTAACCAGGTGATAAATATGGGTGTTTTTTTTTTTTTTTTTTTTTAGCGTGGTAAAATCATCAAATGAGTCCTCCAACCCCGGGCAGGGCGGGAGGGACTGTCAGACTTCTACTGACTAAAATCCACGGTGTCCTTCATAGCCTGTTAAGTTCCGGGGTCACGGTAAGGGAATAATCCCGCGACCCCGGCAGGCTTTGGCCCTCTGAGAGGGGGGCCCCGTCATTATGCTGACGCTCTTTGAGGCGCGCGTGGGACACAACGCGCCGTCGACCCGGGCATGGTCCTTGGTCGGGCAGCGAGTTGCCCTTTACTCGCTGCCCGCATGCCCGCGCCTACGGTGGCCGGAGATCATCTTGCGACGTCCGTCGCCGTGGGCGCCTACCACTGCGGCTGGGGCGGAGGGAGGACGCTGTCCTCTCTCGCTCGCGGCCTGCCTCCTCCTTTACGAGCATTACTGCCTCGCAGAAGGAGCTGACCGCTTCCCACTCCGTCTCGCCCCGCAGCATGGCCGCAACCAATGCCGGGCGCGAGAGGTCTCCGCCTATCGCAGCCGTGAGGACACGTCGGTGCTCCGCCCAAGCTGGGCAGTCTTGCACCGTATGCTCCACCGTGTCCTCCGGGCGATCTTCGCAGTGGTAAATATGGGTGTTTGAAGATAATTTTGATGCGATTTGTTGACTTTGTTCTTTTTTGAAACTCAACATATAGAGTTTGTGAATTTGCGAATCAGGATGGCGTCACAGATGACGTGACAGTAGCGTTCTTTGCCTTAATTTTTTTTTGGAATTTGCTATTTATCAAAAAAAATAGCTCCAAAAAGTGATTTTTCGGCCTCTATAAAATTACCTGACGAGGCATGACTTATGCAGTTTTGGAGTTTCGTATAGAAAGTAATTACTTTCTTTCGATGGGGAAGAAAAGTTCTCGTGTAGTGACGATGGACCGGAAGACGCAGCGTAGGCAGGCCACCCACTAGGTGGACCGACGACATCGTGAGGGTCGCGGGCAGCCGATGGATGCAAGTGGCGAATTGTCGTGTAGGTCTAAGAGGGAGGCCTATGTTCAACAGTGGACGTGGTCCGGCTGCCTATTTCCAAAGCCTATACTATTTCAGTCACGAGTCGGACTCTACTCGATTAGCTTTTGTTTGTGCATATTTCTCAACAAAACCTAATCTATCTCAGTAAAAAACTTGACTCAAATAGATTAGCTTTTGTTTTGATATTTTCAAAGAAAATGCACGTACAAAACCTAGTTCTATATAATTCATGTCACTCGAATAGCTAGACTTTCGGCGAGTTATTTTTAAACATTACGTACGAGCAAAACCTTGTCGAGTAAAGGCTCACTAGCTATATGAGTAAATTTACCTCGGAATTTAACTTTTCTTAAATTTTGTAGTACTTGAATATCGCAAATACGACTGTGGGCACCCCGACTCGGACAGGTTAGGTTAGAAGGGGATGGCGGGGTCTGAAAGACCCCGCCATCCCCTTCGTGGTTATTTTTTTTTAAACCACCCGGAAGTAGGAGCACCGCCAAGCGGTGCTCCGTCGACGTTTTCAACATTTTACTTAGTTTAGTGAAATGACATCATGATCTCTGACTTTATATTAGTATTTTTGTCATAATTATCACTAGATACTTTTCTTGATAATTGGATTTCGTGAAATCCCTGATTTCCTCATTTCACTGCGACATGCATAAACAAAACATCGTCTTTTTTTAGAGTTTGACTCGTGCATGACTAAAATGGTACTAGATTTTGTCCGTGCATTTTCTTTGAAAATATCAAAACCAAAAGCTAATCTATTTGAGTCAAGTTTTTTACTGAGATAGATTAGGTTTTGTTGAGAAATATGCACAAACAAAGGCTAATCGAGTAGAGTCCGACTCGTGACTGAAATAGTATAGGTTTTGTTGAGAAATATGCACAAACAAAAGCTAATCGAGTAGAGTCCGACTCGTGACTGAAATAGTATAGGTTTTGTTGAGAAATATGCACAAACAAAAGCTAATCGAGTAGAGTCCGACTCGTGACTGAAATAGTATAGGTTTTGGAAATACGCGGTCCGGCTGATGATGATGATGATAAAAGTAAAGAAAGTCAAGACCATAGCGCCTACTTCTTTACGTAGTTTTAAAGTCACAATTTCACATCACATATCAATAAATAATCACCACATACAGTAATAACACAGAAGCAAGCTTGTTATTGCTAATAACCCAACTATGTAGTTTAATTTTCAATCAAAACCCGACATCACAGAGGATGTTGGGTAACCGACAGTGTAATTACGTATGAACTGGTATTAAATACCTTGTAGCGTGCGATCAGTGTATCTGAGGTTATGATAACCCGTCGCGGTAGATAAGCAGGGCGTATAAGGTATTGAAAATAGGCAAGGTTCAGACGCAGAGGTAGGAACTGCTCGCGTAGGTACAGTTTAAAATTAGATTCATGCGTTAATTTTTAAAGCAAACATGGGTAAACAGAGGTAAGTAATAATAATGATTATCTATAGTAGGTAAATAAAAAACTCAGAATAAGGACTCCTACACGATGCCGCCGCCGCACTGCCAACGCGCCGCCATTGGGTGTTTTTCAATTAGATGGCACGGCGACAGCGCCGGCGTAGTGCCGATGCGGGGAAGCAAAAATGTATGAACGACGGGCCGGTGCCGGCGACGGTAAGTGCAAAAAAAAAAATTAACGAAAAACAAAAAACCCGACTGCGTTAAAAATACACTAAAAAGAAAGAAACAAGCCAGCAGTAGTTTAAAATTCACTCATTCACACTCACAGTCGGGGCCCATTCAAATTATACCAATCAAATCTTCCCAAGGGGCCCCGACTGTGAGTGTGAATGAGTGAATTCTAAACTACTGCTGGCTTGTTTCTTTCTTTTTAGTGTATTTTTAACGCAGTCGGGTTTTTTGTTTTTCGTTAATTTTTTTTTTATTTCATACTTTTTAGTTTATAATATTAGTGTGAATTAGTCTCTCTTGAGACCTAACTCGGCTCAAAGCTACATTTAAATTATGCTTGATGAAAGACCTAGTCAACCACAGCTCGGTCCAAAGTAGTTCCTTGGTGCTTGTGTATACTTAGATTATTTTTACCAAAAATATTTGTTCGTCATGCTTATTCACTGTTTCTTTTTTGGTTGGAAAACCGTTTATTTACGAGTACTAGAAATAAAAACTTAAATCAATAAGTAAGAAAATGAGCGAAAATTATTGTTTTGTTAAAACTTTAAATCGTCATATATCCTAAACTATTATTTAAAATGAAAAACGATTAAGGGAACCTAAAGATGATTTTAAAATACCTATTCAACGATACCCCACATGACATAGTTCATCGACTTTTTTATTTTTTCATTTTGACATTATGGCGTCTGGTTGTCGCTGTGGTGAATATTGATTACTGTCATGTCTTTAGTGACACTCGCAAGGTTAAGACGAATCGATTGACGTAAGAATTATCAAAATCGGCCCACGCGTTTGGTCTCTAGAACGCCACATAGAAACAAACATACATACATACATACATACATACATACTTACATACATACATACATACATAGACTGATAAACACATTACCCTCCTTTGCGTCGCGCAGTCGGGTAAAAACGAGCCATACGTTTACATGTATTTTTGTTTCCCCGGCACCGGCTCGGCGCCGTTGCCACACCGTCTAATGAGAATACGCCCATTCGCTTTTGTTTGATTTTCGGCGGTGGCGGCGCGGTTGCGGTGCGGTGGCGGCGACTTCGCCAAGGTGTACATGTACTGTACACAGCAAAGTACGTAACTGAGCATTAAAGGGAAAATCATAAACTACTTAACAGGGTGGACCCTGTTAAGTAGTTTATGATTTTGACGATGCCCCAATGCGCGGGGCTTCTTTTAATATTCAGGATTCAAGGAAACTAAATATTATGTAAGGGGTGACGGAAGCTTTGTCGGCTCGCTTCGCTCTCTCTTCTTTAGTCCTGAAAATTGTCCCACAATTTCCATGCCTTTAAGTTTTATATACAAAAAACAAGTACCGTGTCCATGCTTTTGTCTCTCTCTTTCTTTTTATCCTTACCCTTTCGGGAATCATTTTCCAACCATATTGGGGTCGGTTTTCAATCGAAGTGGTTGCATCAGAACAAGCATTCTACAAGCGACATTATTATACAATGTCATTCCAAATATGTTTGTGTGACGGGTTGTGTAGGTATCTAAGTTTTCAACCAAGTTTCCTAGAAAGTTTTACCACCATACCTAGTAGTTTATGCCACCATGCAGTAGTTCTTTGTTCCGGTTTGAAGTTCTGATGGTAAGGTGAAGTGAAACTTTCAACCACACGAGACTGAAAGTTTGCTTTTAAGGTCAGCCTCGTACTATTAATAACTTCATTTTAGATTCACTTTGGAGTGTATGTTAGCAACTTGTGCGCTGAATGGAATTTCATCCATCAAGTCCTTATTTTTCGAAATGACTGAACCGATTTTGATGAAACTTCATACTCGTAGTAATGGCAAAGAACTGTTGCTCACATAGGGACTTTTTGTTTCCCCTTCGAGTGCTATGATGATAATTCAGGGAGTACACTGATTATGGCGACAAATTGTTTTTAGCGGTCTAATAATCTTTATACTTTCGATTAGGTAACAAAAAATCACCAGTGTGCGACTAGCTTAAGTGAAAAAGTGACATTCTAGAAATGTCTTATTTAAATAAAGATCAGAGAGAAGAAAATCACAAATTCATCTCTCCAAAGGGTATTTTTATTTCATTTTAGTTAAACGTAATTAAAATAATTTATATTTTTGTTTTTTGTCAATGGATGGTTGCACTAGCAGTAAAGGATTGGGCGTCATTATCCTCAATGGAAGTCCAAAAATTCAAGATTGACCCCAAAGCAAAGGCTTTCACAGAAACATGCACCTTATGACTCTAACCTTACATTTCAATGTTCTAAATCGTTTCATTCAAAACCCAAACTTTATCACCATATTTCACGGACTTCAGTAACAAAACCGGATCAGTTGCCACTCGAGAATATAACAAATGGTAGTTTAGTTCAGCTCACTCTGCAGCTACTTTCGCTTTAAATCCCTAGGAATTAAAAGGAGTTAGGTTTCCAAAGGTATATTTCAGCGAAACGGAAGCGAAATTTTAAGCGCTTTTTACGCTAACGACCCTTTAAGCATTGTTTCGCTATTAGTACTTTTATGAGCGGAAATTCTGGTGCTTTAAAACTGTATGACGCCCACGTTCCCGTTTAATTTTCAGCAGGTTTTCTAGATTTGGAAAATTGTAAATAGATTTATTTATGGTGGAACTTTTCACAACAAGTTTTTTTAGGCATTTTTTAATTTATGGAAAGACGAATAAGATTTTTTTTTTAATATTTACTCATTTAGTTTTTGAAGTCGCATTGTTGAAAGTCATTTTCATGTTTTTGTCTTTTATCCTGAAGAACATCATTATAATTTTGTGATGGTGTTTAGTGGAGCGAATGTAGTGAATGAAAATTAAAAGTATTATAAAACTCGTGTTTAGCTCTTGGAGTCGCCTTGATTTTCAACATGGTTTCGCAAGCGTGGTAGTCAGCAATGTATGCCTATACCTAATACAATTATTATGGTAGAGAATACAACAACAGGGACTTTTATTATTTTTCTAAATATTTACTAGCAGATACTGATGAACGTTACAAAAAGTGCCAAACTAACGGTCTCCACAGAAATTACAGTTTGGTATTCCCTAAGTTACTGACAGCCACATGTCGCGGCACATCATCATCATCATCATCAAGTCCGTGTCTCAACGACGATCTCGTCGTAGCGTACAGCCTAGATATTAAATTTTTTTTTTTTTTTTTTTGCGTGATAAAATCGTCAAATGAGTCCTCCAACCCCGGGCAGGGCGGGAGGGACTGTCAGACTTCTACTGACTAAAACCCACGGTGTCCTTCATAGCCTGTTACGTTCCGGGGTTACGGTAAGGGAATAATCCCGCAACCCCGGCAGGCTTTGGCCCTCTGAGAGGGGGGCCCCGTCATTATGCTGACGCTCTTTGAGGCGCGCGTGGGACACAACGCGCCGTCGACCCGGGCATGGTCCTTGGTCGGGCAGCGAGTTGCCCTTTACTCGCTGCCCGCATGCCCGCGCCTACGGTGGCCGGAGATCATCTAGCGACGTCCGTCGCCGTGGGCGCCTACCACTGCGGCTGGGGCGGAGGGAGGACGTTGTCCTCTCTCGCTCGCGGCCCGCCTCCTCCTTAACGAGCATTACTGCCTCGCAGAAGGAGCTGACCGCTTCCCACTCCGTCTCGCCCCGCAGCATGGCCGCAACCAATGCCGGGCGCGAGAGGTCTCCGCCTATCGCAGCCGTGAGGACACGTCGGTGCTCCGCCCAAGCTGGGCAGTCTTGCACCGTATGCTCCACCGTGTCCTCGGGGCGATCTTCGCAGTGGTGACACCCAGGCGTCTCCTCCTTTCGCATCAGACACAGGTACCTCCCGAAACTTCCGTGTCCGGTGAGGACCTGCGTCAAGCGGTAGGTCAGGACGCCATGACTTCTCTCCAGCCACTCCTCAAAGAGGGGTCTTACCGCCGCAATTGCGGCGTGCCCAGCCTAGATATTAACTTAGATTAGAGAATAGCGCAGCTGGGTGTACTGAAACTTAAATTGGTATCAATATGCCAAATCGGTCCAGCCGTTTTCGAGTTTTAGTGAGACTAACGAACGGCAGTTGATTTTTAATATAATTATAAGAGTAACTGATCCGGCCAACTTTGCACCGTCTCGAAATCACCTTTTAAACTTTCCCTGAACTTCCCAAAATAATTCCAAACCAAAAGCCATATTGGTCCAGCCGTTTTCAAGTTGTAGTGAGACTAACGAACAGCAATTGATTTTGAAATATAAGAAGATAGAAGATCTTTGTTCGAACATTATGTAAAATACACTTGATCTTATCTTAAAGCATTCTCTTAAATCTATTAAGACCATATAGAAACATTTTTACAAAATAGAAAAGTGAATAAAAGGTTAATACGCTTGGCCATTCAAATAGGTTAATTCCTTTTTGAATATCCTTATCGGTGGGTGCATCGAGAAATATGTTCAGGAAATAAGCATGCAGTCTTCAGTTAAAGACACTGGCACACTTTTAGTATTGTAGTTCTTGAACTTTATAAGAAAAAAAAAATGTTTTAAAAAGGAAAACGTTAGAAGGCGTTTGCCAATCAATTACTATTCAACAAAAAAAAAAGATGCCAACGAATTGAGAACCTCCTCCTTTTTTTGAAGTCGGTTAAAAATTACCATAGGTCTCATTAGTAAGCTCAAGATAGTCCAACGAGCTAAGGCGAGGAGAGCTTGGAGTCGCTCTGCAAGATACTAGAACGAGCTAAGGAGAGGGTTATGCTAGGAATTTCTCTAAGTAATCGACTCAGAAATGTGGAGATTCATATACAAACAAAAGTTGCCAACATAACCCAATCAATTAGCAAGTTGAAATGGCAGTGGGCAGGCCATATAACACGAAGAACTGATGGCCGATGGGGCCGTAAGGTTTTCGAATGGAGACCACGCACCGGCAAGCGTAGTGTAGGACGTCAGCCCACAAGGTGGACAGACGGCTGATATGATGAATACGGGTAGTCTTTTTTTTAGCGTGGTAAACTCATCAAATGAATCCTCCGGGCAGTGACTGTCAGACTGACTAAAATCCACGGTTTATTTCAATAGCCGTTTAAGTTCCGGGGTCACGGTAATGAGATAAGTCCCGCGATCCCGGCAGGCTTTGGCCCTCTGAGAGGGGGCCAATTGGGAGGAATCAATTGGCACAAAGTCTTTAACTGAGTTAAGCAGTTTATTGGCCAAAGACGGGTTTTGGAATAAATAAAAAACGGAATACGAGTGTTTTTGATGCGCAAAAGTAAATGCTATTAACACTGCTTACTTTAAATTCCATGGAAGAAATGGACGAAATCTCCTTGTAAATCGCTTTGTGTCTACTTTTTCATTTCAGAGCAAAGTTAAACTTATTTCCATTTCGGGCGCCACTCAAAGTGTTGTTTCAAAACAACCACGACTTTTAAGTGACTGCTTTTTATTTAGTTCGTTGTCTCTGTGAACTTAGAAAATAAACCTGAAAATAAACTTTTTTTTGTATAATGTAAATGTTCATAATATTAACAATAAATATAAACATGAGCTATGTACAATCGACAAAGTTGAATCATGGCCCATTTTGACAAAGAATCGTTTGAATCCTTCAAATTGACAAAGATCATAGTTGTTACCATGGATAAGTAGGTACGAGTATATATTTACGAGAATGTGGACCTAATTGTATTTAAAAATTTGGAAGAAAATAAGCTTATGGGTAGGTGGGTCATGATTCAACTTTGTCGACTGTATAAAAATATATATTTTCGTATTAAACGCGACAGAGGTAAGCTGACAGATTAAATAAAATAGCAACGAAAACAACGCCGCCATTTTGTCTGTCAAAACATTTCACGAAAAACGTTTTAATTAATACAGGCATAAAAAAAATACATTTAGTATTTCGGTTGCTTTAAAAATAAAACCTCAAATTCAAAAACATTCTTCTATTTCAAAAACAGAATCCGAAAACCATCGTCAGAACTATTAAAAGCAATTCATTGAATTCTATCCGGCCAGTAGCGAGCAGTGTAAAAGACTCTTCATATTTCACGTCCCAGATTCTCCGTTGCCTTTGATTCCTCCGTTGAAATGGAAGCGATTTCGTCCCATTCAACTGGGTGCATGGATGGGCTATTCAGCGGCGTGCGTTTCTGAAGTACCCTTTAGAGTAATGTTATATAATATTTTTGAATTGCCCTGTCTGTTCTATGGGTGGTTTTGGTACTGAAAGTAGTTCACGCAGAGAAATGAATACGAGAAGTTCTGATTGCAACCGTGACAGCAAGACTCACTAGTTGACTTTACATCATTTCTAGTATTAAATACTAAGTCCTTGTTATCTCTGCTACTTACTTAGTAATTATTACTAGAAATTTTGTTACGAGTAAGTCAACTAGTGAGTCTTGCTGTCACGGTTGCAACCAGAAGTTCTCGTATAGGTAGCCAGACATTTTGCGTGTTCCCTACTTTGGTGAATTTTGTAATGATTCATTAAACGGCTAAAAGTTTTCTTTGGAATAACAATCAATACTACGTCTAAACTAATAATTATTATAAATAAAGGTTAGATTATTTGTAGTTTTTTTTTAATCAAGCAATTTATGGATTGCCTGGTGGACGGTAAGCGCTCACTTTGCTCGCGCGCCTTTGGACGCCTACAACGTCAGGGGCACCCTTTTTAAATTGAGAAAAAAATAGGAAGAAACCGAAAAACTCCAAAACTCTTTCTTCTACGCTAGGTACTGTATTTTAATGCTCTTAATTTAGTATGTATTTATTTTTTAAACTGCAACCCTTGCGAAGGGCAATAAGTCCAGAATGTGTCCAAAATATTTCGGTTTCTTTATCAACTCATAAAACGACTATTTAGATACATCATACACCAATATTTTGAATAAGTAATCTGAATCTACGTAACGATCTTAAAATTCAAACAGCTCTATTCAAACGGACTTAAATCAAAATCAATGAAGAAAGCGAGTGAAATAAATAACTAAAATTTGAAGTGAAATTATTGCACTCCAGTTAATATGACTTAAACGCATTAATTTCAACCTTCACATCGTTCATCATTCCCAGATTAATCATATATCATTTTGTGAAGACATTCAAATAAAACGGGACTGTCTCAGTTCACTATAAATCTTTTAACAGTTGAATAGCTTTGAGCTATAATTGTCGACAGTTTATTTTATATGAGTTCGAGTATTAAAGTCTCATTTAGACGGAGCAGGAACTCGCATGCGAGTTTCACTACATTGCGCTATTTGTTTGATTAACTGAATTCGTTGAAAGGGAGTAATGTATAAGACGGGGACGCGGGGTATGATGGGAAATCACACCTAAGGCAAACTTAACACAACACTAAAGTAGCGCAAGCGCCAACAGGACGCCATTTGATTAACAAATGGCCGCTTGCAAATGACGTCTTGATGGCGTTTGTGCTACGTGAGTGTTAAGTATGCCTAAAAAGTATATGTCCACATCGCGTCCCCGTAACAAAGTTTCTAAGTTTGCGCAGCGCCTACTATAAATGATCTAGAATCAGGCGTTGCAAAAATCTATAGCATTAACATTTTAGGAAAAACTATATGGATAGATAAAATAATTCTGTAAGACAAAAATCAAGGCTTCGATGCAGGAAGCAGATACCCGCCTTAATCCAAATACACAAATGCAGGACGCAGGCCGGTTTTGGTGACGTCGACTATTTTCAGGCGCCCATTTTTTTTGTTTTTTTTTATCGTGGTAAAATCATCAAATGAGTCCTCCCACCCAGGGCAGAGCGGGAGGGACTGTCAGTCTCGTAAGGACTAAAATCCACAGTGTCCTTTAATACCCCTTTACGTTCCGGGGTCACGGTAATTCGTAAGTCCCGGAACCCTGGCAGGAAAGGGCACCTATTACGTGGATAATTTAGTAAATTTTAGATTACATCTATAAATATCGAATGAATTATTCGAGAAACTTCCTTACATCATTTATATCTCAAATTAGTAAATTAATTATGGAAATGAGATAGTTATTATTGGAAGGACAGCTGTCTACTTGGAGTCACGATTTTGCGAAGCAAATGTGTTCAATTTAGATTGCGGAGATCAGCTTACAGTTTCATGCATAAAGCTTACAGTTGCATGGCAACTTTGATATAGATTTGATTTTTGTCAATTGAATAATTAAAAGAAAAGATGTTCGTTCTTGCCTTTCACTCTTTGTGATAGTCTTCAAAGATATTTGTGAAACGTGACATATTTTTTTAAAGAAAGCACTAAAGTCCTTTTCCTTTTTTTAACCTATGTTGTCCCACTGCTGGGCAAAGATCTCCCCATAACTTTCCAATCTGTTCTGTGAGCGGCTTTCTTCGGCCAATCCGGAGAAAGTTGTGAGTCCTAAGTTAAAAAAAAACAATTTCTCCGACATCTTGATTATTTTGTTTCAGCTAATTAGCTAGCTTATAGTAATACGTATAGCACTGGTCTATATCTTGGGTCATTTAAAACAAAAGAAGAGGGATACAACACTTTGTGCTGAACAATTGAAGAACAAGGGCAGAAAGATAGAAAAGTAATTACGTTTTAAATGACCCAAGATATAGACCAGTGCTATACGTATTACTATAAAAGCAACATCCAAATATTTACTTCACCTGACCCGAAAAGTCAATCAAGCCTAGAGCCAGACCACATTCACCCTCGGGTTTGCAACCACTGGACGAATAACATCTCACTCATACATGAACAACTATTTCCAAATAATTAATTAATTTTATTTGTTACCATAGTTTTGTGTGCATCTAATTCTGACAAAGGGAACAAGTAACGCATGGGAGTCATTATTTTGCGGTACTTTCAACCGGGCATTTACAAACTGATTTAATTGTATGTCTGACAAGTTTGAACAGGTGCCTGGGGATTTGTTTATAGTGTAAGCCAATTTGTCGGAGTTAAATGGTCCTGTCAGTAAATCGTGTATCATCTTTATATTGTGAGTAATTATAACCTATCACTTACAAAGAAAATGAGAAGGAACTGCGTTCCAAATGTAATGAAGCGATTCATCACAGAACAGTGAGTGGATAAAGGACAACTTTCACTGCTTGAGAATGCCGAATTATACAGAGATCATTTGAAATTTTTGCCATCCATACACTGAGAAAAAAATAGAATTTTAGGTAACGTTTCTGTTCCATGGTTGGACAAAACACAAAAATCATTAAAACAGTAAGAATAAGAACAAAATAGGCCCGCATCCTATAACTTGACCATTTCCTATAAACTTAATACCTACGAGTGCGACAGCCGCATCATCGAATCATGTTTCTTTGACAACCTTTTATCTCCATATTGCGACGCCTTGACAAATAGAAGTCTTGTTAATGTTAAAAACTATGGTTAGACATAAAAATAATGCATTATTATACATACAGGTACTACTAATACTAAATTGCTCTGTGGTTCGTTCAACTGAGTACTTAAAACTTCGACGTTTGACATCCCTGAACAGTTGCTTGGGGATTTGTTCACAGTATAAGCTAATTTGTCGCAGTAAGTGGTTCTGTCAACAAATTAGATTCACTATTTCAAGTAGTCTACCTCTACTGTGTGTGTATGACTGTATGTGAGTAGTGTTCTGTTTATTTAATCTGGCTTTGATTTAATTTCCGGATTGATTAGGTTGAAAGAGTTTTTTAAGAAGGTTTATTTTTTTCTTTTTTCCTTGTTTTGTTCTGTCTCCTGCGGAAACTACGTATTTTCCTCCGTTATTCTTTCCAGATTAATTTCATTGCAAGATCCAAGATAATTAAATTCATTCTCCGGGACAGGTCGAACTTCGTTGTCTCTGGCTTTCATAAGCTGCAGTGGCTCGGGAATAGTGCGGTAGAATTGTGTATACCAAAAATAAAATTCTTATATTATTTTAATTAAGACTGATCGAGAAAAGGAATATTATTTAGAAGTTTGAAGTTAAAATCAAATATTCATTTATTTTCTCAGCTTCATTTTCGTCGGTCGACGATGCTTATCGACTAATTCCTTACACGTGCTCCTCCAATAAAATAAGATTAAGGAAATAAGGGAAGAAGGTAAATTAATCTTATTATTTTCGGTGTTCTTAAAGGAATGTGAAACATGAATGAGTAAACTCCTTTTTAGGGTTCCGAACGTTTGAATAAAAAAACGGAACTTTTATAAGATCCCTCGTGTGTCCGTCTCGCGTCTGTCCGCGATATTCAATTTTCTCGGAACGTGCTTGACTGATTTCGTTGAAAGGTAAGCATATTAATTTCTATGGCTGAAAGGCAGCGGTAAAGTTTCTGTAATTTTAAATTAATTTTATCAATTTTAGAAATATTCGACAAAATAGGCGAACATGACCCCCTATCTCCGAAACTACTAAACCTACGATTCTGAAAAAATACAGATATCAGTCTACCTACAGTTTACCTACAGATTACATGAAAATTACGAAGAAATCTAAAATACAGTCGCGCGTACGGTCCTGACATTGCGATTAGCAGGCGTAGCATGGCGGCGTAGAAAGGGGTTTTGTCGACGCAAGAATAGACAAAATGACAGAACGGAGAAATAATTTTAGCGTTTTAAGCATGTTTATGTAAAAATATGGAAAATCAACGTTCTTTTCTTCAATAGTGTCGACTTGTGTAGAAATAACGATGTAACTTTGTCTTTTCTTGGTAGAATAAAGATAGAATCGCCATGCTACGCGTGCTGTAGTGAATTATTTAAAAACCAACGTGATAAAATAAACTTAATTACATATCACTATATATCTGGGTGTAATTTATCTATAATATGTATGTATTTAGAAATATTTAAGTATGTTTATCAGTTGTCTAGTACCCATAACACAAGCTCTGCTTAGCTTGGGACTAGATGGCGTTGTGTGATAGTCGTGGAATATTATATTATATTATATATTATTATTTTTTTTAAATAACGTGATCTTACGAGAAAATGCTTTTCTATTTTGCTAAGTACCTATACATATTATACCGTGTCATTCTTCAAAAATAACAGATAAGCGTCTAGCATCTCTTGTCAGTACAAAAACAAGTGTTCTACGTTCCTTGCCAAAGCACTATGATATACATAATACCTATATTATACCCTACCTGACTATATGTAAGGTATATAATGCCTTACCGGAGGTGTTCGTAACCAAGATTTATGGGAGAGCTTATGTCCAGAAGCGGACGCTTGCGGCTGATATTATCATGATAGCAATGATGAATATCTTTCACGAAGATGGGTAAATAGAGAATGGAACTTACTAAGCTTTAGTTATATGCCTATTGTACCTAAATCCTCTTCCACTTAGAAGGGGTTTTAGGTCCAAAAGATACCGATTGACAGCACGGTCTTTTTTAGCGTGGTAAAATCATCAAATGACTCTATCCACCCCAGGCAGGACAGGAAGGACTGTCAGACTTGTACTGACTAAAATCCACGGTGTCCTTCAATAGCCCTTCACATTCCGGGGTCACGGTAGCTCGTTAGTCCAGCGACCCCGGCAGGCTTCTGCCCTCAAAGCAGGGCTCCGTCATTGTGCTGACACTCTTTGAGGCGCGCGTGGAACACAACGCGCCGTCGACCGGTCATTGTCCATGATCGGACAGCGAGTCGCCCATTACTCGCCGCCCGCATGCCCGATGGGAAGACGACTGCTACACAACGTGTGGCTGGTAATTGTGCAGTTAATAATAATAATAATATCCCTCAACTATCACACAACGCCATCTAGTCCCAAGCTAAGCAGAGCTTGTGTTATGGGTACTAGACAACTGATAAACATACTTAGATATTTCTAATTACATTTATATTATAGATAAATTACACCCAGACACAGAACAAATGATCGTGCTCATCACATAAACATTTGTCCTGGGTGGGAATCGAACAAACGACCTCGGCATAGCAGTCAGGGTCACTAACCACTAGACCAACGGGTCAGTCAGAGAATCAATGGTAAATTCGAACGGGATTCAGTACATCCGAAGCTCTTTCCAACCGAGCCACCAATTCTTCAATCTCCTAACGTCTTGCGGTGCCAATTTTTCTTTCCATCGAAAATCTTTTAAATTCGCAACGCATGTCGATGCGTATAATATTTAAAAGTACCTATTTATTTACTTCGTTTTTTGTTTAATTATAGAATCAGGCGTTACTTTGCGGAAATCATGTTATGAAAAATATCAACCTCTAATTCCGCGTTAAAAATCTTAAATCCGAAATTGGACCCAAGCAAAAACGGGGCCGGCCGCTCTTACAAACAAAATTTAATAAAAAGTTACTGTAAGTGGCTAGAAATCGTAGATACATATTGATTGGCAAAGTGGCTAAGCAATTATCTGGAACGCTACGCCGTGCAGATTCGATAGTTTGTTCCGGGTTTTGGTGTTTCATTGTTTGTATAGAAGATATTTGTGTTTCGACACGTAGATGTACTAGAAGTCCTGTCCATTTCACATCTCTTTTATAAATAGGCGTTGCCCTTTATCATAAACTTCTCGTGTGTCGTTGGTGTACTTGAAAATATTTAAACTCGCATTACATTTATACAGCCAGATCAGAAGTGAGCATTTATCTAACTTCTTTAAGACAAAAACTACTCAAAGGATTTGGATAAAAGGTACACAGCAAAAAGATTTAAAAGAAACCGATGGGGTCGAAAAGTGCTAGAGTGGAGACCAGCACCAGCAAGGTGGACAGACGACCTTATAAAGGTCGCCGGAAGACGCTGGATGCAGGTCGCTTCCAACCGGTATCTGTGGAAATCAAAAGGGGAGGCCTATGTTCAGCAGTGGACGTCCTATGGCTGAGATGATGATGATGATGATGATGATAGAGCGGGCATTGGGAAAATTGTGATTCAAATTGTTGATGCCGTGCGTTAGTAGTATCTAAGCGTTGCATAGCAACGCGACTACTAGACTGAGGGACTTTTTACCAGTTGGTAAAAACTTTGGATCACAAATTAATTCTTATCTCGAACTTCACACAGGCAACGTTGTGTGCAAAAGCTAGCATATCATGTAAATATTTGCAGGGCCAAAGTTTGCCAGAACCGCGGGACTGTCTTATCAGGAAACTGTGACCCCGAAACGTAAAGGGCTATTGTAGTAATACCTTGAATTATTTTAGTAGTTCGAGTTTGAATCCCTCTCACACAGTTTGATACCTTTGATGATATTAATACGAGAAAAAAAATTGTCCTGCACTAAAACCAATAACTATGCCACCGCTTATAGCGCTGTTAATACCAAATTACACAGTCATGCGCCATTGGCGAAAATTCTAGAATTTCTCTCGTATGTGTTTGTTTACGTGCGATATGATCTATGTGTTCAGCTATGTATTTTCCATTAAAATGCTAATTGCATCTTTCTGACCACGACTCGTGATCTATTTATAAATAAGCTAACATAACGTTGAAGCTACATTATACTGACTATCTATACAATGTGTTGATCTGCAACCTAGTCAAATTCAAGGACGTGATTATACTCATGATTCTCGACCCAAATCAACAATAAAATAGGTAGATATTTTTTTTTATTATTTTTCCTTTTTACTGAAATCCGTAAGTGTGAACTAGTTTCTACAAGAGTAGTAGATTCAATTCACGCACACCAGCTGCTCATCGCTGTGTGCGTACGCGCGGACTGCGTAGTCGTGTGATTCTCTTTCATTTGTATTGAATAAAGGGTTTAATTCTGAAATACTGTAAAATTTCAACAACAAAAAAAAAGCAGCCCTTATTAGTTTTGCCCGGTACTGTACTTTCAATTGACTATTTATGACTTTTGTGACAACCACCTGAAGTTTGACGAAAATGCAAAAAAACAGGGTGTATAACCATGCTAAATGTGAAAGTTTGGATGGATGTAAGGTTGTTTATTAATCCATCCCGTCAGAACCGCTGAACAGTACCCTTAGCACGAATTTTACTTTACAGTATTTACAGCGTTTCTTGTATGGAAAATGGAACAGCGCCTCTGGTGTGCGAAGCAGGAACTTTTTCCTCAAAAATTGGCAATTTGATTTTGTCAAAGTTCCAGTTTACTTTACGTTTTAAATACTGAAAATTCGTGCTAAGGGTCTTAATGAAATTCAGCTCATAGGAATAATGTAAAATGCTTCAGAAGGGCCGGGTGCGTAGTACTCGCAATTGGCGTGCGTGTATGACCAGATGTATGAATGTGGATGAGACGAAAGGAGTATGTATTAATCATAGCTTTTTTTTTAGGTGAAACTCTACTGCTACTGCTAGGTAAACCTCTGTTGTTAGTACTACAGAGGTTCACCTAGCTATCAGCAGCATCTAGCAGGGCGGGAGGAATCATTTGATGATTTTAGCACCTAAAAAAAAAGCTATGATTAATACATACTCCTTTATATAAATAGTCTTAGGTACTAACCTAAGACTATTTTTTTTTTCATTGCCCCACACTAGGAATTTCTTCCTGTATCGTGGGTGCGTTTACAAACATATAAAGTCACATACACAAACGCCCAAACCCGAAACAACAACTTGTAGATCAAACAAATATTTGCTCATGCGGTAATCGAACCCGCGACAGGCAGCGCAGCGGTCCAACGATATTACGTTCGCGTTTCTCGAGTTACATACGGGCGAAGCCGGGCAGCGCCTAGTTATTTCATACACCTGTTACGAGGACCTCAAAATACATCTGCTTCAATTTCAGTCAAAAAAGAACTCTTAAAACAAACATAAAAATGCTTTCACATCGCCATGAAAACTGAAAATATGACAAATATTTACAGAAGTGAGACAGAAGACAGTATATTTCATCGGATTTGTAAAATTGTCATAGTTTATTTCCTGTATTCTATCATTCCATGCATTTTGGCTCGTGGCCACCGAGGTAAATACATCTCCACGTCATTGATCCTTATTTATAGCGCTTTAGGGTTCATAATGGTTAGGGTAACATTGTAGGAAGTCAACACAAATAAGATTTATTGCCAAGTTACGTTTGGATGTGGGTTTGCTTGCGTTGATATGGATAATAGGTGTCGTGAATTTAATGCACTATGTTTTATAAGTCGTTGAGAATAAATTACTTTATCTTCACCTGGATTTATTACCTAGTAGTTTTTATTTGATAAGCGTCTCAAATACGTACTTAATAGGCTCGCTGTCGGACCATGGACCATAAAAGAGTGTCAGCATAATGATGGGGCTCCTAGAGAGCCAAAGCCTGCCGGGGTGGCGGGACTTATCGAATTACCGTGACCACGAAACGTAAAGGGCTATTGAAGGACACCGTGGACTTTAGTCAGTACAAGTGTGATAGTCCCTCCAGCCCTGCCTTGGGGAGGACTCATTTGATGATTTTACCTCACTAAAAAAGAAGCGTCTCAAATACGTGACTAGGTGATTTGCCGTCCGATCCTGACCATGCCTAGGCCTACCAGAGCTGTCATTAATTTGACGGGGCCACTTAGAGGGCCAAAACCTGCCGGGGTTGCGGGACTTTCGCTCAGAGTCACTATTAAAACATACGCGCAGCGTCGCGTCGCGTTTCGGTGTGCATTGACACTTTATTTTTTTTTAGCTTGGTAAAATCATCAAATGAATCTTCCCACCCCGGGCAGGGCGGGAGGGACTTTCAGACTTCTACTGACTAAAATCCACGATGTCCTTTAATAGCCCTTTATGTTCCGGGGTCACGGTAAGCAAATAATCCCGCGATCCCGGCAGGCTTTAGCCCTCTGAGAGGGGGCCCCGTCATTATGCTGACGCTCTTTGAGGCGCGCGTGTGACACAACGCGCCGTCAACCCGGGCATGGTCCATGGTCGGGCAGTGAGTTGCCCTTTACTCTCTGCCCGCATGCCCGCGCGTGTGCATTGACCCTTAGATAAAAATCAATTCAAAAACATATTAGTCTATAGATTGCATCTATTTTAGTCTCAAAATAAAACTAATTACAGACTAATAGTGCAGTGAAGCGTCCAACTTTATCCGATGCTGCATTAATTAATGGAGTGCATGTTGTTGGCTTGCATTTGTGGCGTCGATCGATTTGTGGGCTAATTTATATGGACAGGAACACTAAAATGTTGAGCTTGCGATGTAGTTAAAGAAATTAACAGCTTATCAAATTGGTTTTATATGTCATCTTGATTTGTTTTGACGTGATTCTCAAAGCGTGATGAAATCTACGTTTTAGAGGAGAGGCGAGAGGAGCTCGTGGTTAAATAATTACAGCCACACAGGTCGATCTTCCGGGTTAAACCGTGCTTGCCGAGGTTGGTCTGTGGATGGGTGACCATCTGTCATAGCGAGTTTCCTCCGTGCTTTGGAAAGTACGTAAAGCTGTTGGTCCCGGCTGTCATTTTATAGATTTTTGACAGTCGTTAAGTACTGTTAGTCAGAAGTTTATAAGTCTGACAACCAGTCTTACTATAGGCTATCGTATTTCCCAGTTACTGGGTTGTGGAGGTCCGATAGGCAGTCGCTCCATGTAAATACTGATATTCAGCTGCATTTGGTTTGACTGGAAGGCGACCCCAATATAGTTGTTAAAAGGCAGGCAGATGAGTCTCGTGTGTATTTAATTTATTTATATGGCAATACAACGCAAAGTGCTTCAAACAGTTTTCCAAAATTGCAAGGGGCTCATAAGTTATAATAATATTTTCATAGACAATTAAAATTACGATTGTGAACCGTCCAATATTTGAAGCCAAATTGCTTTGTATAATACTTCATTAATTCTTTATGTAAATAATCTACATAATCTACATTGCGGCTCCATCATCAGCCTTACTTACAATATTTCAACTAACTTTTTCAAAGTTGAATTTATTTCTAGTTAATATCTGAATTTGAAATTCTTTCAAACACTATTTTTTTTTTTAATTGTAGATCTTTGACAGTCGTTACTGTTAGTCAGAAGCTCTAAAGTGTGACAACCAGTCTTACCATGGGGTATCGTATTACCCAGTTACTGGGTTGTGGAGGTCCGACAGGCAGTCGCTCCATGTGAAATACTGTTATCCAGCTGAATCTGATTTGACTGGAAGCCGACCCCAATATATTAGGGAAAGGCTAGGCAGATGATGACTGTAATTTAATTTTAGTTTAAAAAAATTTCGTAAGTTAAAGATGTGTTAATTTCTCTAAAGTACACATACTATAAGGTCGGTAATATTTGCAAGTATAAGTAACTATTCTGTCATCTAGGTTTCTATTTCATTAACATAGCAGAAATAATCATCACTTAATGATCCAGGAAATTATTCAATCAGCATTAGCTTGCTGCATTCAAAATGCTGTCTTAATGTCAATGGTGTCGTAACAACTTCCTGGTGTGTTTCCTTATAAATTATGTTGAACGGGCAGATATAGATAAGTTAATTGTTTCTAAAGTCTTATGCTATTGTTTACAAACTAAATCTTTTATTTTTCACACACTGTTCCATTATAAGGCCTTTCTACCTATCTCTTTTTTTCTGGACGCTTCAAAGCAGCCGTCGACCGTCCTTGCTCTTAAACTACTATAATATAGTAGTTTTTCAATTTTGAAACTGACAGCTCTATTATAAGCGATTCGCGATCAGTTTTATATTGGCAGAATTCACCCTTACTATATGTAAAGGTTAAGTGGAATTGCGATGACATTCTACACACCCTTTTAGCAACTGTTCTATTTAAATTTTGTGTGACCTATAGTTTATCAAGCGACATTCAAACGAACAGGTGGCCTACCATGTACCTATGTGAGAAAGAGATGGCGCTAGATAACTTGGATAGCTCTGTCTCTTTCCCACAGCCTAAACTGGATCGCGTTAAGAGTCCGTGGTAAGGCCTCTGTACTTTTTTTGGGTCGTAAAATAAAAAGGACTGTGACACCCTTCGTACTCAAAGTAACGCAAGCCTCTCATACCGTACGACTTCGGTATTTATGACGCGTGCCTGTGTGTATAAATCTCTATGGATCTGTATTGCGATAGTCACATGGATACCAAAGTCGTAAGGTATCTTAGACTTGCATCGCCTAGTGTACGAAGGGGATTACTGGCTAAAGTCATTGCCAAACAGAGAGGTGAAGCAAATGCGATCCGAAGCATTTTTAGGGTTCCGTAGTCAACAAAGAACCCTTATAGTTTCGCCATGTCCGTCCGTCCGTCCGTCCGTCCGTCTGTCCGCAGTTTAGCTCAGAGACGCACAGTACTAGAGAGCTGTAATTTGGTGGAAATATACGGATTTGTTGTGCCAAAAAAGTGGTAAAATAAATTCTCGTAAAATATTTTTTTTTTGGGGTACCTCCTGTACACGTAAAGTGGGGATGTTTTTTTTTCTCGCGCACCCCTCTGTGTGGGGTATCATTAAATGGGTCTTTAAAAAAATATTGATAGTTTCCATTAAGAATTTTTTGACAAAAAAATTCGTTTGTGAAATATTAAGCTTTAAAGTGCTAATTTTTGCTCGACTCGAGTGTCCCCCCCTCTACCAGCTGAACGGTTATGTTTGGGGGTGTGAAAAAATTCATAATAGTAGTATATATAACGAAGTTTAAAAGAAAATTATCATGACTAAGTAGGCTTTACAAGTTTACGAGTAATAGTCGACCAACTTAAAAAACGTACTTTGATAACATATTTTCAGCAAAATGTATCGGAGAACATTATCTTCAACTGCAAATGTAAGTTTGTCAACTTTATTTTTACAGCTATAAATAGGTGGGTATGTTTTGGGGATTGGTAGGTTTTTATTGTCAACTATTCTACGGAACCCTACACAGTGCGTGGCCCGACACGCACTTGGCCGGTTTTTTATTTGTAGTGTATGGAATTGTTTGAATCAAGTCACATAGAAAAGCGAAAGCGATCGGATTGTCTATGTGACTGGCTTCAAACAATTCCATACATCATAAACAATAACGCCTCGCTTCGCGTTCGCCACGCCTGTCTGTTTGGCAATAGCTTGAAAGTGCTGCCTCCTTAGACAGTCTCACTACTCTGGCTTCGTTAAATACGGGCTGAACCTAGCTTAAAATCACAAAAAAACTTAAAAAAAAAAATGTGACCGCCTTCAAAAACAACCACAAAAAACAGTAAAATAACCTACAAAACTTTTCTGTCGGAAGTCGGTGACTTTTTTATTAATTTCATTGTCTCTTTTGCCACCGACTTCCGACAGAAAAGTTTTGTAGGTTATTTTACTGTTTTTTGTGGTTGTTTTTGAAGGCGGTCACATTTTTTTTAAAAGTTTTTATTTTACTCTTTTTAGTTTAAATATTCAACCAAAATTCTTGTCAAATACATAATTTTCTTGCATGTGCACTAGAATTTTGTAATCCGTAGCACCGGTAATAACATCGTTAACATCTCTTTCATTCATTCCCTATCTCAAAAACTGCTGAACCGATTTTGATGAAATTTGCAGTATTCCCTAAGTCAAACGATACCTAGTACAACAAAAAAAGAATTACTTAAATCGGACTTATAGTTCCGGAGATATGCGAACTCAAACATAATTTTCTTACTTGAGGAGTTGTACCTTCCATCATCAGCTCAGCTACATGAGATGCTGATTTCCATACGCAAGTACTTGAATTACTTCATAAGATTTGCGAAAAACTATGTGTCAGCTAATAAAATTTGAGGGTTGCCCTCGATTTCTCCAAGATCCAATCATCAGACCCTAAAATGGTGACAATGGGACCACACGGGAAGCACCAGCTTTCGAATAAAAAAGAATCATGAAAATCGGTTCACCCAGTCGCAAGTTATGAGGTAACAAACATAAAAAAAAAAAAAAAAAATACAGTCGAATTGATAACCTCCTCCTTTTTTTGAAGTCGGTTAAAAACAGCAATAACTTTTCAAAAATCAACAAGTTAATAAAATTGAAGTTTCTCGAAGCAAACTTCAAAAAATATGGTGTTCTCAAGCAAGTAATAAAAGAACAAAATAATTGCGTCGAGTATTTGCGCACAAGGTTTGCTCAAGTAACTGGCGTTAGAGAAAAATTGCAATATTTTTACAGGTTACCTCTCTCGTATAACCCTTTTTCATATTTATTTAGGGCCATAGGGTTCCTCAACGTTCGGTACGCCGCTGGTACGTCAAAATATTTGACAGCTGAAGATATAAATTATTGTTTTTTTTGGACTTCGGTAATTAATAACTCGTGTTGAAGAACGTGACTGTAGCCGTTCACGACTTTGGTCTAAGTGGTGAAGGAGCGAATAAGAGTTAAGTTATTTTGTAAGTACGCGGATCCGCCACTGGCAGTGCCTGGTGACGTGTTACAAACATTTTTATACATTTGATCTTTTGGCTCGCCGACTCACGCTCACAGAGACAATGTCTTGTACGGTCTTATAAGGGTTCTTAAGATTATTTTCTTGATTTAGATAATACGGCTTTAGTTACTACTGAATTATAGATCGTCCAGTGTTTCAATTTATTTTCTTCGGGGTCTAGAATTACGTAAAGCCGTGGTTGTCTAGTGGTATTCAACTTGCGACTTGTACGTATTATGCATTACTTTGTGTAGTGTAATTCATGATCACAGCTCTTAAAACAGCAAAGAAACATTTAAAGCAAATTACGCTTAGGTATCCTTAAATGTATTAAAGCCACTTTAACAAAATGGGTCAAAAAAGTAAACAATTATGTAACAATCCATATGCATTGTAAACTGCACTCGTATGCATTGTAAAGTTTTTACTTTTTTCAAGAAACGTTGCCCCGCCCGCCCTAGGAAATACTCCTGCGTTGTGTGAGTGAATGGAAAAAATACCTAAATAAATTCACTTGTAAAAACACTTATAATATAAATAATACTTTGTTTCATTCGAAAATTGAATATGCAATAATACGTTGAGCAGTCGGTCGGCTCGCAAACTGCCCCCACTTTGCCGTCTAATTTATTGAATAGTTTCAAGTACATTCATTTAAAATCAGCAAATATAATAATTTGAACTTTGTCCCAAAAAGCCAAGACTAAAAGTACAATCTTAAAATACACATAAAACTAATTACCGTTAATTCCAACCACTTACACAGCAGTAAGTAGTTACACACAACCTGTAGGTACGACAAATACAGGGTTGTGCAAATATGTGCGAGTTATGGAACTCCTCATTACAGAGCTTAAGGGTTCAAGTTTTGCTGAAACTTACAGGTGAAAGGGCAATGTAATTTGAGATGGGTATGTTGCTTTAAATGTTTCAGGTATAAAGTTTTGAAACAATTTCTATTACTAAGTTTTGACATAATTATTATTATTATAATCTTAGTCTTACTGTTATCTAGGGTAAAATAGATTTAGATAATTATATTTTTATCTCTCAATATTATGTTGTTAAAGATGGGTGTTATGACATTGAAGTAACCTTTTTTTTCTTTAAACCTTTTTTTTAATTAAATTCATTTTAAGAGCGCGTATTCTGAAAGTTGGCAACGTCGCAAATAGTTGTCAAATTTAACAAGTTTCAATTCATTTAGCAATGTTAGTAATATAGAAATAAGAAATATCTCTCTGTCTCTGTAGTGCACTCAAAAATGATAAAGGAATGCAATGATTAATATCGCAACACCGACTATTATGCATAATATTAGATGTAAAAAAAAATCCTAGTCAACTTGTCAAATGCTTTTTTTACACCTGAAACGATTACAAGATCAAATTCAGTGTTTTGATTGCATTCCTGTATAAAAAAATTTGTGCTCTATATAGCGACATTTCTCATTTTCATACAATAAAGCCAAATTTACGAACGTTACCTATCACAGCATTGCAGTTATTTTAACAACAAACTGTTCTACTAACGAACAAGAAAAATTAAGTTTAAACAAGTATCGATAAATATTCACGTTATTAGATATTGAAAATAAATCATGATGAAGAAGGAGTATATCAAAAAACTTTTTCAAAAAAAAATGTGACCGCCTTCAAAAACAACCACAAAAAAGAGTAAAATAACCTACAAAACTTTTCTGTCGGAAGTCGGTGACTTTTTTATTAATTTCATTATCTCTTTTGCCACCGACCGAAAAAGTTTTTATTTTACTCTTTTTAGTTTAAATATTCAACCAAAATTCTTGTCAAAAACATCATTTTCTTACAAGTGCACTAGAATTTTGTAATCCACCAAGCACCGGTAATAACATCGTTAACTTTCATTCATTCCCCATCTCAAAAACTGCTGAACCGATTTTGATGAAATTTGCAGTATTCCCTAAGTCGAACGATACCTAGTACAACAAAAAAAGAATTACTTAAATCGGACTTATAGTTCCGGAGATATGCGAACTCAAACATAATTTTCTTACTTGAGGAGTTGTTCCTTCCATCATCAGCTCAGCTTCATGAGATGATGATTTCCATACGCAAGTACTTGAATTACTTCATAAGATTTGCGAAAAACTATGTGTCAGCTAATAAAATTTAAGGGTTGCCCTCGATTTCTCCAAGATCCAATCATCAGATCCTGAAATGGTGACAATGGGACCACACGGGAAGCACCAGCTTTCGAATAAAAAAAGAATCATGAAAATCGGTTCACCCAGTCGCAAGTTATGAGGTAACAAACATAAAAAAATAAAAAAATACAGTCGAATTGATAGCCTCCTCCTTTTTTTGAAGTCGGTTAAAAATGTGTAAGATATGAAATCCTTCCTGCTTGAATCCTGAATTCCTGAAGCTCCAAGACGTAAGACGTAAAAACACAATAAAGTCACAACTTTATAATACTATAAACCGTGTGTAATTCATGATCCAAAACGCCATTGAATAATTCTCTTTTCATGTTTTGGCCATTTAAAACACTGTCAAGTTATTTTCAAGCAATTTCTCATTACCTAATCCAATAGCAGAGGCGACGAAGGGCAAAAGCTTTATTTGCCCTTCGCAGCCTCTGTACGAGTTTTGTTATAAATTACTAACCTTACATGCGGTGGGAACGCCCTTTACTATTGGCAACTCGATAGTAATATCTTCGTTTACCTTCAAAGCTACTGTCAAATACACAGGCGAAGTGAATGCGATCCGAAGCGTTTTTATTTGTAATGTATGGAATTGTTTGAATCCAGTCACAAAGAAAAGCGAATGCGATCCGATAGTCTATGTGACTGGCTTCAAAGGGTTCCATACATTACAAACAAAAACACCTCGCTTCGCGTTCGCCGCGCCTGTCTGTTTGACAATAGCTTAAAATCAAAAGTAATAAAATTGAATGTATTTTATCTGAATGGGAGATATTGCCAACTAATGCTATATTTTCTTTTTACGTGGTAAAATTATCGAATGAGTCCTCTCACCCATACTGTCAGACTTGTACTGACTAAAATCCACGGTGTTCTTAGATAGCTCTTTACGTTCCGGGGTCACGGTTACTCATTGGTCCCGCGACCAAACAGGCTTTGGCCCTCTACGGGGGGCTCCGTCATTGTGCTGAAAGCTGTCAGCAAAGTGACGGGGGCTCAAAGAGAGCTCTCTTTGAGTCGCGCGTTGAACACGTCGCGCCGTCAACTCGGGCATTATGCAAAGTGTACCAGGCAGGCTTTGGCTCGAAGTTATGCTATCTATAATGGTGTTTGAAACCAGAAAAAAATGAGGTCTTGAGTTGCACGCCAACTGAAACAAGCAGTCATGAAATAATTCATAGTATCATTTATTAACCTTTTTCTGCATTTTTTGCCAAAAACAGATTCACTGTAATTTTCACTTCATGGCGAGTTTCTTTAGTAAAACCAGCGTGCCAGCGTAAGCTAAACTTTGAATCATTAATACGTCTAGCCTAGTGTGGTTTCAGTGTACTCAAAGCGGCGCTAAAAATGATTAAAGCAGGATTAAGATTAACAGTGTAAAAGTTTAGTTGTTAAAAGTTCTAAGACATGTAGATAGATTGCTCAAAGAGTTTAAAAATATGAACTTTGTCGAAGTCTATGGCCATGTATTGGGTTTAGTCGATCAATGCCAGATTCTAGAAATGTCAGACGAGTTTAAAACGCCAGATTCTATGAATGCCAAATTCTACAAATGCCAGATTCTACAAATTTGTAGAATCTGACATTCATAGAATCTGGCGTTTAAAACTCGTCTGACATTTCTAGAATCTGGCATTTATCGACTCAACCATTTAGTGTTGCGGATTTGTTCAAAAGACTAACCACGGCTTTGGAAATGGAAAAAAATAATAAAAAAAAACGAGTTTTTGGTAGTATTGCTCCCTTCTGTTTTAACATATTCAAAATATGAACTTCAAGTCTATGGTCTCGTCTTATCCAAATATTGGATTTTGACATTGCAGTTCTAAGGTATGTTTAAGAGTAGAAAAACGCTTAAAACATCTTTCGACTTTGTAAAGGTATTATTACATTTCCGTTTCGGATTAAAGCAGGAAGGACTGTCAGATTTGACTGATTAAAACCAACTAGTTTCTTCAGTTGCTCTTTGCGTTCCAAGGCCGCGGCACAATCCCGTGACGTAGGACGACATGGTTTTATCAAGACCCGACAGCAGATGATGATTACATCATGATTGAAAGTGTCCATACTTATCTTTAACTTGTTTGCACCATCTTTGTAACATAATGGAATGCAATCAAAAATTGAGTATTAAAAGTGAAGTACAGTTTTTTTCTTTTGTATTTAATTGTATTTTATGTTGTGAAGAATTTTCTGTCATTTACCTATACTACTACTTTACTGATATTATCTCAAATATCCAAAAAACTGCTTTAGATGTATTCTAAATATTGGATGTTATTTTTCTAATCGTTTGTTGTGCAGTGCGAAAAAAAGATTTTTATTTCTAGATATTGCTGTTCTTGAATGCAAGCATACCTTATTTGGGGTGCTATGACAGGAAACTTCCACGTGCGCCCGTGGACTGGAGTTCCTTCTCGGATACGTCCGAGGGGAAGACCAGTTTTTCGGGCCGGTGCACCCTGGGATGCGGGCAAAAACTCTTCCTTAGGCACTGTGTGCCTAAGTGGTCTCTTTGCCCGTATGCGAATAGCCTGTCGTGTGGATGCTCCAACGCGTGTCCCTCTGATCAACAGAGGGCACAGCGGCGGAGCGGGCTTGCGGACGGTGAGTGATGGGTAGCTCGCCGTCCGACCAAGGACCAAGCCCGGGTCGGTGGCGCGTCGTGGTTCGCGCCAAATGCCTGCTGGGGTCGCGGGTTTTTTCTTAACCCAGGTTACCGTGGCCCCAGAACGTAAAGGGCATAGGAAGGAACACGGGTGGATTTTATTCAGTAAGAGTCTGACAGTCCCTTCTGCCCCACCCAGGGCGGGAGGACTCATTTGATGATAAAAAAAAAAGCATACCTTATTTACCATGAAAGTGCTGAGAAAACTTTATAGTACATTGAATTTACTATAGTTCATTGAAAATTAAATGGAGGGTTTACAAATTATTATGCTTATCACTTAAAAAAACAATACTGAAAACAAATCCTTCATAAACCAAAGAGACAAATGAATTCCCCAATTGTACAAGTTTATCTATAATTTGTGTTGATTCAAGTTTCAGCACTAATGCTAATTCATCATCAGACTTTATTTGTGAGTTTGTTGAACTGGCGATCTTCAAGGATTCGTTCCTTTTATTTTGAAGAAGATGATTGACCATATAAATGGTTATTTTGTATTTTTTTTTAGCTTTTAGGGGAGGCTTACGTTCAGCAGTAGACGGCAATTGGCTGACATGATGATGATGATTAATGCAATCATACATTGCACCGTGCAACATATAGTATTAGGTTTTTTTTTGTATAAGCTTCCTCATCATCATATTAGCCTTTTTTTTTTATTTTATTTATTTGTGTACTTTGTATCATTGTGAATGCGAGGACGAATGTGGGGAAGTTTTTCTTTTTTTTTATAATAATTTTACTGTCTGACAATTTGAGTACTTTATGCGGCCTACCCAAATGTCCTTTCTTTGGTATTGTTCGTCGTGTCGTTGAGCTCCTTGTGTTCTGAGTCGAGCTACACGATTACCGACAAATGCTTGCACTGACTGTACAGGTCCACTCAAATCTGTGTTGCTCTTTCCTCAAAAGACCATCTCAGACACCCGCATGGTCCTCGTATGACCCGAACAAAACAATGTCTGGACTTTAAAAGAGACTGTGACCTCTGAGTTTGTTTCGGCTGTTTCTTCTCAGAGTAGTCAAGTACGAAACACCGGCCCCATCTAGCTTTAAAAATATTGATGACGTGTAAAAATGTTTTTTATAACCAACTTGCAAAATAAATATCATTTATCATTAGCCTTAGGACGTTAACTGCAGAAAATAGGCCTCCAGAATAAATTTTAAAAACTTTTGAAGGGATTTTCTTAGGGCACGCCGCAATCGCGGCGGTAAGACTTCTCTTTGAGGAGTGGCTGGAGAGACGTCACGGCGTCCTGTCCTATCGGATGACGCAGGTCCTCACCGGACACGGAAGTTTCGGGAGGTTCCTGTGTCTGATAGGGACGGCGGCGACCTCACGGCGGCGATAGGCGGAGACCTCTCGCGCCCGGCATTGGTTGCGGCCATGCTGCGGGGCGAGACGGAGTGGGAAGCGGTCGCCTCCTTCTGCGAAGCAGTAATGCTCGTGAAGGAGGAGGTGGGCCGCGAGAGAGAGAGAGGACAGCGTCCTCCCTCCGCCCCAACCGCAGTGGTAGGCGCCCGCGGCGTCGGACGTCAGCAAACGATCTCCGACCACCGTAGGCGCGGGCATGCGGGCAGCGAGTAAAGGGAAACTCGCTGCCCGACCATGGACCATGCCCGGGTCGACGGCGCGTTGTGTCCCACGAACGCCTCAAAGAGCGTCAGCATAATGACGGGGCCCCCTCTCAGAGGGCCAAAGCCTGCCGGGGTCGCGGGATTATTTCCTTACCGTGACCCCGGAACATAGCAGGCTACTGAAGGACACCGTGGATTTTAGTCAGTACAAGTCTGACAGTCCCTCCCGCCCTGCCCGGGGCCGGAAGACTCATTTGATGATTTTACCAACTAAAAAAAAAAGGGATTTCTTAATTAAGCTAGATAACTGAATAGACCCAGATAACTAGATAAACTTTATATGGTCTACCACAAAATTATAAACATCTGTTGAAAGCTTGTCTAAAAAAGTTTTGTTTTGTAGTTAACAAAGTGACCCTTTTTTTTTTTTAGCGTGGTAAAATCATCCCTTGTCGCAACGCCTTACACGCGCGGTGGTCTGCCGCGGCAGACCTCGGAGAAGATGGCGGGACGAGCTTGACAAAACCGATGACCAGTGGTCCACTTTGGCCCTGGATTGTGAAAACTGAAAGTCATGGGTCCAGGCCTTTGCCCAGCAGTGGGATGATGTAGGCTAGCAGTATCAGTATGTTTAACAGATGTTTATCATTCTTGTGTTAGGACGGCTGTGACCCTGTGTATACCAACCTACACATGTTAATACAACACAACCAACTATCGGGCTACGCACACATCCCTCAAACTATTAGTTGCCAATTACTTTGTAACACGACACCGTCGCAACGTGACACTACGTCTAAAACACCCGAGGGAGGATCGGTTAGCATTTGGCAACATGTTTGTCAAATTGACGAGAACTACTCTGATATTTGATGGTTTTGAAGGTCAAAATGTTGTTAGAAAGGTTACGGGTCCAGATTCTGTGTTTACAATAGTGAGAACGTTGCCTTAAGAACTGAACTTCCGCTATTCCCACGGCGGGAAGATTCATTGGATGAAGCTATAATTTATTTATTTTTTCTAGCCTGCTTCTCTTCCACTTCTGGGTCTCTCCATCCTCTCTTTCCGTCTTTCACGACACTGTGCGTCCTCCCTCCAGTTCAGACGGTAACTGTCCAGTTTGCCTCACTGTCTCAGGGCACCAGTTTTGTGTTACAGTTCTTTTGGCATGCAACAGACATGTCCTGCCCAGTCTCACTTCAGTTGGGCAGCCTACTAAGCCACGTCTGATGTGGCTATTTACGTAAAAAAAAAATGCGCCTTGTGAAGGCAGCGTTATACAACTAAGACCTTCAGTTATTTTTTGTATCACTGCTCCGCTTACGCTTTCTGAGATAATCCACTAATGACGTGTGTGAATCTAAAAATAGAGACGAGAAAAAATTATCTGTCATTTGATGTATATTCATGCAGCATCACGATGACTGTATGATTACTTAATACGAAGGTACGACGGTTTCAAGTACCTACTAATTATAATTTGCTGCAAATGAATAAAGTGTTTCGGATTGTAAGAAATGAGAGAAGTTACAATAGGTATTTTGAGTGACACTGGCGGATGGCTCTGGCGGATATCCATCCATATAGCATCTCTAGCAGGGCGACTAAGCTCAGCCGCTTATGCTGTTAGAAAGATAAGGCAGTTAACCGACGTCGAAACTGCGCGTTTGGTTTACTTCAGCTACTTTCACAGCATTATGTCATATGGCATCCTATTGTGGGGCCGGGCAGCTGACATTGAATCTATTTTTATTTTGCAAAAGAGAGCTGTCAGAGCAATTTACAATCTACGTCGTCGCGAATCTCTTAGGGAATTATTCAAAAAAATTAATATAATGACAGTGCCTTGTCAATTTATTTATGAAAATATAATGCATGTTAGGAAAAATCTTCATCTTTTTAATAAAATAAGCGACAGACATAATTTTAATACGAGAAATAAAGATAAAATTGATCAACCATATTTTAGATTGTCTAAAGTAAAAAAATCTTTTATGGGGTTCTGTGTTAAATGTTACAATAAAATACCGAGTGAAATCTTAAATCTAAATGAAAAAAAGTTTAAAAGTTGCATAAAAAACACCCTTATTAAACAAGCATATTATAAATTAGAAGATTATATTCAAGATAAAAATGTTTGGAAACATGCTGGTCCTGCTCCATAGTACAATGTAGGGCTTAAACAAAGTCAAGCTGGTTGAAATTTGAATGCTCACACACTTAATTATATTTGTAAATTGTGTAATTTCAATATTTTGTTAAAATGTGAACGCCATGTACCTTTTTGCTTTTTTTACTTATTATTATTTTTTAAATTTTTAGTCCAGATTTTCAAGGTACATTGCTTTGACATTAATTGTTTCAAACGCTGTTAAAAATATTGTAAAACATTTTTTAAAAAGAGTAAGTATGGAGTTTCTTGCCCATTCTTCTCCATACAACCTACCTTAGCGAATGGGTGTAGAATCAATCCCTTCCCTTCCTATTCCCTTTAAATTTAAATTTCGACGTTCAAAAGTGCCTCTTTGATGGCCTAATTGGAATAAATGATTTGACTTGACTTGACTTGACTTGGATGGCAGTGGCTGATGGCACTAGTGGATGGCACTGGCAGATATACTGGGGGATGATTGGCGGAAGGCACTGGCGGATAGCATTGGCGTATATCAGCGGCCAATGGCACAGGCGAATAGCGCTGGTGGATAGTGCTGGGGCTTGGCACTGGTGGATGGCAGTGGTAGATGTCACTGGTATGTAGAACTAGCTAGCACTCACTGGCCGATGGTACTGGCGGATAGAATTGGCGGATGGCACTAGCGGATAGCACAGGCGGAAAGCACGAGCGGGTAACACAGGCCTCGTAAAAAATTGTCATCTGTAGTCATTTATAAGAATAAATGATTTTTCATTTCAATACCGTAAACCTTGGACTCAGTTTAACGAATTGATTAGTAGATAAGGCAATAATTCTTTATTAATCATAATTAAACGCGTTTGTCTGGACACTGTGTGCAATAACGATAAACGATGCAATGAGTAGAAATGCAGTATAATTATAGAGACGTTATCTTGATTGGACAGTAGCGTGTCAGTGTCTAGACAAGACAATGTTCAAGTAGAGAAGTATAATGAAGTCCATGTTGAGAATAGTTTGAATGTCTTTTCGCTCTTTGAAATGACTGAAAGAAAAGTTCAATGATTTTATATGTAGGTACAGAAACCTTTAACAAAACCGGCTGATACCACAACCTTAATCTCACAATGTTCACAACAACCCACTCCGTAAAAGTAGTCTGTTTCTTGTGTAAGACCTAAACAAATCAGTCCTCAACTGTTTAAGGAATCATCATCATCATCAGCCTATAAATGTTCCCACTGTTGGGACACAGGCCTCCTCACTGCGAGAGGGAGTGGGCCCAATCTACCACGCGGGCCTAGTGCGGGTTGGTAGATGTCACATGTCTTAGAATTTTTGGTTCTAAGACATGCCGGTTTCCTCACGATGTTTTCCTTCACGGTTTTGAGAACAAGTTTAAGGAATATAAATTAGTATTTCAAAACCAATATCCAGTAACCAATATCCAGTATCCATGGAGCCAATAGCTTTATGTAAAATACTAATATTCAGTTGCATCTGTTTCCACTGGGAGTTGACCCCAACACTGTTGGGATAGGTCTGGGCACAATGATGATACCATGTATTTATTAGCATATAATTATGTCACATACCTGTCTTTAGTTAGCGCAGATAAGATCAGTCGTCATTACGTCATTATGACAGAAATTCGTGGATCGTCGAACAGATGAAATCACTAGTTCAGAGTTCAGAAAAAACTCTCGACGGGTGAGTCTTGGCGTGTGATAATCACGTTAGCCAATTTAAGATAGTACTACAGTGCAATTAATGTTATCTCGTTTAACCACTTCCCTGTCCGATGAGTCACATGTGACTCACGACTATTGTTTAAGTATTGTGTCTGCTGCGCGGACAGTGAAAGTGTTAAATTGAATAACAAATAAATTAATATCTTTTTAGGGTTCCGTAAATGGCAAAAAACGGAACCCTTATAGTTTCGTCATGTCTGTCTGTCTGTCTGTCCGTCCCATGTCAGAGCCCTTTTTGACGAAAGTATAAGAGATATCCTGCTGAAACTTGGTAAATTTTTCGCCTGACCCATACGTGTGGGGTATCTATGAATAGGTCTTGACATCATTTTTTTTTCTAAACTGAACTTCAGAGACATTTCCAAAGTGGTCAAAAGTGTGCCCCCCCCTGTAACTTCTAAAATAAGAGAATGATAAAACTAAAAAATATAATAATATGATGTACATTACCATGCAAACTTCAATTAAAAATTGGTTTGAATGAGATCGTGTAAGCAGTTTTTTTTTTAATACGTCATAAATCGTAAACCCCAATTTACCTTGCAAAGTTACAACCAACTACATTAACTTTTATGTTATGTTACGTGCTGCTACGGAACCCTTTATGGGCGAGCCCAACTCGCACTTGGCCGGTTTTTAAGTTTTATCACAGCATTGTGTATTTATTTATTCCGTTGCCATGTGAAAAAGATAAAAACTATGTCACGGTTCACAAAAATTAAGTTCACTTTATAATTATCAATTCAGGTGTCCACACGTTATTTTATAAATTGATAAAGTAATAATAAACTTATCTCATTTGTGTAAGTGCAAGAGAGAATATACGCAAGAGCACGACCTCGTGGGAATTTGATAATTATAAAGATAAAACTTATCAAATGTTACTATGAGGTGTTTTTTTTTTGGGTGAAAAATTAATTAGACGTCTCTTTCCGAGTACAGCAGAAGCATTGTCTGACCTAACGGTGAAAACCATTACATAGCCACTGTAAGAAATTTCCGTGACCCCGGCAGACATGGGTCTATTGGACCCAGACAGTTTGCTGACAACTCCCCCGAAACAACGCGGCGTTGACTCATCTTTGATAAGACGGTGAGTTTTAATAGGTACTCATAAGCCCCGTCGTCCACAACGTGACTGTAATTTCCGAAACCTTATTACTTTGGTATCCATTGACGAATGCCTGTGGGCGAACCTCTATGGATTTGTATTGCGATAGTCACCTGGGTAACAAAATCGTAAGGTATCTGAGACTTTTTTTTTAGCGTGGTAAAATCATCAGATGAGTCCTTCCACCCCCCACTGTCAGACTCGTATTGACTTAAATCCACGGTGTCCTTCAATAGCCCTTTTTGCTGGCGTCACGGTAATGAGATAAGTCCCGCGACCCCGACAGGCTTTGGCCCTCTATAGCGCCCCGTCATTGTGCTGACGTTCTAGGAGGCGCGCCAACGGGCATGATCCATGGTCGGACAGCAAGTTGCCATTTACTAGTATCGGAGACTTGCGTCGATTTGTGATCGAAGGGGCTTACTCACCGTCTGCAAACTCGCACCACTGTTATTATTATATTGGTCAGTAAAATCGCTTATGATTGACAAGCGTTTTTAGCGATCGCGAGCGAGCGGTCTTAACCCTTTTACAAAAGGCCTACCTAATTACCTACTTTGTTCCCACACCTATCTATTTGTACCATTTAGGTACAGTAATTGCTTCTACAAACGCAACAGTAATTAATCTGACAATTAATCATTAAAATTACACGGATTTCAGTGCGTATTTATGAAAACAATTCATTTGAAATAATTAAGTTGGTTTGAAAGATGTGAGAAAAACGTAATGAGTATCTAAGGATGGTTTATATTTATAACTAGCTGTGCCCGCGACTTCGTCCGCGTGGAAGTCGGAATTTAAAAATGTTTTCTTAGTGCGAAGCGCTTAATTTTCGCCTTTTTTTATATTATTTTTAGAATTTATTAGATTTTTCAAGAATATTTGAGCTGTTTGTGATAAACGCCCTCTGTTGTTCAAAGCCCACCTAGCAGCGTTCAAAACACCCTTTGCATCCCGCTCCATCCCGCTCCATTCCACTCCATCCCACTCCATCCCACTTTATCCCACTACATCCCACTCCATACCACTCCATCCCACTCCATCCCTATCCATCCCACTCCATCCCACTTCATTCCACTTCACCACACTTTATCCCACTACACCCCACTCCATACCACTCCATCTTACTACATCCCACTCCATACCTCTCTATCCCACTCCATCCCACTCCATCCCACTTTACCCCACTACATCCCACTCCATACCACTCCATCCCACTCCATCCCACTTTATTCCACTACATCCCACTCCATACCACTCCATCCCACTCGACCCCAGTCCATCCCACTCCATCCCGCTCTATCCCGCTCCATCCCGCTACATCCCACTACATCCCACTCCATCCCAATCCATCCCTCGCCATCCCGCTCCATCCCGCACCATCCAGCTCCATCCCACTACATCCCAATCCATGCCACTCCATCCCGCTCCATCCCGCTCCATCCCGCTTCATCCCGCTCCATCCCACTACATCCCACTCCATCCCACTCTATCCCACTCCATCCCATATTATCCCACTACATCCCACTCCATACCACTCAGTCCCACTCCATCCCGCTCCATCCCACTTTATCCCACTCCATCCCAATTTATCCCACAACATCCCACTCCAAACCAGTCCACTCCAGTCCACACCATATTTGAATATGTTTTTCTATTCCAAGCTAGATCGCGCTACTGAACTGCGCGTTCGGTGTAAACTGACCGTAAACTTTGAATTCAAATATCTTTTGATAGACTGATCCGATTTCAATGAAACAAAAACTAAATGTTACTTCAAGTTGCGGTCAGTCGTTGTGTATTAAAGTTATCTACATAACTTTCGTACATTTTACGTGATGCCCGAACAAATAAACATACACACAGACAAACAGACATACAGACAAACAGACAAACAGACAAAAAATCTAAAAATGCTAGAAATGGGTTCTATTGGTTGACCTTTATAACCCTGGCTATATTTTTTGAGTTTTTTTTTATTGTACAAAAATTACTTTTCTACATTTTTATTATATGTATATAGATAGATAGTTTCATAGAAAGAAATAATCACAGTCTTGGCCTGTCACAATTAAATTGTTTGTGCTATTAGTCTTAATTTGTACAATTAGTTCTATGAAATATTACATGGATCATCAATAGAGCGAACTTAGATTTAGCTCAGTTGTCCTTCATTTGAAAATAAACCATGTTAGTATAGAGTTAATGTGCATATTCGTGTAAGTGACTGTAATGAAGTTTATCCCCTTATCAACAAATAAGAACCATAAGTACGTGAAAATGAATATATTTTTGAGACGGGGTGTGATTGGGAAATTAATAGTTCACGTGGAATTAACTTTGTGACACCAACCGCGCAACTGACCGTTTTCACATAAGACAGTAACAACAACTACACTGTACACGATATCGCGTATAATGACAATATCGTCGTCGTCCAATGGAACGATATATATTTATTAGTGTCGTGTAGTTATCGTTATTGCCTAATCCGAAAACAGCTAATCGCCTAAATGTGCGTATATCGGTAATACACACATACGAAATCTGTCGGATATGATGCAGAACCAATATTTTTAACACATTTTCTTCACAACTTTCTTAATATTTCAGTCAGTTATTTCAGAAATGTCAAAACATTTGCGGTTTGCAAAATAGAATGTGTCATAACATTTCCTGTGTGGTAGGTATTTTTGTAGCCTATAATTAGTTGGTATGACGTCATTCAGTTTGATGTAGTAATCGATCGCTAATTTTATTTGTGTCCATAGTTTTTGCCTCGCGGTTTTACATTTGGCCATATCATTATTGTACAGTGAGAAATTCATAAAAATATCGTTGTGTGGTGTCGTATCCATATTGAGTAGCATTTTTCTCTTTTTACATTTTTGTTTGTTTTTAAAACAGTTATTACTATACCTACACCGTTATGGTGCCTCACAAAAACAAAGTGACAGTTCCTTTGCAAGTCTATGAAGTTATTATTTTACGACAAGATACAGTAGTGTATTTTTAAATCATACAACTTTGTGGTTTTTTTTCCGGCCAGTGCCAGACCACGTCAAGATGAGAGCAGCATGTACTTCTCTATTTCATGAAATATGACACCATGGCAAAGCGTTAAGGCTGCGCTACAAGCGAAATCTTCAATTTTGGATTGGATTTTTAGAGTACTAAATCGTGTTTAATTCGGAACAAAAGTATATGTTGGGAAACTTCATTATATTTGCGAGGGCAGAGTCAATCAGAAAACATAAAAAGACAATTTTTTCTCGATAGAAAATGATCACAAAGTTGCCTCTAATTTTCAGGTTTTTTTGATTTCATTCTATTTTGGTTCGTCCTACAGAAATATAAATTAGAGCAATATGAATACAATTACGTAGCCGAGGGCAGTGTCTGGCACTTTTTTGAAATATTGTTTATAATAAAAGTTATCATTGTTCTTAGCATTCGGCGCTTACGACGTTTTTAAACCGTGTAGAATGCTATTTTCCATTTCGCGTCACACTAGAATCTGCGTCACGAGTGAAGGTCTGCGGAAAATTCGTGGTACTACATTTTTTTAATACAATTTGATGTAATGACATAGACACTAGCGCCGCGTCAAAACGACTTTTGTCGCGGCGCGGGTTCTAGCGTCAGGCATCATTTTGTTTCACCTGCCAGTCGGCGCCGCTCTATTGAGACGGGAGGACTATGACAGCTTGCACCGCGCCCGGCGGCTATTAAAATAATAATATTTTTGTTGATATAATCAGAGAAACAACACATAATACAACAAAAATACGAGAGCTAAAATATTTTAAGACTGAAATAATTTCAAATAGCCGAAGACCATTTTTTTGAAATTTCTTTTGCCACATGCGCGCTAAATACGAGTAAACAGTATGTCAATTGTTCTGCTGGTCGAGTATTTTTTATTACTGTATAATGAGGTCGGCTTAAAATAAATGATGATTTGTTTTTGTATAGATTTATTCATGTTACATACTTATAAATACAAACACATTTATTTCATACATCGCCATGCTAAGTCTAGTACGACACAAATATTTTAACGTTATAATATTATTATGGTTTAGGAGCAGAATGCTCATCATCAGCCGGAAGACGTCCACTGCTGAACATAGGCCTCCCCCTTAGACCGCCAGGCCGAACGACAATTTGCCACTTGCATACATCGGCTGCCCGCGACCCTCACGATGGCGTTGCCTACGCTGCGTCTTCCGGTCCGTGGTCGCTACTCGAGACCTTTTCTTCCCCATCGGTTATCAGTTCTACGAGCAATGTGGCCTGCCCATTGTCACTTCAATTTGCAAATTTTATGAGCTACGTCGGTGACTCTGGTTCTTCGCCGAATGTCCATGTTTCGGATTTTATCCCGCAAAGAAACTCCAAGCAAAGCTCTTTCCATTGCTCGTTGAGTGACTCTTAGTCTCTCTTTAAGGCCAGCAGTCAAAGACCAGAATACATTTTTCCCATAAAATGGCAACAAGGCCGCGCAAATATAGTGGCAAGGTGGCAAGTTCTTATGTTGGTAGATTCTCGTATAAGCCTAATTCTCAAAATAGCAAATTCTCTCAAAATAGCGATACAACTAAAAGCGGGGTTTCCATTAGGTTGCCCGACAACAAAGTGAGAGTCGCGGGCAACCAATGCATGCAAGTGGCGGTTGTCTTTCAGCGTGGCGGTATAGTGGGGAGGCTTTTGTTCAGCTATGGATTTTTCTGATTGTTATTCTGCGTCTTTCTGATGTAATTCTAAACGATCATAAACAATCTAAGCCCAATGTTCCATGAACGTGATACATTGAATGGAATGTTTTTTATACATATTTATTGAACACTTCTACACCATTCGCAACTTAAAATTGAAAATAATGTAATACATATTTACAATACAAAAACAACCACAAAAAAGGGTAAAATAACCTATAAAACTTTTCTTTCGGAAGTTGGTGACTTTTTTTTATTAATTTATTAATTTTATAGTCTTTTTTGCCACCGACTTCCGAAAGAAAAGTTTTGTAGGATATTTTACCCTTTTATGTGATTGTCTTTGAAGGCGGTTTTTTAAAGTTTTTATTTTACATTTTTTTGTTTAAATATTCAACTACAATTCTTGTAAAATATGTATATCATTTTTGTGCACTAGAATTTTGTAATCCGTAACACCGGTAATAACATCGTTAACATCTCTTTCATTCATTCCCTATCTCGAAAACTACTGAACCGATTTTGATGAAACTTGGAGTATTCCCTAAGTTGAACGATACCAAGTAAAACTAAAAAAAGATTACTTAAATCGGACTTGTAATTCCGAAGATATGCCTTCCTTTGATAGATTAAGTCCTTTGCGAACACTTTAGAGCCTTGGTTTCGCTGTATGGTCTCTTTAACACGATTCGTATTAAAGAGACGCAGATCGTGTCGCAAGGACTTAGATATACGTCAATAGACGTATATCTAAGTAGCAGTAGTAGAGCTGCCTATATGACTTCGCGTCATCGGAAGACTGCAGCTGTAGCAAACGTCGTTCAGCCATGAGGTTTAAGGTTTGCTCGGTCAATTTCTGAGTTCTATCTTTAAGGCAGGGCCTAAAAAACTTAGACTCTACCGTGCGGAGCTGCCGGGGACTGGCGGCCTGGTTTCTGTGGTTTTCATAAAGGGGGTTTTTTGCCTTAATCGCCACGCTTGGCAGGCGGGTTGGCGATCTCAGTGAGGATGTGCAGTACACGGAGGACGCTGCTGCCCGACCTCCGGTTTGTCCCTTAGTCGCCTCTTACGACACCCACGGGATTATTTGGGGGAGCGCAATTCTAAGCCGGCGCCCCACGGCTTCATGATTCACGGCTAGATGATGATTACCATACGCAAATACCTAAATTACTTCATAAAATTTGCGGAAAACGATGTGTAGGTCTACAAAATTTGAGGGTTGCCCTCGATTTCTCCAGTATCCAATCATCATTTTTTGACTGGCCTGTTGGTCTAGTGGTTAGTGACCCTGACTGCTATGCCGGAGGTCGTGGGTTCGATTCCCACCCAGGACAAATGTTTGTGTGATGAGCACGATCATTTGTTCTGTGTCTGGGTGTAATTTATCTATAATATGTATGTATTTAGTAATATATAAGTATGTTTATCAGTTGTCTAGTACCCATAACACAAGCTCTGCTTAGCTTGGGACTAGATGGCGTTGTGTGATAGTTGTGAGATATTATTATTATTATTATTATTATCATATCCTGACATGGTGACAATGGGACCACTTCAGAAGTATCTCCTTTCGAACAAAAAAAGAATTTTGAAAATCGATCCACAGTATTGGCGGGGTAATCGCGTAACAAACACACAAAAAAAAACATATCGTCGAATTGATAACCTGCTTCTTTTTGAAGTCAGTTAAAAAACTAGAAATAATTTCCACTAAATTAAAATACTGTAAGCAGGCAGCCCTACCGCGTCCGTGTGTACCCCGCTTGTGAAGCCGAGTCGTACCTACTGTCATAATGTTAGACTGTGGCACTGTAGTTGTTTTGTTTTTTCAAAGAAGTTTTGCAGAGCGCGTCGTCACAGCGCCCGTGGTTGTTATTGGTACTAGAGCAGAGGCATGTGAGACGCGAGGGTGAAATCTGATTTTTTCCTGGCATAATACCCACTCTGTAGCGATCACAAGTTTTTCTTTTTTCTTATGAATAAACTGTAAGCAGAGGCTAACCATAAATATCCGGGCCACATACGCACAATACACAATACAATACAAACCTTATTGTATATTAAACTATTCATGATACGAAATTCACTAGACTGATTTATAGACGACCTGAATTACGTGAGGACATCTAACACAAGAATCTAGATCGATTCAGAGATTGTCTATTGAAATCGACGGCCCTTTCAAGTCTGCCAAGCGAATATATTATTCGAACCCGGTTATCTACTTTGTAAAGGTAATTTATTTCATTACATTACATCTACTTGCGAAATAAATAAATATTGCAGAAGACTTCCGTCGCAGCAGTGAAACCTGAGCATCTGTTTGAATTTTAGAACCACTTAGGTTTAGCTGACTTTTAAACTGATCCGTAAATACAGGGTGGGTCGGCTATGTTGGGGAAATGTAAAAGCTACACTACGAAAATATAACAGCTAAGCTAAGTTGTTAAAGGCTATGCTAAGAGTTTGTTTGCGTAAAATTATAATCTTTTTACTATATAAAAATAAGTCGGATTTTCCTTCCTGACGCTATAAATCCACAACGTACGAACCGATTTCCACGGTTTTGCATTCGTTGGAAAGGTCTCGGGCTCTGTGAGGTTTATAGCAGAGAAAATTTGGAAAAATACAAAAAAAAAATCTTCATCTTTTAATCACCAACCGAAATGTTACATAAAACGAAGCCATCTGGTGGCGAAACGGAGTTCGCCGGGTTTACTAGTGCGGTATAAGAATATTCACTAAAGAACTAGAGTCACATTGCACGTTAACCTTCAAGCGGGCGCGCGTAGTCGAATCGACCGCACTTAATACGTTTTCGTTCATATTATCATTATTACTCATCACATGTATTTCTCATTTCTAGTAGCCTGTCGCTATGTCATTGGGAGTAAAATAAAGAATATACCGTCACTCAGGGTGATCTCCCCACTCCACAGATCGCAATTCTTTTAGCCCCGGCGCAGTCGTCGAAAAGACTACACGCGCCTGACGTCATGCGCTCGTTACGCAATCGTAGTGGTTCTTCTCAATCTTATCGAATTATGCTTAGAATTTTGTTGTTTTTTTATAAAAATGAGTCGTGGAAGGTTATCACAAAGTGCAGTATTCGAGGGACTGCTATAAGATGAAGAAGATAGTGAATTAGACCTCTGCGACCAAGGCTCTGAAACTTCCGATCACACTGTTTCAAGGAACTCGGTCTGGTGAGGAATCAAACTATTTGGATTCAAATGACAATAATGAGCCACTTTCAGAAAGAAATAGCTGTTTTACAGGGAGTGATAAAGTAAAGAAGTGGCAAAAATGTAACAATAAAATGATTCTGATGAAAAGTAAACCAAATCAAATAATTTTTATTCCTAATTTGTAATTTTTATCGCTTTACTATGTTTATAAACTAGTCTGATACCTCAGACAAGTTTATAAACCTGTAAAAGGGTTTTGTATTCCTAATTTTTGTTTAGGTCCAAAAAATGTTTGAGTGATTTAAAATAATTTATTTTTCATAATTTTAATGACTCTTTTTGGCAAATTTTATTTTGATCATAAGCACAATACATCTACGAACATAAAAATAAATAATTATTGGAAAATTTGTAGTTTATTACTCTTGTACATCGCATAGGTCTTTTCGGTTACGCGCGCCCGCTCCCGTTACAAAAGACCGCGCGCCCGCTTGAAGGTTAAATAATTAGGTTGAAGTGGCAAAAGGCACTTGGTCAACGACTGTAGGTATTGTCCGGTCTGTGTTCTCACACATTGCTGTAAATGTCGAATTTGATCTGTAAGACTGTAACATTCATTAGAGGCAAAACACTTTCGGTTGTTAACTTTTTACAGGTAAAATGTTCTCGATGTGGGAACGCCTTAACCGCGAGCATTCACCTGTAATATAACGTTGCAGATTCGAACATTTCATTAGTGAGGGAAGATCGAATATCGCAATAAGCACCTTGAATCAAATCTATACTCAACGTACGCGAATGCTCGTCAGTCAGGTAGTACTGTAATGTAATGGTCAAAGTCGAATCTATTATGTTACATTACACGCGAATGCTCCCGATGAGCGAATGTGTTAATAAAATCAAAGGTACTGTTATCAATACCATCATCATCATCTGCCTAGCCTTTTCCCAATGATATTATGGTCCGGCTTCCAGTCGAACCAGATGCAGCTGAATATCAGTATTTTATGTGGAGCGACTGCCTATCGGACCTCCACAACCCAGTAACTGGGTAATACGAGTACGATACTCCATGGTATGACTGGTTGTCAGATTTTAGAGCTACCCTTATCAATACCAATCATTTAAAATTACAGTTTCCAATAATTTTGACAACTTACCAAAAAACTAATTAGAACTTTATCTTTCATTTGATCAATTAAACATTTTATAAGAAATTAACTTTCATAATTTCTTTTTTTAATCAAAAAGTGAAGATTCGGTATTGAATTCTAATTTAAGTATTTATGTTTGATGAGAGAACGAAAGTGCTTGAAACTAATTTTCTTTCAATATACACATAGGTACCTACTTAGTAATATTGACCCGTCTATATTAAATATTTTCATAATTTTATTTTCTTTTATTTAACTTCTCAAAATAATTTACTTTTTCACTGCTCCAAGGGATTGCTATTAGCTCTTAGGTATGAAGTTCATACCTCGATTATTTATGTTCCAGAGATCCCGATTGATTTTTTTCATTTGCAAGTACTTAATCAGAATTGATCAAATATTTTCAAACGGCTCAGGCGCAAAATGTCCCTTTCGCAAAATGTCCACAGGTAGCAAAATGTCCCTTTCGCAGAATGTCCCTTTCGCAAAATGTACCTTTCGCGGAATGTCCCATTTCTCAAAATGTTCCTTTCGCAAAATGTCCCTTTCGCAGAATGTACCCTTTTTCAAACATTCATAGAATTTTCGCATCAGAGAAAAAGCTGGTCATGCGCTAGGAGGTGTAGAGCACAAAAACCGGTACTGTTGTGATGTTAAATTAGGAAAATGGTAATTAACTGTCTCGAGTAAAAAAAAAAAATACGTTCATACAAATTGTATGAAAAATAGTAGGTATGGCAGACGGTTTTTGTGCTCTACACCTCCTGGCACTTGACTAGCTTTTTCTCTGATGCGAAATTCTATGAATGTTTGAAAAAGGGTACATTCTGCGAAAGGGACATTTTGCGAAAGGAACATTTTGAGAAATGGGACATTCCGCGAAAGGTACATTTTGCGAAAGGGACATTCTGCGAAAGGGACATTTTGCTACCTGTGGACATTTTGCGAAAGGGACATTTTGCGCCTGAGCCTTTCAAACCTTGTCCACTATCAAATCTAATATCAATAAAAATATAAAGGAACAATTTCCTCATTGTAAAATTTAAAATGCCATATCATATTCGTCCACATGTAAGGGCGAGCGTGCAAATGGCGGCAACATTTTGAACATGACTATTACCGCTGACTCATAGACGTGATGGATTCTCTATGAAATTACATTTCACTGACGGCCGTATACCTACTTAAACAATATTATTTTTAGTAATCTATGCGAAACCTGAATATAGTTCGTTCAGAATCAGTAACCTATTCGATACCAATAATTTTTACAAAATTATTACCAGTTATATATAGCAATACAATCACCGTACGGTTAACTACGTATTGCCAAACTAATATCACGATTGTATAACATGGGAGACGCGGTTTACGCGGGTGTACCGCGAAATGAGCATGTTTTTGAACGGACGACTAGGTAATTGACAACTTTGTGATTTTTTATGATAAGGATTTAAAATTTTGTACATAAATTCTTTATACAAAAATATTGGACAGGGTTTTGCAAAATCAAAAAATAATGTTGTAGGTACTTATTTAACTTTATAATAATTATATATTATAGGTTATTTTCATTAGGTATCATCAGCTTATAATTTAATGTTCCCACAGTTGGGATACAGGGCCTCCTCTCTGTGAAGAATGGGCCATAACCCATTAAACGGGCCCAGTGCGGGTTGCTAGATGCCCCATGTCTTTTATATGCTGGTTTTACGCACGATGTTTTCTTGCTGGTCTCTCAAAAATTCCATCCATCGAAAACATGTAGTTTTTATTAAGTCCATCTGAATTTTAACTAACAATTCGTATACTAAAACTTGAAACCTTACATAAAATACTCTTTAAAATCGCGAACATGAAAGCATTTTGGAGCCAGAACGAGGCAAAGCGCCTGTCATGTTGAAAATGAAGCCAAAATGGACGAACATGACATGACCATGATCTGACATTTTCTGTTCTACGTTCAAACGCATTGGCTTAACATTGTCACTCAAAGCCTGAACACGTCAAGCTGCAGCGGCTTGGTTAAACAAAATGTAGCCGTAATAGCCGGGCAATCTGAATTGTTTTTTTTTTTGGTTTTGCAAAGTAGCTTTTAGTGGCTTAATTAAAATAAATGGGAATTGACTTTGATTTATTGCAACGCTAATGTATTACTCTGTCTGTTTTGTACTTTTTCTTTTTTGCCAAATGTGCTAATTATGCAATAAGTCGCGTGCACTAAATATTCTAAGTATCTGACTCAGCTCTTAGTCAGAATCGAAACGACTATTATTAACATAGAGCCACATATCTTTTGAATTTTTAAGACATACAATCTTTGATAGATTAAGTATTTCAACAATTAAAATATGTCATTAAATGACTTTTTAAACACATTTTTTTTTTGATAACGACGACTTGTTGAAGAGGCAACACAATCCTAGTGAGAAGGTTCCTTATTTTCCTTTAAAATACGATCTGGTGGTTGTTTTGAACAATTACCATGAGGTCTAATCTAAAAGTATTGAAATATCAGAGATAGAGTGCCTACATAGGATTGAACACACGGAGTATGAACGGATTATTGTTAGAATAGTGATACAGATGTATTGCTAGATTGCGTGCCGTCTCACTCTAATTCCCGAGAAAAGCGCCTGAATAATGTAAATGACCGGTCTCGTCAGATTTCATGACTGCACAATGTGTTCCGATCATAAAACCGTCACGAACTCACGACAGTTACGCTTCAGTTTGACAATCAACTTTATTTGGTCCCTATTGCCACAGTCTAATAATCCTACAGTCGTCCGACGAAGACGTCTAGACAGGGCAATCGTGCGGGGTGTGAGAGGTGAGACGCGGGTAAGCCGAGCCCAACTTGGGAACAAAACGATGTTACTATGTTGGGCTCTATCATTCAGGGCTATCGCGTGTGACGTGCGTATTTATTTTTATTTGTTCATTTAAAATGGCCGACCCGCGCACGCCTTTTTTTTTAATAGGTTATTGCACAGGGCATCTGTTTGGAAATTCTACTAATATTATATTTATATGAATGTGTTATAATTTGTATGTCCCATGACAAGATGGTGGACTTTTTTTATTAATTACCAAGGGTGAATTTCGAGATGGCGCACGTATTTTAATTTACCAAGTACGGGTATCAATTTTGAGTTTATTAGGGGTCCTTGTTACAAAAAAGCCATCCTTTTTGAAATCCAAGATGGCGGAGGTCATTTTCTTATAATTTGATATGTGTGTCAATTTCGAGGTTATTTGGGGTGCTTGTTACGAAAAAGCCATTCTTTTTGTAATCCAAGATGGCGGACGTCATTTTTTCCTTAGAATTTGATATGGGTGTCAATTTCGAGGTTAATTGGGGTGCTTGTAACGAAAAAGCCATTCTTTTTGAAATCCAAGATGGCGGACGCCGTTTTTTTCTTAGAATTTGATATGGGTGTCAATTTCAAGGTTAATTGGGGTGCTTGTAACGAAAAAGCCATCCTTTTTGAAATCCAAGATGGCGGAGGTCATTTTCTTATAATTTGATATGTGTGTCAATTTCGAGGTTATTTGGGGTGCTTGTTACGAAAAAGCCATTCTTTTTGTAATCCAAGATGGCGGACGTCATTTTTTCCTTAGAATTTGATATGGGTGTCAATTTCGAGGTTAATTGGGGTGCTTGTAACGAAAAAGCCATTCTTTTTGAAATCCAAGATGGCGGACGCCGTTTTTTTCTTAGAATTTGATATGGGTGTCAATTTCAAGGTTAATTGGGGTGCTTGTAACGAAAAAGCCATCCTTTTTGAAATCCAAGATGGCGGAGGTCATTTTCTTATAATTTGATATGTGTGTCAATTTCGAGGTTATTTGGGGTGCTTGTTACGAATAAGCCATTCTTTTTGTAATAAAGATGGCGGACGTCATTTTTTCCTTAGAATTTGATATGGGTGTCAATTTCGAGGTTAATTGGGGTGCTTGTTACTAAAAAGTTATTCTTTTTGAAATCCAAGATGGCGGACATCATTTTTTCTTTAGAATTTGATATGGGTGTCAATTTCGAGGTTAATTGGGGTGCTTGTAAAGAAAAAGCCATTCTTTTTGAAATCCAAGATGGCGGACGCCGTTTTTTTCTTAGAATTTGATATGGGTGTCAATTTCGAGGTTAATGGGGTGCTTGTTACGAAAAAGCTATTCTTTTTGAAATCCAAGATGGCGGACGTCATTTTTTCTTTAGAATTTGATATGGGTGTCAATTTCGAGGTTAATTGGGGTGCTTGTAACGAAAAAGTCATTCTTTTTGAAATCGAAGATGGCGGGCGTCAATTTAAATGTATTACACCAATTCCGTGATAAATTGGGGTGCTGGTTACGAAATGCCATCTAAATAACTTAAATCTGTCTCGAGTTGGTCCTATAGTAAAAGTTGTTCATTTTGGTAGTCTGTAGCAATTTTTTTTTTCACATGTATGTAAGTACCCTTTCGGTTAGAATATACTTATTATTTATTAATTTGTATTGTATTTATGATAATTATTTATTTATTTGGAAGTTAAAATTAAAAAAAAATCGCAGTCCACGTCGTCAGTGTCACAAAGTAACTATTAATCAAATGCATCAGTTCAATTTTTAAATCTCTTAGTATACGTCTTATCTGCATTTTTTATTTTCATTCAACTTCTTAATAATACATGCAGTAAAGAGGGGGTTAAAACTTGTTTTCATTATTATATAAGTGTTTAATATTGTTTTCATTATAATTCTGCCATCCATGTTGATCTGCAATAAATAAATAATTTCATAAATATTCTTTACTTGTGACAACCCTGGCCGATGCATAACTGTCTAGACGATGTCGGCATTTTACCCGAGATCAAAGGCGTCGTCCTACTGTATGATTTCTATACTGTGCTATTGCTATCAGAAATTATTTCATTACTATGGTATTCAGTCGTCAATTTGACGACTTATAGACGGATTGGATCAGTACTACGAACATTAATTAACCATTATAATCATTTAATTTAATTAACATTATAAACACTATAATTTAATTTTTTCAACATTATAATCATTTTGTAAATACCATCAAAAAAATGAAACTTCTAGTACTTCTATGATCTACCATTCTGTAAAACAGTGTAAAATGACAGAGATATTGTAATATGTTATTTTTGTAATTGTAATTGTGTCCTGAAATAGAATGTTCAGCTGGCAAATTCAGGCTATTTCATAAAGCTATGATGACAACTGTTAAAAGTCAGTTGTCCGTTTATAAAAATATATCATTTTAACTAATAGTTGACATAATCATCTGACTTACTACCTTGAGACATTATGTGAACAAGTATACTGCGTCGAATAAAAAAAGAATCACACTAATCGGACTAGAAACCTCGGAGTAATCGATGTCCATACATAAAAAATACCGATCGAATTGAGAAACTCCTCCTTTTTTTGAAGTCGGTTAAAAATCGGTGTGAATCGGAGAAAGGAAAGGAGGAAAATGTACAGTATGATAACGGGTAAGGTAATCATAAATTTTGTATGGATGTATTTGGTGGACGCACGCCAAACTACTAAGCGACGAAGCTAAGACGCGAGCGAAGCCGCTAGCATATACAAGTAAAGTGTAAATCTAGTACAATGTAAATATTTCGTGATATTTAGAAAAATAATGAATATTGATGAAAGAAAGTTTACAGCACATCAATTTATGTTGCCCACTATATCTCACCGACAGATTGACATCGCCTTGCAAAATATTATTGCGAAATGTCATTTTATTAAATAATCTTCTCCAAGGGTGGCCTTTAAAAGGTGTCACCGTAAAATTCGGAGACCGTTTAATAGACTCCAAGTTATTTTTAATTAACTCAAAAAGAGCTACGTTGTGAAAATTAATGACGCGTTTTTGCTGAAAGGTTAATTGCATTTTTATGGCTTTTGTAACGGGTGTTTATAAGTATTTAAGATGATGAAAAAACATTATAAGTAATAATGACGTTCATTATAAATTATGTTTTTTTCTTGACTGAAAATTTAAGTGGAAATTTTAATATGGAGTTTGGGATTTCTGCAGTTTTTTTATTGTATCTACAACTAAATTTACTGGTTAATGGGCAGTAGTGTGTAATGTTTATTAAGCGACAGTTTATGAGGATGGGTTGGATAAATGTTTGTAACTCTTTCACGCAAAAACTACTGAAAAGATTGGGGATTTAAATACACAAACAGTTTACTTATATCCGGGATTAAGAAATGAATAGGTTCTATTCCGGCACGACGCGACGTTCCCGTCGGATAATTATTATCAAGTCACTATATAATCTCCTTAATAATCTACTAAGTCAGTAAGTTAATACAATTTGTATCAATAAGAAAGATTGCACAGTTAACCTCACAAAATTCGATTATAATAACAAAATTTACAGGAATTTCAGTAAGTAAATATAAATATAGATAAACAACGTAATAAGGAATGCATTGATTCAAAATTATTCAATACATTTTCGAACTAAAGCCGAAATTAATTCTGCATTGATTGATATCCGACATAAAGACAGGTCATACTTAAAGAGAGAAGCGAGAAACCTAAAAACACTGCGGCGTTGTTTTCAAGTGGCTGTGAGTAACAGCTGTTGAATGTATTAACAAACTAAACTTGCGCATCAGCTTCCTACCTTTCACAAATAATATGATTCATGTACCTAGTAAGTGATGACGTTACATACTTGTTTGGAATTAAAGAAAAAAACACTGGCTTAACTTTATTCCTCGTTTAATCACGACCTTTACAAAAATATACTACTATAAACTGCCAGCTGCTCTGCAAAAGATAAGCAACCATTGTCTCTCACTAACACTGCAGCTTACAAAAACAGTGGCCAAAAATACAGCTGACAAAACAAAAATTATTATTTTGCAGCACACAGTTTTATGAACACTGCAATATGTTGAATATATTCAAAACAAAGTAACATAATGTCAGCACAATTCAGCTTTACAAACTAACTTGAATGGTCGTGACTAAGTACAACTGTTCAGACCAAGGACTTCATAAATCCACGTATGATCTGCGTGCTGTCACATACTACGTCCATGCATGGGCGTGTACGAGTCGACCAATCACCGAGCAGCATTTTAAAAAACCGTCGAGTATTTTTTTCCCTCCAGAGCGGGCCCTCCGGGTCTTTTTCTTTTTTATTTTTATTCCATTCTGATCTCGCTACCATTCTTGTACGCGCACCTAACTCCGAAATTATATTATTGTAATTTAAATAAGAAGATTAAATCTGTATATCAACCAAAAATAGTCTCGTCTACATAATTTCAAACATCATCATCACCAACCTGAAGAGCACCCGCAGACCAGAGCTGACGCCGCTACATATTGGTCCTTCGAGCCGGATTGCAGACTTGAGCTGGACGACCTGAAAACGCGCATAAAAGGTACGACCAGCCATCCTGCCCAGCCCTATTCATATCCATTTCAGTTGTGTGATACCGTGCTATATATAATTTCAGTTGCGAAGGGTGCGCTGCCAATTATTCGACGAGAACCTCATCGTAACCGTCACCACATTCAAACGTGAGTACTCCATTCTTACTACTGTCCACCAAAATGAGTCAGCCAAAGCCGTCAGAGATCTCAGTAGCTAGCAATTCTCGTGATAAATCTCCCTATAGATGTAATCCAAACGATGATTCTCCAGTTATTAGAGAACTTGTTAAAAAACGCGGCATAATAAAGGGCAGATTAACGAAGTTTTCAAATTACTTATATAGCCTTGATAATGAAACGTTATCTAGTCAAAAACGCATAGATTTGAAATTACGGATTCAGGGAGCCACTGTTTTATTCAATGAATTCAATGAGATTCAAAGCAAACTCGAGGAATCAGTCTCGGATATAGATGAACAGTTAACGCAAAGGGAATTGTTTGAAAATAATTACTACACGTTATTATCTCAAGCGGAATATTCATTAAATCAAAGTGAGGTCACTGATATTTCAAACAAAAGTAGTAACAAACCGACCGTTAAATTACCCACGATTTGTATGCCTATCTTTGACGGTTCTTATGAGCACTGGTTGGAATTTAGAGATACTTTTCTATCCTTAGTGCACAATAACATGGAGCTTAGCAATATAGAAAAGTTTCACTACCTAAAATCGTCGCTAAAAGGAAGTGCAGAGCTAGTTATTAATTCTGTTGAATTCTCTAGTGCCAATTATCCGGTTGCATGGGATTTACTTCTCAATCGGTACAATAACAGTCAATTGTTAGTCCATAATCATGTAAGGTCGTTGTTCACGATGCTGAATGTAAACAAAGAATCGCCAGTTCTCATTAGAAAGCTAATAGATACCGTATTAAAGAATTTACGCGCCTTAAAAATCCTGGATGAGCCAACTGACTTTTGGGATACAATGGTTATCTACTTAGTTGTTTCTAAGTTAGATTCAGTCACCGAACGGGAGTGGGAAGAATATAAATGTACACTACTGTCTAGGAATAGCGATTCGAAGAGAAAGCTTAAATTGGATGATTTGTTGAACTTTCTTAAAAACAGGGCTGACGTGCTGGAAACATTGCAAGTGTCTCATAGCAAACACAATCACGATAGAAACCGAAACACTTCTAGTAATCAGTCTAAAATTCACTGTAATGTTTCCACCAATGAGCCACAGGGTCAACGGTCACACAAGTCCACTATAAACAGTAAGCTTTGTCTACTTTGTAGCGCGAATCACCCACTTTACGCGTGTCAAAGGTTTCTCGAATTCGATCTTGACTGCAAACTTAAATTCGTTCGCGAAAAGAAACTTTGCACTAATTGTTTACGTTCGAATCACACGTTAGATAATTGTGAGTTTGGGCCATGTCGATTATGCAACAAAAAACACAACTCGTTATTGCATTCCGATAATCATAAAAATCAATCTATCGCACTTCATGTGTCGCACGCTAATGAGGCATCGTCGCCTACCGTGAGTGCGGTACCTCCGCCCCTTACCGCGCCTACCGCACCGGGATCGTCCTCCGCAGTGGAATGTACCACGATCCATGCGAATAAAGCACACATAAACATATCCACAAAGTCAGCTGTAATGAAACCGGTTCTATTATCGACGGCATTAGTTGAGATAGCTGATAATCGTAAGAATTATCATCTAGCCCGCGCACTCCTTGACAGTGGTTCTGAACGCTGTTTCATTACTCAATCTTTGTGTAATTTAATTCAAGCGCCAGTTATACAGTCCACTCAAGAAATACGAGGTGTAGGTAACTCGGTCACAAAATCCACGCAAATATGTGATATCGAGTTAAAATCGCGCATCCACCCATACGCTACGCGTTTACAATGTTTTGTCTTGCCTAACATTACGTCGGCGTTGCCTGCGTTGTCACAGCAAAGCGGACAGCTCAACATTCCCGAACATATTGTTTTGGCAGACCCTCATTTTAGTGAATCTCAAAGTATAGATATTTTAATCGGTGCAGATATATTTTGGGATTTAATTAATTCTAATAAAATAAGATTACCTAGTGGGCCTTTCTTATTAGATACAAAGTTGGGATGGATTATTTCCGGACCGATTTGTTCTACTACGCGTTATGATAGGTACATTCAGTGTAACTTTTCTCAGTCGATCGAGTCCCAGTTACGTCAATTCTGGGAGTTAGAGGATATTATGTCTGTGTATCGGGACACGCGCACAGATGAGGAGCGTTCTTGTGAACAACACTTCATCGACACTACTACACGCACTAGTGATGGAAGGTTCAAAGTTCGCATTCCTTTTAAAAAATCACCCGATATCTTAGGCGAGACTTATTCACACGCAAAACGTAGGTTTCTTGCCCTCGAAAAACGTTTATTACGCAACCCAATTTATAAGAAATTATATGCCGATTTCATTCATGAGTACATTAATTTGGGTCACATGAGTCGTGTTGATCGCGTCGGGACGCCAAACTACTTCCTACCGCATCATGGAGTATTGCGTGAGCACAGCACCACCACCAAGCTGCGTGTGGTGTTTGATGCCAGTGCCGCCGCAAGTAATGGCATCTCGCTCAACGAACTACAAATGGTAGGCCCGCCAATACAAGGCGACCTGTTGTCTATTTTATTACGATTTAGGCAACATAAGTACACGGCTTGTGCAGACATTGAAAAAATGTATCTGCAATGTCTTATTCACGAAGATCAGCGTGACCTTCAGTTGATATTGTGGCGTGATGATCCGTCGCAACCGCTGGATATTTACCGACTGAATACAGTCACTTACGGTACCGCATCTGCGCCGTTTTTGAGTTGTAGATGTTTAAAACAGCTGGCGGCTGATTGTACGGACCCTGACGTCACGAGAATCATTAATGAAGATTACTACGTTGACGACATGATTACAGGTTGTGATAATAAACAACAACTATTAGAGTTCTGTAAAAACGTCGCAAACGTCTTAAAGTCAGGTTGTTTTCCTCTTCGCAAGTGGATGTTTAATTTCAACATTAATAACATCGAAAACAACGAATCGGACTTAGGTAAGGAAATGTCATTGGGTGATAATGTTCATTCCAAAACTTTAGGGTTAGGTTGGCATAATATAAACGATAATTTTAATTTTAACTCGCAATTTAATTATGATAAAAATCAATTAATTACAAAACGTTATATTATGTCAACGATTTCACAGATATTTGATCCGTTGGGATTATTGAGCCCCACCATAATCATAGCTAAAATCTTACTGCAAAAATTATGGCTGTTAAAGATAGGCTGGGATGATGAGGTGCCTAGTGACGTCAGACGCACTTGGGACAGGTTTGTCGGTTCATTACTAATTCTTAACAGCATAAGTGTGCCGCGACACGTCATAGGTAACGACCCTACTTCTATCGAGCTGCACATTTTCACAGATGCGTCGGAATCCGCATACGGAGCATGTATTTATATTCGCACAATAAATCGTGACTCATCGGTGTCTGTCAGGTTGTGTTGTTCGAAGAGCAAGGTCGCACCGTTAAATCCGGTAAGTATCCCTAGGTTGGAACTTTGCGGAGCGTTACTAGGTGCTAGGCTATATAAAAAAGTACGCGAATCACTACGCTGTCAGTTTGATTACACAGTGTTCTGGTGTGACTCCACTATTGTACTGGGTTGGCTGCGGATGGCCCCAAATTTGCTGAAAACTTTCGTGCAAAATCGAACGGCAGAGATTCACGAATTAGCCAGGGAAATTCCGTGGTGTCACGTAAGCGGAAAAGACAATCCTGCGGACCTGGTATCTCGTGGAGTCAGGCTAGAAGATCTTCAATCTTCCACGTTGTGGTGGGAGGGCCCAGCATTTTTAAGCAAACCTGAATTTAATTGCAGTCACTCCATTTCAAACAAGACTTATGTAGCACATTCCGATTTGCCTGAATTAAAACCAGCAAAAAATCACGCATTCATAAGTACAACGGAAACTTCACTTTTTCCTTTTAAAAGGTTTTCTCAATTTAATCGTATGCAACGTGCGTGTGCATATGTATTGCGTTTTATTTTTAATTCTCGCAATAAAAATAACATTCGACGCGGCCCTCTCACTGTCGATGAGTTGAGAGAAGCACGCATAACTTTGTTAAAATTGTCCCAGCGTGAATCTTTCCCGGAAGAGTTTAAATTACTATCAAATAATAAATTATTAAAAAATAAACATAACTTAAATAAATTAAACATCTTCGCAGATAGGGATGGCATTTTAAGAGTCGGTGGACGATTAAAATTGTCACCGGATTTTGATTTCGATAAGAAACATCCGTCATTAATTTCTGCCAATCACTGGTATTCAGTGCTACTGTTCCGACTTGAGCACAAGCGGCTGCTTCACGCCGCAGCGCAAGCCTTACTGTACAACATACGCGAGTCCCACTGGCCGGTGGGGGGCAGAAACCTAGCCGGGCGCATTGTTCATCAGTGCGTTACGTGTACACGATTGAGAGGTAAATCTTTATCTCCGATTATGGGCAACTTACCGGCGGAGAGAATCACTCTGACCTTCCCGTTTCTGCGAAGTGGTGTGGATTACGCTGGGCCAGTGCTTGTACTTAATCGTAAGGGTAGGGGTTCTAAATTGATAAAAGGTTACATTTGTCTTTTTATCTGTTTAGTTACACGCGCAATACATTTAGAACTTGTCAGTGACCTTTCTTCTGACGCTTACCTACTTGCGTTAAAGAGATTTATTTCCCGACGTGGCAAACCTGATGAAATAATTTCAGACAACGGCAGGAATTTTGTAGGGCTCGCAAATGAATTTTCAAAATTTTTATCTAAATGTTCTGACGACTTAATTGAGTACGCAACTAGTCAGAACATTAAGTTTTCTTTCATTCCGCCTTATGCGCCTCATTTTGGTGGATTGTGGGAGGCTGGAGTTAAATCATGCAAGCACCACTTGTTACGAGTGGTTGGTAGCGCACACCTGACATTTGAGGAATATGGCACTGTATTGTCACAAATTGAAGCTGTCCTCAACTCCCGCCCCATTAGTCCTTTATCCGCAGATCCTAACGACTTTCTTCCTTTGTGTCCATCTCATTTCCTGGTTGGTCGTCTCCTAACAGCGCCTGCAACGTCACAGCTAACGGAGGTTCCTGCTCATCGGCTGACACGATACCAGAGGCTCGAGTTGCTCAGACAACATTTCTGGATTCGATGGTCCAAGGAATACATTTCGGAGATGCAAACCAGGACTAAGTGGCAACAGAACGGACGTGATCTTCAGCCAAACACTCTGGTCGTCATCAAAGAGGACAACGCTCCGCCACTAAAATGGAGCCTGGGGCGGATCATTTCAACAATGCCAGGCAAGGATGGGATCACTCGAGTGGCCAACATCCAGACGAAGTCAGGAGTTGTACGACGCGCATTTTCTCGAATCTGTCCTCTGTTCGACGACGAAGATGACAGCAAGGTGTTGGACGTAGATACTTCCAAGGCCGGGGGCATGTTCAGACCAAGGACTTCATAAATCCACGTATGATCTGCGTGCTGTCACATACTACGTCCATGCATGTGTACGAGTCGACCAATCACCGAGCAGCATTTTAAAAAACCGTCGAGTATTTTTTTCCCTCCAGAGCGGGCCCTCCGGGTCTTTTTCTTTTTTATTTTTATTCCATTCTGATCTCGCTACCATTCTTGTACGCGCACCTAACTCCGAAATTATATTATTGTAATTTAAATAAGAAGATTAAATCTGTATATCAACCAAAAATAGTCTCGTCTACATAATTTCAAACATCATCATCACCAACCTGAAGAGCACCCGCAGACCAGAGCTGACGCCGCTACAACAACTATTTCGCCATTTTATTGTTTTGTTCAGCGTAAACTTCCAAGTGCTTTTTCACTGAAACAATGTTTCAGTATAATTGGTTCGGTAAGGGCTTTGGGGTTGATGGAACGAATTAAGTGTTTCTTGGTGCTCGTATCAAATTGACTTGCATTCTAAATGGGTATTTTATTTTTTAAATGTATTTATTGTGTTGATTTATAGTTATGTTTGTCGCATTCTGATTGTTTGAAAATAATAGGCAAATGTTAAATTAATCCTTTCTTATTTTAGTTTCGAAAAGTGTTGTTTGGGTTTTTATTTTACAAGAAGAAAAATAAAAATACAAAATAATAAGTATTTTTTTAGTTCACAGTGCAACATTATCCGGAAATTGGGATTCGCATACCCCATATACACATATTATGGGTGGAATAAGTACCATGTGCATCTCAATTAGCTTATCTGCCATGAATCAATGTATGGCCCAAGGTTGCGGGTATATAATATTAAAGAGTGTTTCCGTAACCCTGAAACGTAAAGTGCAGTTGGAGAAACAGGGGTTATTTTAACATTATGAGCACCCTCTTTCACACCACTGAGAGCTGGAGAAATGATTTTGTTTACCTACTTCCTACAGCAAAATTAAAAGTCCTACCATTTTCAGCCCGTTGAGGTATTTCGTCAAACCGCTTGATAATATCGCTAACCGCTTTTAGGTACACCTCGCTTTACACCACTAAGTATTTGTTGTTCTTGGAGCGAGCAACAATGATTGAAGGAGATTGATTCACGCACACACACATGATCCTATAATAGATAATACAACAAAACACGTGAACGAATCAGTCTGTTATATTTTAAACTCTATTTGTAAATGTTTTCGAATACAATCAAGTAACATAATAAAGAAACATGTTTTTAGCCTGTGCTGGCCAATTTTTAAGATTGTTCTGTGTTATCGCGTTTTCACGGGAATTTGTTTTTAATTAAATTGAGAAAATTAGTTCTTCTATCGTATACCATAGGTGCTTTTTCATTTTCCATACAATGCACGTTATCTCATCTTTATCTTATTGTGGTAAAATCATCAAATTAGTCTTCCCACCCAGGGCAGAGTGGCAGGGACTGTCACACTCGTACTGACTAAAATCAACGGTGCCCTTCAATAGCCCTTTACGTTCCAGGGTGACGATAATTCGGTAAGTCCCGCGACCCCGGCAGGCTTTGGCCCTCTAAAGGCTTTGCCCCGTCATTACGCTGACACTCTTTGAGACGCGCGTGGAACACAAGGCATCCGCCGTCGCGTCGACTCGGGTATAGTCCAAGGTCGGACAGCGAGTCGCCTATTACTCGCCGCCCGCATGCCTAAAGCACAATCCTCCTAGTGAAAAGTAGGCAGGTTCATTGATGCGTGAAAGCTTGATAAATGAATTAACATGCAAAAAAACCAAAAATACATAATTATACCAGTTCGTAGATACAAGTCATCTAAACCTGAACATCTGGTGTGCATTGATAATACTTTTTGATAACGATAACAGTTAAAACGATCCGCTTGATAACAGTAATCCCAATGCATTTTTTGTGTCAATAAGTTTGATTGATAAGTTTGATTTGAAAAAGCTATGTAAAGAACGAAAATTAAATTTTATTGTTAAGAGAATACAAAAATGTAAAATATTATTCTATTTGAATTTCTTTGCTTTAAAACACCTCGACTTTGGTATTTTTCACCAGTCAATTCATCTTGCGTGAGCATGCGTCGCATCGCGCCATGAGTAAATTCCCTAAGCCTTAGAATTATACCGCAGTGGTAGGCGCCCGCGGCGTCGGAGGTCGCGGGCATGCGGGCAGCGAGTAAAGGGCAACTCGCTGCCCGACCATGGACCATGCCCGGGTCGACGGCGCGTTGGTCCCACGCGCGCCTCAAAGAGCGTCAGCATAATGACGGGGCTCCCCCTCTCAGAGGGCCAAAGCCTGCCGGGGTCGCGGGATTATTTCCTTACCGTGACCCCGGAACGTTACAGGCTATTGAAGGACACCGTGGATTTTAGTCAGTAGAAGTCTGACAGTCCCTCCCGCCCTGCCAGGGGCCGGAGGACTCGTTTGATGATTTTACCACGCTAAAAAAAAAAAAATCGCAGGCCACTGCTGGGCATAAGTTTATCAAGCTACGTCACAATACCTTATACTCTCCGTGTTCCCCATTGGGTTTGACCCGACCTTTCTTTAAGACGTCAATCTATCTATAGCTTCTTTGCTTCCAACACAGTGTGCTTTCATCCAACAGTACTTTCCAAATCCATAATTATTATCTCATAGATATAATCAGAAACACCGTCAATTAATAAAAGTCACGAACATTTATTACGAACCACAAAAAAAAACAAAATCTCTGTCATTTTGACGGCTCCTTCAAATAAAGACAAATCGTTCGGAAATAATGTAAGTAAAATGTAGACCGAAATACACGACCTCTAGTCAAGTGTGTTCATTGGCCGCACTGAAGAAAGTTGAGTGAACACGCGTCAATTTGTCACGTCGTTGCCTCATTGGTCGCGCGAGGTGTTACAATTTTTTCCAGATGAAATGTGTTTCTGAACGTTAACCTTCAAAAACCAATGCAAATAAAAATGTGAATGGCACGCCTCCTATTGTATTGGTCGCGTAAGGTGTTACATTTTTTCCTGATGAAGTGTGTTTCCGAACGTGAAACTTGAAAAATCAATGCAATTAAATATGGCGTGTTAATGGCGCGCCTCCTTATATTTGGGACTTTAACAAATATGTTGCTGCTACAGATAGAATTTTTTATATTATTTTTAATAAATTATAAATACGTGCAACTCCATCATGAACCCGATCAACTCAATCCCGATCGGTCATTTTGAACGCTACTTTTATTGGAATTTTTTCAGACTCACATACACAAATTCGATCGATGATTGGTTGTGGCCTTAGATCAGGATCAAAATAGCTAAAGATATAAAAAACTATTTTTAGTAGGTATGTGAAATGCGATAAACCAGTCTAGTACTTTCGTATGAAGAATCTCTGGTGGTACTTTCAAAGCTGTATCAAGAAAAATCAGTAAGTTATAAGCTTGTTATGTTACCTGATCGACCGTCCAAAAAGCGGTTATTTATACTTAACAACCCATTTTTTCTCCTCGTCCATAAATAAACCGAAAATAAATCAATTTCTCTAATTCAAATCTATAAAATACATTTTATCAAAGAAATAGCAAACACTTCCTAGAATCCTCAAAGTTTACAGTAAATAAATCTATAAATGTCAGGGAAAAAGTCGTTTTTATGAAAATGTATTTTTACGTTTACGAAAGTTAGAGCTTCGGCAAAGGTCGGGGTATATATTCAGTCTTCTATAAATGCTTCGGGACTCCATAAATTTCGCTAACGTAGTCTATGAGACCTACTACTGTAATCATATTCACAAAAAAGTCGTTCTAAAAACTAATTTCTGTTAAGAGCCAATTTTCCTACGTGAATAGGACTCGTTAGCGAAAATTGTCATGAGATTTTATATTCTATGGGTAATAGTAGTAGCAGTCATGTCGTTTTTCAGAGCGGAGTATAATTTTTTATGGCGTAAGCGTCGGAATGTCGGAAAAAATAACAGTTTATCAGTCTGTTCCCGATTCGATTTTCGCGAAAATGGTGAACTTGAACTCGAAATATGAATGGACGATTCTGTAAATAGAAATGGCGAAACTCATCAGTTGTGACCTTGAAACGGTTTTTGCTTGGCCTAAATGTAGGGTACATTAATCTGGGGATAGCAAAAACTCCATCGTTTAATCCATAATGATCGCGCGTTTCTAAGCCAAAATCTGTAGTGGCTTAGTCACGTTTGACGTTATATTATCGCCGATTTTCTCTCAAATTTTGATACATTAATAAAAAAAAAAAAATAAGCGATAGGTTTGCGTTCGCGGGTCAAATCCCTCTCACAGAGAGGAAGGCTGTGTCCCAGCAGTGGGAATGTTATAGGCTGATGATGATGACAATGATGGGTTTCGCGTTTGACTACTATCTCGAGTGTATAAATATGTCGTTGACAGTGAAGCACGCTTGCCTAAAAGTAGCCTATTCACTGTTGATTTATCTTTTTCAATTATTGTGTATTTATATGTATAGGTATAGATAATTATCATTCTTTTCTTCTTCACCTCATCATCACCATCACTTCTCTAGGCGGGGCCCAATAATATTAAAATGTCTTTGGAGAATTCTAGCAACATTATTCAGAGTCTTTTTTTTATTTTACATATTTAAATTAATAGCTGACTTAAATCGTAATTTTATTAAAATAAATTACAACGTAGTTAAGCCCATCGCAACAGATTTCAAAAACATTTTAGCTATCATTAAGAAGACTAAGTTTAGTGATCTTCCAAAATTGTTGAATGCTCATTAATTTATCTTTATGATTAAAGATGATTATACGAATATTATTATTTATGACTGTCATTAATTTATGAGTTTATTTAAGCAGGTTCATTTTGGAAATAATTTATATTAATAAACTTAAAAGGGGTACGTACGCATCGTACAATCACGAGCAATAGTATGTCTACATTACACTAAGCAGTATTCAAAAGCGATTTTCTGCTACCATATTGATTAAACTTTTGCCTTTTCATTAGACTTCTATTTTGGAAGCCATACTATTGCAAAATAGGTCTTATTTCAAAGTGGAAACCAGTATTTAACGAGTAGTTTGCGTTTGAATTTTGTTAAGTGTAGGTATACAAATGTTATTGCTCGTGACTGTACAGGTACCAGGGTCCAGGGTTGTAAAAGTATCCGTGATCCTGAAACCCAAAGGGCAACTGAAGGAACATGGTAGAATTTTACTCAGTAAGGGTCTCACAGTCCCTATCGCTCGCGGCGAGGAGGACTCATTTGATGATTTTAGCACCCAAAACAAAAATGATTCTTGTGTTTAGGGATCTGCTAGCTCCCATGAATAGTATATAAGAAACTCGTTTGAAAATATGAGATTATTTTTAGTTGTTTTTAGGTGTTTTAGTTGTTTGTGTTATTATATTAAGCCATTTTCAAGAAATCCATGCGTTACGTCAAAAATTGGAACCCGTCCGAAGTATAGTATAATATAACTTACTTAATATTATAATGATAATATTAAGTAAGTTATATACCACAGAAGGCTGAAGGCTCCTTGATACGGCTCGCATTGTGATTAGGTTCAGGTCCCACACACGGGTGGACATGAATGTGTTTTATTACTTTTTTTTGTTTTGTAAAATATATTTAAAAATATAACAGAATAAAGAAGAAGTGTTTAAACGAAATGACACTTAAAATAAGTACTAAAGATGATAATAGTTAAAGATTTAACTTTTGATGACGTTAAAATTAAAAAAGAAACAAAAACATAATTTGGGTTTTTGAACGACGACAGAACTTAACAAAATGACTGTAGATGAAGCAATTGACACGCTTACCAAACAAGATAATGATACTAATGAGTATAGTCCCATAACCTTACACAAGTAGAATACAGAAATAGATAAAGATAATGTTTTTGTTTACAATTCGTGTTTAACGGACATACGGATATGTTTCCTGAATGAGTCGGATTACAAATTAAATGGAATTTTTCGCGGTTGAATAAGGATTATGATTACAAAATGAGGAAATGTGATGTAAATGAGGAATTGGTTTATTTTATTATATTCTGATGAATTTAGAGCAGTGGTGGCCCAGTGATATCGGTCTCGACTTACGAGTTGTATTAGGTTATGGGTTCGAACCCCGCCAGGCGCATTACTTTGTGTAATTTATTTCATCACCACTGCTCTCAAAACGGTGAAGAAACCGGTATGTCCTAGAACCAAAAATTCGAAGACATGTTTGACATCTGCCAACCCGCACTAGGCCCGCGATGGACAACGGGAGGCCTGTGTCCCAGCAGCGGGAAAATTATAGGCTGATGATGATGATGAAGATGATGAATTTCCAGTTTGGGTAGAAAAAATACATTCTTCTCTCGTTGGGAGAGAAAGATGTCAGACTCGTACTGACTAAAATCCACCGTATTTCGTCAATTGTCTTTTGTTGTTTCATGACCGCAGTAACTTGAACATTTCCATAAACCTTAACTAGTTCATGTGGCATATTTATTAAAGATAGGTTTCAAACCATCTCATGTTTGTATGACAATCTTCAACATGATTGACAGCATCTTTGTGATTAATTTCAAATCAATAATCTAGACTAGGCAACAGCTACGAAACTGTATTCAAAAATTCAAAAAATTACAAAAATTCTTATTCTCGATAATCAAAATGACTTGAGAATTTTTGTATGAGTATTTAAATGTACGAAAATCAAAGTAAATAAAATATTTTTGTTTATAATGCGGAAAACGCTTACAAATAGTTTATAATGTTCCTAGTTCGCATTTTTATCTCTCGTAGTTTCACAATTCTGTTTAGTTATCTTGTTTTTTTACTGTTTGAAAATTGGCAGTAGTAAATTATTACTGATCAACCTTGGAATGGCAAGATTAGAAACAATAAAACATACAATAAGCTGACAGACCGATAAATTCTATACGTATTCTTGTTGTACTGATATTTTATCGTCAGAACAGTATCCAAAAATCGCAAAAAATAAAACAGTATTTCCGCATTCGCTGAGCTCTCGTTTAATGGAATGTATTCTGCATGAGAGGTCTACTTATGCTGGAAAGTTACGATACAAATCGACATTAGTGTTGGTTGGTACATAGATAAGATTTCATCCTAAATCTTTTATTCTAACATTATACAGTATCTATCTATCGACATTTCTTATTTAACGTACTACTAATCTTTTGACATCTTCAGTCATCGATAACGTAACACAACGCCAGTTATCTCAAAAATATAAGTAAAAAGTATGTATCTATTAGTATACCCACATTTTGCTAGATATTAATTAGTATTTAGTTACACGTAATATGGGCTGACAGTATTTCTTTCAGGAACATAATTAAGTGCCATAGTTTAACCGCTCCGATATACCAGTACATCGTGGACTCGAACCCAGCCTGTAATTTATTGAATAACCATTACTTTAAAAGCGGTGAAGGAAAACATCGTGTGGAAACTGGTGGTCAAATGATCAAATGAGTCCTCTCAGCCGGGGATAGGACGGGAGGGACTGTCAGACTTGTACTGACTAAAATCTAAAATCCACGGTATCCTTCAATAGCCCGTTATGTTGCGGTGCCCGTACGGTTACCCCCGATAGTCCCGTGATCAAACCCGCGGTCCTAAATCCAAAACTTCGAAGACAAGTTTAGTAACGTCTACCTACCTGCATTGGGCTTGCGTGGTAGATTACAATCCACTTCTTCTCACAGAGAGAAGACTTGTGTCTCATTCCACTATCAGTGTACTATCACAGGTTGAATGGTGTAACAATGATTTTGTTATAATTTTGGCGATTGAAAAAGAGTGTCCATGGAGTTTCTTGTCCGTTCTTCTCCATAGATCTACGCTTTAGAATGGGCATCTACAGTATTTTCACAGTTTTTATGTCTTCTGAATGGGACTGTGTAGCACCGTAACTATTTTATTTTACTTTTGTCTTTTGACAACTCAAAAGTGCCTGTAACTGGCCTACTTGAAATAAATGATTCTATTTTGATTTTGATTCAGCAGTTCCTGATTGATTATAATTTTGACAATTGTCAAGATTCAGGCTTTTGTTTGGCCACAACTTCAAACCGAGAAATACCTGATGGAAAAACCCAATAACACTTTGAAGGCGATAAATTAGGTAAGTGTACGAGAGCACCCTTAACTTGAGTTTTCATTAGGTCTATAAAAAAATGTCCCGTAACTTTACTACCTAATATTCGTGCTGGACGAATTTATTTTTTACTACCCGAGTATTATTACTTGAGATAGTAGATTTTTATGGAAGCGCAGAAAATATTTTTAATTTCGAAAGAACTCGTTGAGAATTTGTTTATTTTTTAATTTCAAAAATTAGTTGTATTACACTTTTTTATTTTTTTACCTTTTGTACCTCCTAGTTCTGGTTACTAATAATTCTTTCATTATTACCAACCACATACGCTTCAACATTCTCCATATCGCACTAGAGTAGGTCGCGGGACTAAAGAATTACCATGACCACAGAACATAAGGGGCTATCTATCAACAGTATCAACTAGTTATTTCAGACCCTGAACATATTGTTTGATGCATACTCATGTTTTACAATAAAAAATGAATATTTTTTATTCTGTTTCAGCCGTGTGTCATTTTTAGAGTGTATTGGGGTAGAATAATTCTATTCTACACCCCAATACACTCTAAAAATGACACACGGCTGAAACAGAATAATTTAATTATAGATTCAGACAGTACATCTATTAATATCATGTCAAATGACGATAAAAATCACGAACTCATCAAAAAATCAATTTAATAAACTATCATGAGCAAGCTGACCTGTATAAACCATTTAATCAATGTTGCGTGTCCACAGTTAAATTCAAATTCATTGACCGGAAACATTCATTTTTCATTGTTATAGAATTTCGTACTGAAATTGAACCAACTGACTGATGTTTTTTTTTTTTTTAACTTGGCTAGACGAATAAACGATTAATTTCTATTAGAAAATGGTGTTAGAAAACGGAGTCTCTCTGCGCGATCGACTCAAAAATGAGGAGATTAGTAGACGAACCAAAGTTACCGACATAGCCCAACGAATTAGCAAGTTGAAATGACAGTGGGCAGGCCATAAAGCACGCAGAACTGATGGCCGATGGGACCGTGAGGTTCTCGAATAAAAAATACCATATCTAGAGAAAAATGTATCGTAGTAAATTCGACCCATTGGGATTACATTCTTAGGTAAAGTGTTATTGGATCTTTACATTTTTTTTAGCGTGGTAAAATCATTAAATGAGTCCTCCCACCCCGGGCAGGGCGGGAGGGACTGTCAGACTTGTACTGACTAAAATGCACGGTGTCCTTCAATTGTTCCGGGGTCACGGTAAGGAAATAAATCCCTGCAGGCTTTGGCTCTCTGAGAGGGGGCCCCGTCATTTTTACGGGGGTACGGACTGCCCAAGACCGGGAAGGTTGGCGCTCTTTGGGGGAGGCTTATGTTCAGCAGTGGACGGCAATAGGCTGATAATAGAATTTATATATTTATTTTTTTATTATTCATATATTAAGCTGAGAAAAAATCTCTCTTATTAATTAAATATAAGTGAGCGTAGTCCATTTAACAAATCATTACTTTGATGTTACGCTTCAATCAATGATAGAGTAATATGGATTAAATTTCCCTTTTGAAAAAGCTTTCAATACTTTCAATTAGAATCTATTGAAAAGCATTTCAATATGGTTCAAAATAAGTCAGTCAGTGCCTTCTATTTCAATTACTTATTATTTTGTATTTAACACTGATGACACTGGGGTACTAAAAACTATTTAATAAAACATTTTCTTTTTTTTTAATCAAGTTTTTTTTAAGCCTACTTTAACCACTTCCCTGTCCGATGAATCACATGTGATTCACGACTATTGTTTAGGTATTGTGTCTGCTGCGCGGACAGTGAAAGTGTTAAAAAGTCATGTCAAATTTAATTTGTAGGGTATTAGTAATTGTTTCAAAAAGAACTTTAACAGCGCGCCAAAGTATGAATCACTTATTTACTTGGATTTGATCCGGGAAAGCTACTTATAATAATGTGATTTTGAATGAACTTGGTATCAATTTAAAATTAACAGTTAAATCTATGTACTTTGTTTCTAAGGTTGTTCTCTGCGTTCCAAGGCCACGGTGTCCCTTTATGACAGTACCGTGATGCAAGATTAGGTGTGTCATCGACCAACCCGCACTGGGCCCGCGTGACGGATTATGGCCCACTCCCTCTCACAGAGAGGAGGCCTGTGTCCCAGCAGTGGGAACATAAGGGCTGATGATGATGAAACACTTAGAACTGAGGCTTCTATGAGTGAATCATGCAAATGTTTGTTTCTTGCAGAAATAGAATCCACGTACACTACGAACCTTAATCGATTATTGTTCACTCAACGAAATAGTTCCTAACATTAAAGCTCACAGTTATTTCTAATGAAAATGACTGATTTTATTGTGATAATGAAAGTGAACTCTGACTTAATATCGTTCTTGCATGTTCATTGTTGTCGTTTGGTCAACGCATAATTTAGTGTTTTTTTACGAAAACTTCCCGTTGTAATTACTTCTGGTTCTTGGTTCTTCATAAGTTTAGGTAGGTAATTATGGCTTGAAATAGCGATAGTATAGCTGAAACTGCGGTTAGTTACATTCATGTTTAGAATTGAGATTATCTTAGTGGATGAGGTTTCTACACGAAGGTGAAACTTTCAAAAGAGTTACTTTTGCTTTTTCTTATCATGAATGATGCTTAGGCCACACTTACGGGAAATGCCGGAAATTGACGTTTATGCAAACATTTCAAGACTATTATCACGAAACTTTACGACATATCCCGTTAGTGTGGCCCCCGTGTATATCTATTACGTTTATTAGTGATCTATCTTGACAACTATATAATGGATATCAGTACCCTTAGCACGAATTTTCACTCTTTTACTTTACAGCGTCTTTCCAGTATTTACAACGTTTCTTGTATGAAAAAATGGAACTGCGCCTCCGGTTTGCGAAGAAGGAACTAATTTTTCCTTGAAAATTGTCAATTTGAAGTTGTCAAAGTTCCAGTTTACTTTACGTCTCAAATAGTGAAAAGTCATGCTAAGGGTACAGGATGAGTTTTAAAATAAATTAAGTTTGTAAAATACTGATGTTCAGCTATTTAATATAAAAATAGAAAACTGACTCATGTCCGTAACTAAGTCAAAATACGCCTTATTTTTTATTATTAATTGAATAGTCAGAAAAAAAAAAAACATAAAAACATTAATATTGTCACTTGGGCAACATTTTACATAATTATTATTATTTACATTCATTTAGCACAAATGTAATTTTCAAAAAAGAAAATAAAAATTTGTTCTTACACTATTCACATGAAACAAAAATCTGAAATAAGCATTTATTTTATTTACAAACATAACTTACAAATATAAATGGTGAATTATTCTATTCGTTCTCGAATGTTACGCTTAGCAACGCACTTATCCATTCAATTCTATTTATAAAGTTTTGTAGTGCAGTGATAATGAAAGAAAAATAGTCTTCACTTCAGACGAAGAATCGAGGGCAGTAAAAAACACGTCTACTCGTATACAACGTGTAACGTGTAGCGCAAAACCTTTCGTGGGGTAACTCAGCCCAAGTTACTGATCAATGTTTGTTCTAAAACTTTTGAAAAAAAAATAAAAAAAAAGATTTTTCATACTGATGGGCTCGATCGATTTCTCATTTTGTATGAAAAACATTTTTTTTAAATTTTTTTTTTTCCAACAGATTTTGATCAAACTGTTCAGTAACATGGGCTGAGTTACCCCACGAGAGGTTTTGCGCTATTAACGTTACACGTTGTATACAAAATTACTAGTTAATAGCGTCGTGACTTCGTACAAACAGGTAATTTTTTCTTTATGCGACAAAGTAAGCCTAAACAAATCAGAATTAAAAAAAAAACTAAGAAAAAAAGAACCAACTAAAAAAAATAATTATTCTGAATTCAAATAATAATAAATAAAAAAAAAACACTCAAAAATGCTGCCTGCGAAATATTGGCTAGGTACTCTGTTAAAAGTACGGATTTTAAATTCAAATATAATGTAATTCGAAAACAGAAAACGGTACATACGGCAAAATATTTCTCAGCCAGTCAGTGCTAAGAGTGCCAACTCTTTTTTTTATTTTTGTTTTAATTAGTGTTCGTTTGTCCGTGCTGTTCAGAGGTCGACATACAATGTTATGTTTTAGCTGATTTTCTGTCTTGGACGATGATATAAATCAATATTTATTTATATTTTGCTGGACTCAGTTAAATACAGAGTGATTCTTTTAAATAGTAAGAACTTAAAAAATATAAATCTATTTTTTAAGAACAGAAGTTTTCATAATACGTATTCGGATATTCCCGATTTTATCCCATGTAAAAGAATTCCTTTGTACATATTTATTTTTTTTAATCAAAATATTCTTTAGGATAATAAGTTAATAATAGGCATCAATTTCATAAAAATGTTTGCTTATTAGAAAACTGGGTCCTTAGACAAAAAGCCATTTTTTCAACCTCTTGAACTTCTGTGAGGACCTATTTATATAAGAACTTCGCACTCAATTAGTAAAGTTCATACATGATAGGTAGGTATAAAGGTAAGATTTTGTTGAAAATTTAAGACAAAACTCATACTAAAACTAATTAAAGCAATTAGAGGGATCATTCATAATTTAAATCAAGTTATAAAGATTAATATTATTATTAATAAATTGCCAATACAATTCATGAACATTGTTTACATTTTATTTTACAAATGACAGTAATTCTTCAAACTACAATATTTTCAAAAAAAAAAAAATGGAATAAAATTGATTGATTATCTAGCTTAAATTCATTAAAATTCAATGAAAAATCGATGGCGCATTATCACAGAAGGTAATTAGATAAAAAGAGCGAAAATATAATTGAAGAGTGAGCTACAGGTGTAGAGCGTTCGACACGCGTAGTCGGCATCGGCGTCAGTTGGCCCGCGAACACAGTCCCGAACGGACGAACCGCGGCCCGTCTCACGAATAAACCGCCATGTATACGAACACGAAGAATATAAGTGGTTGTAAATAAAAAAAACAACGTGCAGTGCTGTGGTCAAGACAGTGTTATAAAAAAATATTTGTAGAACATAGTGTATTTTATTTTTTTGTTGTGTTAGAATAGTTATATCTTATCTATAAGTGCGTCAGACGAACGAATTTGAAAGAATTGACATTGATAAGATTTAATAATAGTAAATTTAAATAGTTTTTATTTGTATTACTGTAAGAGTGGTCAGTTTTATTATTTGTGAGTTTTTGACCGATTTTGTGGACAACTTTGTGGACAAAGAAATAATGCAGTTCGCTGAAAAATTGTAAGTACTGAGATTTAAACTTTATACACCTATGAGATCAGATAGATACAAAAAATGATAAACAAAAACCAGGCGCAAAAAGTACTCTTTGATGCGGAATAGATTAAATAAAAGCCAAATATAAGTACTTAGTAACTGCGCATCTTTTTGAAATTTTATTTCAACGTTTTTTTTTAAACTCACATTAATTTCCACTAAAACAATGGGAGTAGATTCTTAACTGCCTATAAAAAATACACTAGATTCCAAAAAATATAATGAGGAAAAAATTTCAAATTAAGAATAGCGGAACTTTCTACACAATCATCGTCATAACCGTTATCACACTTCCAAATACAAAAGTCATGACGTCTAGCACTACTGCAAATACTAGAATCAAACGATTACTTTCGCACATATTTGTTAAGGTCTTATACAAATTATGTCCCTTTTGACGCATTCGATACATATTATCGCAGGAATTTTAAGAACAGTTATCATTAAGCGTATCTAGTAAAATTCCATGGTTGAAGTTCAATGGTACCTCTGTGGGGTCATAGCAGTACTTAATGATGTAATGTAGGTAGGTACATACTTATCTACTTACCTCAAGAAATGTCGTCATACTAAAGTAAAAAAATCGCTGAGCCAGCGTTGAGACAGCTACGCAAATGGTGGTCGAATCGATAATTTTAGCAGCCAATATTGAGTAAAGTGTCCTTCAAGGGTGAGATTTAGGTCCACTTTTGTTTACTTATTCTATTTTTGAATGGTTTATTACCGGAGACCTGATTGATTACCTCGGCAGCTATTTAAAGAAATTGAAGTCTCATAAAAAATGTAGTAATGGAATTATAGTTTTTAAATAATCTTACACTGGATCGAAAGAGTTAGAAGTTATTGTAAGTAACAATAGATAAGATAAACTGACAATATTTGAGACACATGTTCTAGCAGGTGTACTTGATATTGTTTCGTTGTCAAGTCCAACAGATTTTTTATCAAATGACGCATTGTTCAAATTGCCAATCTTATTCAAATACGAATAAGAATCTAAGACGTTGTCAAACATTCTTCAATTTATATTTAGTTGAAGATGTTCAAACATTATGTTTGCGTCTGTATGACTTTTTAGGTCTGATTTGAATGTTTGTAATGTTGTTTTGTATTTATCGTTATCTTTACTTTTATCATTAAGTCTTCATGTTTTATGATTTAAAGATATTACTATATTGTTGTTTTTACTGAAATGACTAATCTTTAAATGGGTTTCATAAAGTGTTGACTTCTAAAGGTCCTTGCTCCATGATTCAATTAATCATCTACCCCATTTCTTTACAAATACAGGCGTCCATTAACGGTCGATAAGTTTAGACGTCAGTGACGTCACATCACTGTCATTTTCTCTATAATATCTTAATGGGATTATCGAAAAATTTCGAACTTATAAATTAGAAGTTTGTTTTATGGATTAGGAAGTCGATTTTTAAGCTTTTAAAACGCAGCTTAGTTTCACCAGGGACTAACCCTTCACTATAATACATATATTGATCAACATAGAGTTCATGTTATAGGAACGTAGTTATATGTCCTGTTTGATAGTTTTATAGGGAGTGCAGTGTTACTGAAAACTGGGTTGTAGGGATTAGACAGACAATTTTATTGTAATTATAGGACTACAGTAAATTTTGATGACCTCATCATAGTTTGTAAAAGGCAAGGTAGACGCAAAACGCACAATACCACGAAAAAAAACATCGTGAGGAAACCAGCATGTCTTACAACTAAACGTACGAAGTCATGCGACATCAAACAACCCGCACTGGATCTGCATAGTGTGTTACAGCCCTCTCCCTCTTATAAGATAGAAGACTTGTGTCCCAGCAGTGGGGAAAAGACGCGGATAGAAACAGAAAGAAAAAGACAGCTAAGAATAAAACGCTCTCCTTACTTTGACTCAAATAATACACCTCTAAAATAATACGAAGACATGGAAACTATTTCTAGTAACCAAGGTAAATTCCTAGTCTACGGAACACAGCAAAATACTCTTGAAACGTTTTGTCCTACAGTCTGAAGGAAGTCTTTTCACACATCTACAGTCGTGAGCATGTGACCAGCTAATTGTATGGATGAATACCTACTTGGAATAGTAAGTGGTCCATATTATATTGTTCTATTGTATATCTTGAAGCACTTACCTTTCCTTGTTTCAAATCTTTCTACGTAGTTTCAACGATAGGAGCCGATAATGCACTTATCTTGAAATGATTTGAAGTAAACTTCTTTGTCTGTGAATTTGTTTGGCTTCTTCAAAATTACTTCGTGGATTTTTACGTGATTATCAAAAGTTAGAAAGATTTTTAGTAGTTATAGGTTTTAACTATGCGCAGTTGGTCAATTCCTAAAGGACCAACAGAATTTGTTCAGTAAATTTCATAACATTCAAACTTTATCTAGACAATACCTAAAGAAAGTGACAAAAAAGAATTATCCAATTCGGTGAAGTTTTGCCTAAGACTCTAAGTTAAGCGCGTACAGACAGATTTTTTTATATGTAAAGATAAATAATATACTAGAAGATGGTTGACGAGCTTGACATACCAGCAGACAACCTGGAGTTATACTTTCTAAGTCCGTAAAGGAATACATGGATACAGATATGCACAACTAACGTCAAAACCTTTTCCGACGGACAAAACTAATAGACTCTGCCACGAATGAAAGCCTTTTGACGCCGTCTTAGTTTTATTACATCAAATTGTATTAAAAAATAATTAGTACCTTAAATTGTCCGCAGGTCATGCATGAGTACTCTAAAGAGCTATGTTGTAAAATCGTAATATCATTCGCTCATAATTCAGGCTCGAGTCACCGGGCGTAGAAAACGCCCGTAACTGAGGCCGATACCACAGATTTCGTGCTTAGAGATTAGACCACTCCATTAGTCCATATTGAACCAGTACTGGAAGAACTAGAAGCTAGAGGGATGGGATTATTTCTAGTTATGGGATGTAGACTTACGGTGACATTAAGTCAGATTGTGTTATTTTAAAATATCAGTGTAGCTATTTCCTAACTCTGCTGTAACTGTACTATCTGCTTTTCTGGTGGTTGCCACTGTTGATTTTGGCCTTCAGGAGTTGCAGTGGTTTGGAAATAGTGTGGTGGGTTTTTCCCATTTAAAAAAAAACTGCTGTAGCAGTTTCCATTCCATACCTATAGATGTATCTACATATTGGTTTGGGATGTTAGATAGTTAGCAAAAAGTTAATTGTAGTTCATGTTTGAGTTTTAATCAAAAGCCGGGAGCATTTAAAACTTTCCTTCGGTTACAACCGCAACAAAATATTTACCGTAAATGAAGCGTTTGTAAAGTTGAGTTTGAATTTTAGCTTCAAACAAACGTTGGATGGGTGGTTTTTTTTACGTATTAATATCATCAAATTAATGAGTCCTCCCACACAAGGTAAGACGGGAAGGACTGTCGGACTGACAGATAGATATGTTGGTTGGTAGGGATAGGTCTACTGAAGATATCAACTTTGATAGTTTATTAATTTAACATCCCAACGTTCCATCAAAAAAAAAAAAGAAAACAGCGTTATCCTTTATTGGGTTTATTAGCTCTTCTCTGCAGCGTTGTTCACGAGAAGTTCGGTAAAATAGAAAGATTGCACCTATTTGTAACAGGGTTGCTCTGATGGTGTGTCATCAAAGGAAAAAATATTTCAATTTTGCCAATCGGTACGAAATACGTCTCATATTATTGAATGCTAGCTGTTCCCAACGGCTCGCCCGCGTGTTAATCTTAAGTCATCACACGGGCACTTAATATCGGGATAAATATAAAACTTTCTTTCGTACTAATTCTTTTACCTAGTAGTTTTTGCCAGAAAGAGTTATAGACATCTATTTTCAGACTTTCGCGTAATATCAGTAAGATGAATCGTTACTTGGGCGGGGCACCGACGTGTCCTCACGGCTGCGATAGGCGGAGACCTCAAGCGCCCGGCATTGGTTTCGGCCATGCTGCGGGGCGAGACGGAGTGGGAAGCGGTCGGCTCCTTCTGCGAGGCAGTAATGCTCGTGAAGGAGCAGGCGGGCCGCGAGCGAGAGAGGACAGCGTCCTCCCTCCGCCCCAGCCGCAGTGGTAGGCGCCCACGGCGACGGACGTCGCTTGATAATCTCCGGCCACCGTAGGCGCGGGCATGCGGGCAGCGAGTAAAGGGCAACTCGCTGCCCGACCAAGGACCATGCCCGGGTCGACGGCGCGTTGTGTCCCACGCGCGCCTCAAAGAGCGTCAGCATAATGACGGGGCCCCCCTCTCAGAGGGCCAAAGCCTGCCGGGGTCGCGGGATTATTCCCTTACCGTAACCCCGGAACATAACAGGCTATGAGTCCTTCATAGCCTGTTATGTTCCGGGGTTACGGTAAGGGCTTTTAGTCAGTAGAAGTCTGACAGTCCCTCCCGGCCTGCCCGGGGTTGGAGGACTCATTTGATGATTTTAGCACGCATAAAAAAAAAAAAAGATGAATCGTTACTGTTCATTAAGCATTAAAATTAAATAACAAACTACTTACTTACTAGACAAATGTAATACTATCGGGTAATGGTACAGCTAATCCCATATCGATTTATCAAGCACCCGATCGGTCGTCTATTCAGCTTCAGATAAATACCTATAAGTTTCAATTCAAAGAAAATATAGGAACTAGGTCAAATGCACTCGATTTCCAGTTTAGTATAATTCAGTAAAATGTTTATTCAATACATAATTTAAGGAAAACCGTATTATAAAGAATATAAGTAATGATTTTTTCGTACCACTTGCTCAAAAAAGTGACATTCTAAGCCACAAAAAGCGTACATAACGATAGTCATTTTTAATCTGTTAAAAACAGGGAAAGAAAATTGTACTGAATTTCATTAATCCTCTAGTGAGAGAATGTGATTTAAATTTCGAATACTTACCGATACTGAACTACATCAGTTTGCCTTTACACCATTGAGTTTGTATATAAAGCATTATACAACGGTTTGAAAAAGGAATACGAAACGAAGTTAATTACGAAAACCGAAGAGGCCGTATGAGCTTGAAGCCTTTGCTTTTCCGACAAAAAAAAATTGACTAAAATGACTGAACTGAATTTGCCGCGTTTTGTTTTCTTCAAATACATAAACGTTAAGTTTATTTTAATATATTTTTTAAAATAAGTTAATGTTTATTAAATGTTTATCTCATACTATTATTATGTTAGTTTTTTCGCAAATGGTACGAAAAGTAGAGTATTTTCCTCGGTGATAAAGCTGTCTTAGTCTTGGGTCAACTTAAATCCCTCGCTACACTCAGGTCTCGTTTTAAATCCCTCGCTTCGCTCGTGATTTTAAGTTTTTAACACCCTCGCTACGCTCGGGAGTAAACCTCGAGTCCTTCGTTACGCTCGCGAATTAAATCGTCACCCGCGACAGAAGACACTGCTTTATCCCCTTGGTTAATAATCTACTATTGTATTACTAGCAGCCTAATCTGGGTTCAACCGGTCGTACCCGGTTGATTTTTCGACATCTTCTTTTCATATAAATATTGTCTTGACAATAACGAATGCAACAATTAGATACAGTCGTACAGACGAAATTATGCGACTTTTTTATACTATGTAAATACGATTCATCATCATCTGCCTAGCCTTACCTCAACTATGTTGGAGTCGGTTTCCCTTCAAACCTGATGGAGCTGATTATCGGATTTTACATAAAGCGACTGCTTATCTGACCACCACAATCCATTAACTGGGCAATACCCCTTGATAAAACTGTACCCTTAGTACGAGTTTTCAGCTTTTAGACGTAACTGAAACTTTGACAATTTCAAATCAACGATTTTCTAGGAAAAAATTAGTTCCTTCTTCGCACACTTGAGGCGCTGTTCCATTTTTTCATACAAGAAACGCTGTAAATACTGGAAAGACGCTGTAAAGTAAAAGAGTGAAAACTCGTGATAAGGATAGGTACTGGTAGTCAGACTTTCGAACTTCTAACTTTCAACAACTGTCAAAGATCACTGCTGTGAGTGAATGACAAAGACATAATTATTATGCTGTCTACAGACATGTCAGTTTTTTAGCAACAAAAAACTGAAGATAAAAGAAAATGGCATCATCCAAATAATTCATATAAAAACACTCAGACATTGTCTGGTGTTTCTAGATCCGGTAGTAACACTAAACGGCTAGGCATAACCATGAAAACCCATTTATCCATTAAGAAGTCCGGTCAACAAAACTATAAAGTACCATTGCGTCATTATTCAGACAAATGTGTAGTATAAAAGTATACCGTCGGTAAACATTGAGTAATCTATCAAGTCGTCCAGCGGAGTACTTTTTTTTTTTGGGGCGTTAAGGCGATCTACACACTGCAGTGTCTGCCATGCATCACGGAGCGAGACGTGTGCCGAGTGCAAGACGACGAAATTCTGAACATGAGAGCGAATGCTCTTTCTTTGTATTTCTACTACACGTGTTTTCAATGTAAAGTCAGATACTTTCAGGCGTAACAGCACTACGTTGTATTATGCTGTGCAGTATGCGAATCGTCAAAATCATCAAAATAATGTGTGCAGCGGAAGGCACTGTCAGACTTTTACTAACTTGAAGTTCCTCCTGCTCCTTCGGTTGAATTTTGTGTTCCAGGGCCACGTTCTGGCTTAGAAAGTCCCGCGACCCTAATTTTTTAATAGAATTCTTGTGGAGTATATTCATTATTCAGGCTTTACGTCGTGTAATGTGTGAGGAAATTATTGCATTCTATTTTTTCCCTTCAGTAGATATTAATTCTAAGAAATTTTAAGGTTATATTTACGTCATCATTTAGTGCGGGTGATTCATCATTGTTCTATATGAGAGGCAATTTATTTTAAACTGTTCACACATAATTTTAAACAAAACTGAAGGATTTCTTAGGAACCATTTTTTACTACAATACTTTTTTAAAACCTATTACAAAACCTATGTTTAAATCTTTTACATCCGTAATGCTGGCATTTAGTTAGATGAGTAAGAATTATGCATTTTGAGTTGTAGACTTCTAGTAAGTATTAAAATGTTTAGTCAGTTATAATTAATTTATTTAAATGAGATTATGTAATAAAATAAATAAAGATAATACCAGTGTTAAAAACAAAAATGATGGCGTAAAAACAAATTAAAAGCCAAGAAATTTAATAAATAATAGATAAATTATTAAAGTATTCCATACACAAATACGACTAGATTTGAACCTTTTGAACGCGAGCAGACATAAGGGCACTCCTTCACCGCGAGCATTCATCTGTAATGTAACAACAATAAAGCATCAAATTGTATCACTTTTATGTTACATTACAGGTTAATGCTCGCGGTGAGGAAGCGCCTTAAACTATAATACTATTTTTTAACAACCTTTAAATAATTCAACTGTGATTTGATTTATTGCTACAATAAATTAATGGTTATAACATAATGACGGCATTTTTTTAAATGTCAAGATTTTGATTACATTTAGTTTTTGCTCTCAGTGACTTAATCTAGTAATTTTGATTCTTGTATAGGCATAGTACTAGCGGATGCCTGCGGCTTCCCTCACCTTATATTGGAATTTTACAGTCATTATTAAGCGTGATCTATTAACATTATGAACATTATTGTAGTTTTTCATGTCCTGTAGACCTGAAAACGTTTATAACACTTTGCCCGCGACTGCGTCCGCACGTATTTCGAGCTTTTCCTTTGTGAACTTTTGCGCCCGGCCTCCTTAAGGGACACTTTTGGAAAATCTAAATCATTAAACATTTCAGTGGTTTAAGTGTGGAAAGCTATCTAACAAACTCACTTTTATATTTTTAATATGGGTTTTCAAAGACATCGCCAAGCGTATAGTCGACGCCTCGCGTGACTAGAGGGCTGGCATATTTCTTGGCCAAAGGATCAGCATTGCCATCCAACGTGGCAATGCTGCCAGCTTTCTGGGCACTTTCCTCATTGACAACGATGTGGATGAGTTTTATGACGCCCTTCAAATTTTTCATTTTAGTTTTAGTTTAGTTATTTCTGTAAATATTTAACTTTTAATTTTAGTTTTTATATGTAGTATGTATATAAATAGGTATTTTTTAAAATAATTAATTATCTTGTTACAGTTGTATAACATAATATTTATGTATATATAAATAATAATGCAATAATACACTTCTCATCAAAAAAATCGAAACACCTCGCAGTTTATGATTTGATAAGGATTATCAGAAAAATGTGTATATTTAGGAATAAATGTAAAATGTCATTTAATAGTGAGTAGTATGAGGTTTTTAAATCCTAATGTTAATGTTCTAAATTCAAATTAAGTCTTCATAGGTTTCGTATTTTGTATAATGAGTAATTTTTACCCTGTATGGAATATGAAGGAAATGGGTAAAACAACACGCGTAAATGAAAAAAAAATGTAAGAAACGTTTATTTAATAACTTGTATTCCCTCCGCGAGCTCTTATTACTGCTTCCATACGGTTCTTCATCGATCGGATGAGAGTCACGATCACATGTTGTGGTATATTATCCCATTCCTCTTGGATTGCATTTTGCAGCTGGCTAAGTGTTTCTGGGGCTGGATCTCTTGCTCGAATTCGTCTCTTTAATTCATCCCATAGATGTTCAATGGGATTCATGTCCGGGCTTCTTGCTGGCCATACCATAATGGAGATACCGACTTCGGTAAGATAATCTCGTACGACGCCCGCGGTGTGAGCTCTAGCATTGTCGTGCATGAATATGAAGTCGTTGCCAATAAAATGTGCATAGGGCATCACATGAGGTTCAAGACACTGTTCGATGTACCGATGAGAATTTAGTGCAGGCAGTCGTGGCCCAGACACAAAGGCAAGTTCTGTCTTACCGTCGGCGCTGATTCCTCCCCAAACCGTCCACGAACCGCCACCATAGCTGACCTTTTCTTCAATGCAGCATTGTGCAAAGCGTTCTCCATCTCTTCTGTAGACCTTGTTCCTTCCGTCGTTACCATACAGCATAATTTTACACTCATCAGAAAACAGTACTTTGCTCCTCTGAAGGTATGACCAAGTTAGGTGCTCGCGTGCAAAGTTAAGGCGCGCTCTTCGATGGTCTGCAGTTAATTTCGGCCCATTCGCTGGCTTATGCGGTGCCAATCCGCGTTCCTTCAACCTTCTTCTTATTGTAGAGTCACTTACAGCTACTCTTCGTACAACGCGAAGCTGCTGCTGCAGTTGAAAAGCGTTAAGGCGTCGATTTCGTAAAGAAGTTGTTACAATAAATCGATCATCTCGCTCAGAAGTGACCCGATTCCTGCCAGATCCTGAACGGCGCGTGAACGAACCAGTCTCCCGATAGCGTTTGTAGACTCTATGAACAGATGATAACCTTAGATGCAATCTTGCAGCCACAACACGCTGACTAAGTCCAGAATCCAGCAATGCCACCACTTGGGCGGCTTCTGCGGGCGAAGTATCCATATGTTTTAGAAAAAAAAGTTTTTTCAGACGTCCCAAAGTCACAGTAAATGAAATAAGAAACAGAAAGTTTAAAGACAAGCGCTAATTTTTAGTTTTTAAACGAGAAACGTACTCCAACCCTAAATACACATTTGTCTCAAAACAGTGATTAATTTTATTTATAGGATAAACAAATGAAATTAATTCGAATTTTAATTTTTTTCTTCTTACTGTAATGACCAAACTGCCAGCTACACAGTAATGTTTTTTTTTCATGGAATTAATTCTCTTTTGTAAAAAATTAGGACAAAAACAATAAAAACGAAAGTGTTTCGATTTTTTTGATGAGAAGTGTATATTATAATAATTAGGTTTAAGTTAAGATTTGGATGGTATGCAAAGTTTTTTTTTTTTTTTTAAATTAGTACTATTTGCAATCATTATTACAATCGCACGTGATGTGGCTGAGACAGTCCATGTCGTGTGAAAAACTGTTTACAATGCAATATTATGTATTACGTAATACGCTACAACAATCGTAATGCGATTTTAATGGAAATGTAAAACTTACAACTTCTACTACGTAGGTACGTCACTCTGGATTTATTTTGCTTATAAAGTAATGTTACTCATTCGTGCTTATTACTAGGCTTTTTTTTCTTAGTTTTTTTTTTTTTTTTTAAGTGCTGCCAATTTTCCGTATAGTATGATGACATAAGTAATTAGCAAAAATAATTTCCCTGAAAATGGCAAAGTTCCAGTTTACTTTACGTCTCATATACTGAAAATTCGTGCTAAGGGTACAGTTCCCAGAAATTTAAATGAAAACTCGAAAGAAAACAGAAAATGGAAATTTAAAAACGTGCAAAATTTTATAGGTATATCATCATCATCATCATCATCAACAGCCGGAGGAAGTCCACTGCTGAACATAGGCCTCCCCCTTAGACCGCCACAGGTATATCACATCGACACAATAAATAAGTATCAAGAAGTGTCCGAATAAAGATATAATAATCTCGTTTTATGAAACAAAGTGTCTGGTGACGTGACCCTGGTCATAATGGAATATTAATTTCGCGCCTCAGACGGAGCTGTCAGTTTGAAACGGAAACCATTGATAAATATTAAATATATTTGTATAACTGTTCAATGAGTTACTGCGACTCTATTTATTGGTTCTTTTGTTCGCTTTAGTTTCGAAGATTTTGAATTTTCTTATCTCTTCTCTTAATCTTATCTTTTTTCCGATTTTTTGCTAAAAAGCAAATATCATCGGAATAAAAGAATAAAATAAGATAAGAATTTAATTGAATTGAAAAAAAAAATTTCTGGGCAAGTCTTGTATACAAATCAATAAATATTAATTTAACAAAAAAAAAAAAACTTCATTCAAATCCGTACGAAGCTGGAACGTGTCGTAAGTACAAAATTAAAAAAAAAATAGCTTTTGTTTGGTTCCTTCTCTAGAGTCTCGGCTACCTTTGTATCTATCAAAATTCATTAAAATCGGTTCAGCGGTTTGGTGTAAATAGATCCCTTTTCCTATTGTGAAAACGAGTTGTTTACTTTATAGTTTGTGTAACTCTTAAATGAAATGCACAAATCAAAAATTGGATTTACGAGTTCTGTGTTTTTAAAATAAAAACAGTTTAAAAAATTTGCTGTGAAAACATACTATCAAATTTTAATATCGGTGACGCATTTCATTTTGTGTTTTACCTTCCTTCATTTAAAGAAGAATGTACTTAATGACAGTATTTTAATGACGTCATAAAGACAAATGAACATCGGCTATATTCACATGATGGCAGTGCCTTTTGAATGTGACAAGAATTTAATCACTCTCATCATCTTACTGGTCTTATTCTTTGTCACTTGAGGTCGTCAACCACGTTTTTTTCTTTCATACTCCCCTGTCCACCGTCATACCTAAATTACTCATATTTCTTTTCATATCGTTCGTCACAACCCATCCAATTCTACAAAGGATTAATTTTGTACTACCGAACAAAATATTACCGGTATTTTCGGTGTAATTTTTTTACAGGCATTTTGATATTCAGTTACAGTTAATTGATCAACACTTGAACAAAAGCCTTAAAAAAGTTTTTTGTTCACTAAGTGTTGATCAATTACAGCTCTTCAAAATTTAACATCGAATTTCCTTTTTCATAAAACTTTAATTTACTGAAACATAATCTTACGGAATCGGAAATCTTTTCAAAGATTAAGTGACGCCTCTTTGTCTTAAAATTTGAAAAAAAATTTAGGACTTGGAACTTAAAAATCTCGATACGAATTTTAGTTTATTCTATAGTTTGGTCTTTGTTGTGTTTTATTAGAAATTAGAAACCATTATTTACTTCTCAAGTAATTTAAAAGTAATATATTAATAATAATGACTTTTTTTTCTTACTGGGACAAAGATGGTAATTAGAGCAATTTAAGCAATACCTTGAAAACTTTGAAGGTCCCAGTTTTCAATTATTATTTAATTTCTTAGAAGTACTCTAATTTGTAAAAGCGATGAAATAAATAAATACAATTATCTTGAAAATGTCTATAACCGATGGAATTACACTCCTCATAGGATTTCCACAAGCCTTAGAATTATTCTAATCATTAGCTGTCCTCTCTTCATATCTACCCACTTTTTACCAAAAATTTGACTTTGCGTCGCTTTAATCTTTCTCTGTAAAATATTCGTCTATAAAATTCGCAGATATAATATTTCAAATTTTTGGTGAATTTTACGTTGCGAAGACATTTTTGTTTCGAAATTCAAATTGCTTTGAACATTCCACCCACACTGTATTGAGAGAAAATATAAAACGCATATTCTGTTAGCTTTATACACCGTGACTTTTTAGTCGTCTTACAAAAGTGGTCCACATAATGTATCCGACTTATAATACCTCTAGGTGAGTTTTTTTTTTTTTTTTTAATCCTAATAATAATTTTTATTTTTAATATTTAGGTACATTAAAAATGAAACATCCTGTTAAAATGTTTACGTATCAAGCTGTAGAGTATGCCTACCCAGCGCTATAGTCGGGCATATCATTCCATTCCCATCTTCTATGAGGCAAGGGTGTTTCTAGCGACGCCTTGCGTCTTAATAACATATTAAAATTTTATTATTAAAATTTTCAAATCTCTTTAAATAGCTTTTTTTTATTAAAAACGTGTTCTAGTCATTGGATACATGAACTGGGCTGCTTTTGTAAGACGACTAAAAAGTCACGGTGTAGACTTTTCTGTATTGTTTGGAATCCTGTTACGAACGAAGACTTATAAACATAAAGTTTGAATAGTTCAATCTAAAACCGTCTTTTGCAGCATTATTTTAAAGTCTTCAAGACTTGTGTTTGAGAGTTTAATCTTTATTATTAGAACATAAAACAAAATATACGCTACGTTTATTATTTTATTTTTTGAGTTTCTGGCCCTTTATAGCCAAACGGCAAGCGACAATCGCTAACGTTCAGCAGTCGCTAATACATTTTCAGCTTTATACCCCATTGCATAAAGTTGAAATTCTATCAAAGACTACAGATCGTCTAACAACATGTCTAATTTTTTATGCAGCAGTAGCGTGGACTCTATTTACAAAAACATCAGGTGGCCTACTGATGATGAACGAGATGGCGCTAGACGACTTGTATAGGTCTCTCTCTTTCTCACAGTGGAACTACTTACGATTTAACATGTCATGGTAGGCCACCGTAAAATTTTATTATTCCTGTTAACTGAGGGTTAAAATGTGTCACTAATTTTCCAACATGAAGTATAATTTATACTACAGTGTTAACTCTATAGATTAAATTAATTCTGCCAACACTAACGGAAGCTACGTGATGTAGTGCTACAAACTTGTTCGTTCTCCCGACGTGGAGTATCGTCTAGGGACGCTTAGGCAAATAATAAACTTGTACTAACACTTATGTTTATGGCTGTACGTATTATAAGTTTTAATACTTCGTGGTGATCCATCATATCTTTTGAGAGCTGTGTTATGTTCTATATTATTATTTTTCACTAGCTGTTCCCAGCGGCTTCACCCGCTACAACTCGAAAATTATTTAACGGTAACATAAAATCGGAATAAAACTATCCTATGTGTTAATCCAGGTTATAAACTATCTGTGTACCAAATTTTTGCCAAATCCGTTCAGTGGTTTTTGCGTGAAAGAGTAACAAACATACCTACTTAAACATACACACATCCTCACAAACTTTCGCATTTATAATATTAGTAGGACTTTAAATCAATTTGCCCTTTATTAAAATTGACCATGACGTTTCTCGATTTACTTGGAGTCAGTGAAATCTTCTCCTATCATACTCTTCTTAGGGCAACTCGCTGTCCGACAATGGACCACGCCCGGGTCGATGGCGCGTCGTGTTCCACGCGCGCCTCAAAGAGCGTCTGCAAAAATGACGGGGCCCGCGTCAAAATCATCAACTGAGTCCTCCCACCCTGGGCAGGGCGAGAGACTGTCAGACTTGTACATCCACCAATCCGCACTGGGCCCGCTTGGTGGAATATGGCCCACTCCCTCTCACAGAGAGGAGGCCTGTGTCCCAGCAGTGGAAACATGTCCAATAGTGGACTGTAAAAGGCTGAGTTCAACACGTTTTAACTACACATCTTCAACGATAATAATTCCGATACAAATAAAAACCCATTCGAGTATAATAGATGCTGTAATAGCCACCACATCAGCACCACGGTCGTCTTAACACGTTCGGTGCGGTATCGGGTCGATTATATCCGATGCTTATCTTGCCACTGGTGCGGGGTAAAAAATGTTGTCCCAACCGCTGGTGCGGGACAGATATATTTGGTTTCCCTATGAATATGAATGAGACAGTTAGTGTTTTGGAATTGCCCCTTTAAATAAATAATAACGGAATAAAAAAAATGCATCGGGTCTAAAGGACCCGATGCCGACTGGAGCAAAATTTTTTACGTCTAGTGCGTTTATCGGATCTAAATGACCCGATACCCGATGACCCCATAGCCGCACTAGATTACATGTGAGTAGAGCTAGTGAGGTCCTTCTGGTTCGATGATTTTTTATCCAAATGAGAAGAGAAAGTGTATGAAACATAAAACAATATAGTAGTCATGAAACGATCTAGAAAACCATACTATTAAATATGATTGTATAATTTCTTTTTATTTGTATTAAATACTTTTTTTAACTATCACAGCTTGCTTCTAAACTTAAAATGTCACTTACGGGATATCTTCTCACGGAAATATTTTAATCACGGAAGACAATCCCGTAAGTGACATTTTAAGTTTTTGTATTAAATAGTTCTCAAAAATATATTGTAAGTACATTTTATCGATATCAAAGTTTTTTTAGTTATTCACAACACTAAAAATGTATCGACACTTTAACTAACCAGTGCGGATATGGGGTCGGAAAGATCCGACAGACAATACCTTTATTTACAAGCAAACCATTCAGTGCATTTACCTACGACTTCAGCCTTTTATTGAGTATTTATTTGTCAACATATTGGTATAAAGGAATATACTTTTATCATAATCCCTATTAAGATAAGTCCTTCTAAACAGACCGAAGTCGAACAGGTCTTTTCGACCCAGCACCGCACCAGGGACAAGTCGGGCTTCGGATATAATCGACCCGATGCCGCACCAACTGAAAGTCATCAAATTTGACTAACGCAGTGAACGTGTTAATAGAGGAAGAGTCAATTGATCTGTTAAGAACTCGCAATTTGAAACAACTACATAACTGCGTGCGAGTTGCGCGTTTCCATCAGTACTTTGTGTTGCGTTTGGTCAACTACGATATAATACTAGACTCCTAATAAAAGGCGACCGACGTTTGCCAACACATTAGGCAAAAAAGTCTTATATTCGTCTCATTTCGACCAATCTTGTGAGCCGTAAACATACGTTGAGACAGCACAGACCTTGAGTTAGCCAATCACAACGCAGTACCCCGTCCCCCTCGCTTACGTATTACCTCAGCAACTTGGCAGAATAGTTTGTGTTCTTTAGATCGTGCATGTGGAGTCTAGTATTATATCGTCGTTGCGTTTGATGCAGTCATGCCATGAACACAGTAATAGTGAACGATTTCAACAGATACGGATCGCAAAATTACCATTCATGGGTTGAGTAATAACATTTTGACTCGCCATGAATCAGATTCAAACGTGGAATATGGTGCGTCAACAGCGAATGAGCTTGGATTAATGCGACATTTTCGTCGCAAATAAGCTAGTTTGCAGCATTGATAAATTTAAAATCCATTTAGTTTGTTCGTTAGTTGCACTGTATTGAGAATTATTGGACATGATTAAAAAACAAAAATACAGCCTATAATGTTCCTACTGCTGGGACACAAGCCTCCTCTCGCTCGGAATCTTCAAGTTAAGAGTTAATAGTAGGCTACTTCTAGGCAAGTAAAGACGAACCTATCGTAAAAAAAGAACTGTATTCGCATCCAAGCAGTGCTCGGTTAACCAGCTGGTAGACATTTGGAAAGAAAAAAAGTGTGAAGAGAACAGAAAACATTTGTTAGTGTAGGTAAAGAATTTCCGGGGTCAAAGGACTAACGATCTACCGTGATCCCGGAACGAAAAGGACTATTGTAGGACACCGTGGATTTTAGTCAGGAACAAGTCTGACAGTCCCCTGGGTGGAAGTACTAATTTGATGTTTTTACTACGCCAAAAAAAACTTCAGAGTTTAAATCCCGTGATAAGCCAACCCTTTATTTGAACTATTCAGATTATTCACACTACCATACCAAAGACAAAGTTTGGGGAAATTATTAATTGAAAGCGGAATAACACGATAAATCTTTGATTAAAAGGGATTATAGTAATAAAAGTAATTATAACTAACTCCTATGCGAAGGTAAGTCCTTGTCTTTTATGGTATAGTATCACGCGATAAACAATATACATGATTACAGCATTAATGAATTCTGGATCTATTTAGTTTAGTTACAGTATTGAATAATAATGGACGAGACGAAAGAACATACATGGAAATTATTGAAAAGTAAATGGCCGTCATGTATGGTAATAAAAAACAGGTGTTTTATACCTTTATGTATTGTCAACGGATTTTTTTTTAATTTCGTTTAAAATAAATTACAATTTTTCATACGATCATTCAGCGTTGGTTTCGAGTAAAAGTTGTTTAGGTATAACAATTATTCTTTCAGTTCATGAATGGTTGATAATGGTTGACAAACAATCCTATACAATTTTTCAATAAATGAATATCAAGGGAAAGTTCCTTGATCCGTAGTAAAATCATCAATTTGTTAAATCCTACACATTATTCAGCTATTTGTTAAAAATGTGTATGGGGTTTTTGGCATTTTTTCCGGGAATGGAGTCTCGTGACGTCAGAACTATATAAAAATTAAATCAAAAACTGACGCATTCCAAAGTTTGAGAGCCTATGCACACCAGGGTTTTTAAACGCTCCGGTGCAGCGCGTTTTAGAAACGCGCGTCGACGGCGCGTTTTCATCAGAGCAGTTTGTTGTCGTTTGTTTTGGTTGCGTCTGACTTGCGTGCGTATCGCGTCTGAATCGTGTCAAACGTACTGCACCAGCGCGTTTAAAAAACGTAGTGTGTATAGGAAGCGCCGTTTTTCACCAATTTGGGTTTGCGTTACCAAAGAAAAAATATGATTCAACTGTTTTTTGAAAATGCAACTGGCGGACTAATTTGATTTCTTTCAATCATCTTGCTTGCTTCTATTAATATTGCAACAACAAATAGGTTATGTCTGGTTAGAGTCATATTCCAATTTATGTTTTATTTATTTATTTACAAGCGTTTGCCAGCGGCTTCCACTCGAAAATTATCCCACGGGAACATAATACCGTAACATGTTATTTTAGATACTATACCCTATACCTATGTATCTGGAGCCAAAATCATAGTAACAAAATAACAAAATCATAGTAACAAAATAGATTCATTGACCTTTTGCCTTTACATTACATATTTGTTTCTGTATATCAACTTTATTTCTGTGCAAGTAAAGTTGATTTTAGAATATTTTCATTACAGAGAAATTAAATCAGTTTTCTTAGATTGCATGACTCACTAATTACTAGTACTGTTGAATAAGTCATAAATACAATAATGACCTTTATCTCTGGTATTGAAAACACACAGTTGTTTACGGGCTTAGAAACCAATTCATGTGCAGAGTTCCCAATTATTACCTAATGGAAATATTTCTTCACTTGGCTCTCATTTGTAGATCTTTGACAGTCGTTACTGTTAGTCAGAAGCTCTAAAGTCTGACAACCAGTCTTACTATGGGGTATCGTATTACCCAGTTACTGGGTTGTGGAGGTCCGACAGGCAGTCGCTCCATGTAAAATACTGATATCCAGCTGAATCTGGTTTGACAGGAAGCCGACCCCAATATAGTCGGGGAAAGGCTAGGCAGATGATAATGGAAATATTTCTTCACAGTATGACTTCGTAAACAAGGCTACTTATCAGACTATGCAGAACTACATAGTATAAACTGATCGTTGAATGTACGGAAAGATTATTCAAAGCGGGGCTGTAACTAGTTTTGTATAGCTTCATGTGTAGTCGTGTGTACCTATCATAAAATGTAATCTGAGACATTGTTATCTAAAGATAAAGATAAACTTGTTGATTTAATCATATCCAATGGTAAATGCTGTTTTCCAGTATCTTTTGTTATATCTTATAATTATGCTGATTATATCTTAACGTGTGTTTTTTATTAAAATTATGTATGTTTTGTTGTGCTATTCAAAGTCAAAAGATGTTTAAATATAAATATAGCAATAGATTAACCATCACGAGTGAAATCATAGACATTCATTGGAAAGAGCCAACTGGCTATATATCAGATCAAGTATAACATGTTAAAATTAATAATTTAATTAATACAATATCATAGAGACAAAAAATGGACTGAGCAAAACCTGCATGAAATTGACCATCACTTTGAAGAAGAAAAAGCTATTCGGCAGCTAATATAGAATTCTATCTCTTTCCAGCAAAGCAAATAATTTCATAGAAAAAGGCAATGTGAACGTACACTGTCGCTTTTTTCTCTCATATACTCGTAATGTCTTGAATTCTGCGGTTATAGCACGTTCTGCCTTATGTTAACGTGTAATATTTAGATTTCCGTAATTAAACACATCATTTCTAATTTTGTGTTATTAATTTTGGCACACGACGTTAAAACGTGTCCTTAATTTCTAATTACAGGTATTTTCGGATTAAACAATTTGTTGGCAACTAAACGTTGAGCTTCTCAAAGTAACGTCCAGTCGCCTTGAGAGATTAATTTGAGCGACACTTCCTTCTGAGTTTATATTATCTTTGAGTAAATCTGTTATGAAATTGTTTTGTTTTTGTGTTGTGTCATTAGCATTGTTTTGGTTGGCTTCATCTGGGTTTATTTAAGTGTTTTTAAAGCTTGCTGTGTTGTAACCATCTTATAACAACTACTATACAACATGTAACATAATTAACGCATATCCTGAAATTAATGAAATTGCTGAATCGATTCCTATCATTTTTAATATACCTAGGTATTTTTTTTTTATCAAAAATAATTAATACTTCGGAAATTATATTCACATTACCCCTGTATAGTTAAAACACACTAAGATAGACCGTAAATTAAGGCAACAAGACATAAAAGTGCAATTTTATTTGTATTAATACAAATTCCATCATTCAATACAACATAAAGGAAAATAAACCTTACTGAAAAATAACTAATTTAATTAATAACAATGCGATTACATGTTAAATTAAAAATTCAATATAATTGTATTATGATTATAACATAATATTCTAATTGGGGTGTCTGCGGGTTTGCGTTAATTACGTTACATGTTGTATAATAAAGCAGTTATGGAAAAAATATTTTGGAAGTATAAATTCAACTCGAAATTCTTCAAATAAAGGCTTTGTCTCTGACATAGATTAGAGTCAAGATCAAAGCCCTCTCAAAAAATATTCTTAAAACTAACATTTGGATTTAAAAAAAAAAGATCTTTAACAGTAAAGGTAAAAAAACGTACAGATGACAGCAGGTCTACATACCCCAATCTGTCAAAATTTACCAAAAATTAACGTTCCACTATAGTAATAGGGTTGAAAATCTATTAAAGAAATTTGTTGAGGTAGCATGTGATGACGTAGGATATAGATTGGTGATAATAAACGTACCGAGCTAGTTAGATTTAGTATTGGATTTTATTCAATCGAAGAAATATCGAGCTAGACTTAAGTGAAACTCAGGTCATATTTTTGTAAAAAAAAAACAAATTGTTGATATAAAAAATGGCCACAAACCTGGATATGCAAACTTTTTGTTTCTACAACATTAATCCATTTTTTATTAGTCATAACCACTTTGATCTCAATATTGCAGATTTAAAGTGCTTAATCATCAAGTCATTTCTGATCATAAATTAAGTTTGACAAGCATAACATAATAATCCTTTCATTGAAACGATGTCTCGAATATATGATTTATTCAAATGTTTTATTTAAATCTCATAAATAAATATCTTTTGATGTTCTAAATTAGTTTATTACTTTTTTAGCAGATTCAATCCAATTTGTGTTTAGGTTATGAGTCTCAAACCACTTTATAGAAGTTTATATTAAATAAATTGATTTTGATTACTACCAACGATGATTCATGACTTAATGAAATGTATTTTATGTTTCTCGAGTTGATCTTTTAAGGTTGTTTGACATCTTGCCTACAGAGTATCTGTTATAATATAGATCGTAATTACTTGCCCCGCCTCTGTTTCACGCGGGTTTTTACAACTTTGTATTAATATCTATACTATAGTGTTAAGTGAGTTTAATTCAAAACGTTATAAATCTTCTGGAATTAATTTTTCGTAAGAAACTGCGCCAATCGAAATGCATCATTATCTTTTTAATTCACACAATTTTAATACTTTACAGTTACAAATTAAGCACACAACCGTCCATTTGACACACACACACAAATCTGGTTTGACTATAGAATATTTAATAACTTTCAAATTGTTTAAATGAATAATCATCAGCCTATAATGTTCCACACGGGCTTCCTTTCTGTGAGAGGGATTGGGCCATAATCCAACACGCGGGCTCAGTGCGAGTTAGTAGATGTCACATGTCTTCGAATTTTTGGTTCTAGGACATGCCGGTTTCGTCACGTTTTAAGAGCAGTAGTGATGAAATAAATTACACAAAGTAATGCGCCTGGCGGGGTTCGAACCCACGACTCGTACTCATACTCGTAAGTCGGGATCGATAACACTGGGCCACCACTGCTCCTCAAAAACATTTTTTTTTTAAATTTCGACCATCGGGAAACCACTACTTATTATCAAAATCCCAAACACAGCTTCATTCCAAATAATCTTTTTCCTTTCCAATAAAATTTCCATCGGAATCTTCTTCAGGATTCCTTCAGTAAGATTCCTCGTTAAAGCCAAGTTCATATTTTTCAATACGCTCGAAATGATCGCGATAACGAACTTGTAAATCTTTAGGAACGTCCTCTGAGGGCTTTCATACTTTTCATGTTTATTATATCTGTATATTAGATAGCTTTGATTTGTGTGGTCTTAAAACGATAACAAGGTCTAGATTTAAGCACCACTTAGATAATATTTTTGTCCCTCCTTAGTAAATAAAATTGTCTAATATAGTCAGCTGTAATTTAAATCAAGGTTAAAGGGAACTTGGAAATAAACCGAAGAGTCTTAGTTGTGGCTTAAATTAAATTATTTTGGAAGGGTTTTTTTTTTCTTTGGCTGAACTATTTCAATTGCAGTCCACAGTTTGTGTCTGGACTTACGCTAGAAGTAACCGGTTCACCCTTATAAATACAACTGTGGACTCTCAATTTATATAGGAGAAATTCCTAGAGTCCCCACTCTCATCGCATCAAGCGGCGCGCGGCGCCGCGCTACGTTGCGCTGCGTTGCGAAAGGTGTATCGTTTGCTTTTTAAAATAGAGTTACATTTTGAATAACTCTATTAAAATGTGCGCGCAGCGTCACGTCTCGGTCTGAGCTGACCCTGACTACAAAAACTTAAACATCTCTTGAACACTTGTCTAAAAAAGTGTGCCTGCATAACGGACCTTATTTCAACGTCATAATCTGACATTTTTTTAGACAACACGGAAAAAGTTTGCATAGATGTCATAGAATCTAGCAAGCATTAGATTGATATATTATCTGTTGGAAACTACGCAAATACTTGTGAACTCGAGCCGGATCCTAAATAATATTGAATTAACATGTTTGCTCATCATTGTCTATTCAAATGTCATAAGGTCTACGGTTCAATTTACATTATAGTGCCGATTGGTCTGTATTTATTTACTGTACATACATAATGTACTAAGAAACAATGAAAATCTTTGTTTGTACCATAAATGACAAGATAAGGAAAATATTCTCATTAGTATTAACTCGACATACAAACTCATATTTAGAATTAAATGCAAAATTGTCTCTGGCCGTCTATTTTTCAAAACAAATTGAATTTCTAAACGTTTCCTTCTCTCAAATTACCGTGAAACCAGGTGTTCACCTTTTCAACCAAAACTTAAAAATCATAAATATTTATAAATTTAAAAAATACTTACTTATCTATTTTAAAGTTTAAAATTAACATAAATTTTATTATTTGGGGAAACTATGTAATAACCTTCAAACTGCCAGAATGATCGCATGATTTGCCATTTAAATATCGTTGATAGATCACAAATCCGCATTTAAAAGTGAAATCATCAATATACAGTCATAATATAAGAGTATAAAATTGTCGTTTGATCTTTTCTAAAATGGTAACTTTTCTTAATGGTGGTTTAAAACTAATAGTCGTCTTGTGCAGATATTATTAATTAATACTTCATTAACATAATTTAGTTTTTTTTATTATTTTACTATTTACACTCCACAAATAATTAAAAACTTTAATTGTGTGTTTCATAGTCCTCCGTTCCCTTAATATTCTCAAAAAGGTACAATTTTTTTGAATAAAGCATGTATTGACTTTCAGTCTAATGGTGATTAAAAAAAAACATCCTGTCTCTTCAGTAACCCTTTGAAATACAGGGTAGTACCTCTGCAGTACCCCTTTCATACAGTCCCCTTTTCAGTTGCCTTTCAAAATTCTCTCTAGGTACCAATGTTTAGAGTTCTACAAAGTGTCCGAACGTCAATAAACCATAACAGTTGATTAAAATTAGAATCATTTCATTAATTAAGAGTCTATTTCTAGTTGTTTCTGTGAAATTCAATACTGTTTCAATTGATTATACGACGTCACAGTATAGATATTATTACCACGACGACGTTCTTTGAGAAAGAAAACGTTTGATCCATTGTGAAATGACTGTGCCAAATTCTAGATTCAAAAGCTATCAAGACTTTAGCATTCCAATTTTATTAACGTCAACTAGGCACAAATCCAGACACCGTGGCTGCTTCTACAAATTCTTTGTGGAAAAATCCATTGCCTGACCTGGGAATGTTTTATCTGTTTCATTGCTATTATCAATTTAAGTCATGGAAACTATTTATTCACCGCAGTCCATCTTCCGGCGCTACTTTATATTAATGAATTCTTTGAATAAATTATTAGTTTTACACTTACTCACTTACACCTTTGGCCTCTTGTTTTTATACTAATGGTTATGCAGTATGCATGGTTGTCTGATTTAAATTTACGTTAGTAGCTACGTGTTTGTATTCAGCGAGTAGTCTTTGAACTGCTAAATTAATTCTAATAGGTATCTAAAGTTAAATAACAGCAACAATTTAAAATTTTACTCTCTCTTTTCGTGCCTGAAAATAAAATGACTGACTGTTTTTTTGGCACCAATGCTAGATAAAAGGGCCGATTACACAACACGATTCATCGTACCCTAAGCTGTTAGTGTCCTCAGGCCTAACAGCGATCACACCACCCAATCCATCGGAAATTGGGGACCTAACAGCGATCACACCACCCAATCCATCGGAAATTAGGGACTTAGGGCACGATGAATCGTGTCGTGTAATCGGCCCTAAAGTCCTCACCTCACTCACATGACTTTCTAGCAGTATTTTCCGGTGCCAACTGCAACCAGTCCTAGTACTACACGACTTGGTTGTATCGCCGTTGCTTTTTAAGCAGGCTTCGGGGACGACATCCATTGCGATTATGGCAATTGCTATTGTGAGACACTTCTCTCTCGCGAGGCATTTGCCGCGCGAGCAATTTGCCTCTCCAGATTGCGTTCTGTGTGGCACGCCTAATTAAGACTTTGTCTTCGGCCACACATTCTATTTAGTAACTTTGTAGTCTTGTCCCAAGTCACTTACAGAAAATAATTTACAATATTCATTTATACTAGCTAAAAAAACCATTAACATTCAAAAAATCATTTTACCTTCTGATAAAAGAGCTTAGTCTAATCTTAAAATCTGTGAACCTTGAACGGGTGACGCTTCATAACTAATACGAAAATCGATATCGCCTTTTGTATCGATTTACATCAAATCTAAACGTATTTTCCCATGTCTGATACTCATCTTTGGCAGATAAGACTTTTGCTACCTGTCAAAGTGGTTTGATTTTGATAAAACGCTGATTTCGTTTTCTTATGATTGATGACCGTCATTCGTAGATGATTGTCGCGTGTGATTGTTCATGAGATTATTCTGGACGATTTGTTAAACTTGGATAACATTGCAGTTCGGGGAATACGAGTACGCAAAGCAAGGGATGCGGTGCGAAGTGTAGATACAAAGACCACAGATACAAAGTTTTGGACGAAAATTCGAATGTCATTTGACTGCTCTCAAATGATGTGAATATTTAAATGCTTTCTCTATGGTGACATTAATTAAAGAAGACATGGTTTCGGCCTTGATTATGTTATAGCAAGAGAAAGACAAAAAAGAAAAGAAGAATTGGAAGAAAAGAAAACTAAATCAGACTCGGCTGTATGGGCTCAGCTCCCTTTGCCTGTCCCAAAGACGGACGTAAAGAAACAAAACAAAAAATGTCTATGGTGATCAGCGCTGCCAGAGACCACGCTATCTTCGGAATTCGGAATACTATCTTCTAGGCATATCACAAAACTTACATCGGCACTGGCAATCATTATGCTGAAATTGATTTCTTTTCCTGTCGTGAGTCCATACGACGACGATACATTGTATCGTTTAAAAGATGTAACTCACGTTTTAATCGGGCGCCATCTTATAATAGTTTTTTTTTACCTAACAATCATAATACTTCAAGAATGTTATCAACAATAATAACAAATTACTTTATCTTAAAATATTTATCTACAACTGAGCTTATCTATACAATAATAAAATTAAAATGTGTGTATTATTATTGTGAACACTTTGCAACAACAGCAAGCTAAGTCTTCATTTCCTTTTTTCATTTTATTATTGTTAGGTACATTTTGTAATGTTATTACTATTTGCAAATACAAGTCGCCATTATTCCTTGTTATAGTTTAACCCTAACAATCACACCGCAAAATAACACATTATTGGCACAAAGTTTCGTAACGAAACGTAACCTATCAAAACGTCACGTATATTTTATCATCACAGACATTACATCAGAGCATGTAATCCTAAAATAGATAAACCAAATAAATAAAAAAACACATTAATATAACACTACAATTACAAATATAGCGCTCGCGAGTATCCTACGTCTATCAAGGTCAAGTGTAGAAGTAAATCAATTGATGATTCACGGCACACAAATTACAAAGTGTCCTCGCAGTTCGTGGTGGCGCTAGTTGTCTAGAAAAATGTCAACGCAACTGTCAAATTCAGTACATTTTAATTTAGTTCCGTAAACTGCCGTTTTCTTAATTAACTTTGTAATGTTGTATGTTAGTCAGTATAGTGTTTTTTTTCAAGTGTTGTTGTTGTAATTACCTGGTAATGGTCAAAAAGGTCATCTCTGAGCGTGTTAACGCTATCGAGAAATACTTAAGGCGAGTTGTTTGATCATTAGTTTCAATTTTTAACAATTTGTTCACAAAGTTGTAGGATTTTAAAATTTACTTTAGCTCAAGTACTGATTAAACAACTAAGTCTTAGATCACTGAGGGTAATTTGTATCAATGAATAATAATTTGTTTTTAAACAATGTATGACGAATTTTAAAGATGCTAGCTTAAAATTAGTAAGGATGCTTAAAAAGGAGTTGCTGATTCTGTTGTTGTTTTACTATAACAGGATGACTGGCAATTAGTGTATGATACATAAACACGTGATTGTGTTCATGATAACAAACAATTTTTATTATGGGAGCAAAGCTGAAATCGTGAAAAGATATCAGCTGTTCAGTACATTAGGCAAACATAAATGTACTGAACAGCTGAGTTTTTTTCACGTTGATCATGAGCACAATCACGTGTTTAAGTATCGTACACTAATTGCCAGTGACCCTTTTTACATAATCGTAAATAATATTATTTTTCATTGTATAACAAAATTACCTGTATAAGTTCACATGGATAGTATTTTATAACGACAACAAAATACACATTTTGTGAAAGTTGCAACTGTCTGCTTATAACAGAAATCATGAGATAGAGTCTGCTGACTGACAGACGAACAGCGAAGGCATATTAATTCGGGTGCAGAACCTTAATGATTTTATAAAGGTTCCGTTTTTCTTTTGGACTTCGGAACCCTGAAAAGTAGTTTAATTATTAACCGTTGCAGCCGTGGTTGCAGTAAGTAATTTTCGTTATTATTCAATCGCAGCTTGAGGGTTTTAAAATAGTGGTAAAAGATAAGTTAGACTCTATAACAATAAAATAGTTATTCTACTACACAATAATGTGGAATAACTATAATTTTTTTTATAACCAAGCAATATCGTATAAACGTCAATCTATGAGAGCTCTATGATCTTATCTGATTATTACGATGCCATAAACCAAAATATGTTTACATAGATAGATTAGTATACATGTGACATTGTTTAGCACTTTTGTCTATGACATAGCCGACAGAGGTTTGTGACAAATTCCGGATCCGGGTCAAATCAAAATGGTTGATTAAGCATTTGTGTGACATTGTTTATGTTCCCACTGTTGGGACATAAGCCTATTTGTGAGAGGATACAGGGCATTCATAATCACAATCAACATGATTGTATTTAATATTATAAATTATTGGAAAGAGTATGAGGACGAATGTATTCAAGTGATGTTGATGTTACTGTTACTCTATGTTAATCTTTTGAAGCAAAAACTTCGGAAGGGATTTTAATAATGATAATATTCCACAACTATCACACAACCCCATCTAGTCCTAAGCTAAGCAGAGCTTGTGTTATAGGGTACTAGACACCTGATAAACATATCGACGCTTGAAAGGCAAAAATTACCAAGCGACATGTAGCCAACTTTACAGGAGAGCATTTTAAAGTTTTTATTTTTGGAAAAAAAATCGTATAAAATCACCTATTAGTCATAACTACGTAATTCCAACGAATTTTAAATACATTTTACAGGCATAATAATATGGCATTTAAAGATTATGGGTTTTCTCAGTAGTTTATGAAATAGTGTCGGTTGGTAATAATTTTATACAAAATCACAAACAGGCAAAAGTTACTTAACGACATCAAAATTTAATGATAAAACAACTAAAATTAACTAAACCCGATTATTTTATTATTGTGTTTGAAGCAAGATGACGTATCCTGGATTGGCGCATGTTTGACTTACAGGTAAAATGATCTATATAGAAAACAAATATACTTTTCTAACAGCCAATTTTAACCATGTTACAAATTAAATGAGGTTAGTGTAGGTTTTTTTTTAATAAGTAGCAATAAATTTAGGTTTTAACACACAAAATTAAAAACTTTTGGTTAAAGCTTTTCGTCACCATCATCACAATTTTCAATGTTTCACTGAATTTGACACGTGTCAACTATCGCACTGTATTTATGTACACGAAATTACTGAGTTGAAAAAAAAAAAAACATTATTTCAAAGAGGAAACGGTTAAGTTGTTTCGAATACAGTCATTGCCTTGAAGATTTAATATCACTTTAAAAAAAATTAGATGTTGTCCAGCAGTTTGCCGTATATGATTACTTCCCAGAATTTAATCCTTATTAGCAACACTATCGAATGGTGTAATAGTACAGGGTGCAATTTTTTTCCAAAAACAGCGGGTTCGATTCCTTGCCAGAATTATTGAATTTTCTAAAAGCCAATCATGCAGTTTTAGTTTTAGTCATAATCGGCCTCGAGACTCCTTTCAACGTTTTTCGATATTCGTCATAGTTTTGTATACGGCAATCAACGCACAGTTCCAAAATTCATCTTGTTTATCGTAATGAAATTCATCATCATCATATCAGCCGTAGGACGTCCACTGCTGTACATAGGCCTCCCTCATAGATTTCCAATAGGTCCGGTTGGAAGCTGCTTGCAGTCAGTGCGATCCTGTGATTTTCATCAGATCGTCTGTCCACCTAGCAGCGTTGCCTTAGGGCGTGGTCTCCATTCGAGAACCTTGCGGCCTCATCGGCCATCGTTCTGCGTGCTATGTAGTCTGCCTACTGCCAGTTGAACTTGCTGGTTTTCTGGGCTATGTCTGCAACTTTAGTTCAGCTACGAATCTTTTCATTTCTGATTCGATCAGACAGAGGGACTTCGAGCATAGCCCTCGCCATAGCTCGTTGGGCTACCTTGAGCATACTAATGAGGCCCGTAGTAAGAGACCACGTTTCGGCGCCATAAGTTGTCACATATTTGCCGAAAACTATGAGGCACTGAGGTATTCTGGACGAGGAAACGTTACGCAGTTTCCCGAACGCTACCCGGCCGTGTTGAATTCGGCGGTTGACCTCTTTTTTAAAGTTCAACCTACCTAGGTTTATTCCAAGTAGATATACGAGTCAACAACTTATCACGTCTATATGATATCACGTTTCCCTGTCTTACGCTTTTTTTCAAAGGAATCGTCTTCCAACTCTGCACCTGTACTCGGGCCGACATAGTGATATTGTTTAAGCACCTAAACACTTCGATATACCGATAGTCAATACGACATCGTTGGAGAGATTCAAGAACTGCCCAGTTGCCCACATCTCCACCGATTTAAAGTCTTTCTCATAGTCCACAAACGCCAAACATAAGGGCAAGTTATACTCTCCGGTGTTCTGTATAACTTTCCGCAGCGTGTGTGTGTGGTCTATGGTCACCTTTTCGGAAACCGGCTTGTTTGAAAGGCTGGATGTCATCAAACCTGCGGTCGAGACGGTTCGTGATGATGTTCCTTCGAAAAAAACTTATAAACGTGGCTTAAGAGCGAGTTATTTCTTAATAAGGTGTTGTCATCCTTCTTTAAGAAAAGAACCACCAATTTCCACCCACTTTCAAAAGCTCTAAAATGACTCCATCTTCACTCGGCGCCTTATTATTTTCAGCTGATTAGGGGCCATCCTAATTTTGTAAAGGCTAATGCCCACGATGGCTTCAATGTGGTGTCGGGTTAGATTGGCCCTTGGATCTGTGGCCACGCTGCTAACAGGTTTGGCGACCGAAGCTTATAGCTGCGCATAAAGGTTTTCGACCTCCTTCAATACCTCTGCTTTATTTGCATCTTCTCGTTTCAGCTTTGTCAGCTGGCTTTGCCCAATAGATACATCTCTTGCAAACATTTTCGTCGTCGTCGTTCGTCGTCTCTTTAATGTGGTTAGTATTAAAGAGATCACCGTGCCGCAAGGATTTTGAATTTGTCTATTGATCTGCCTATATGACTCGGCGTCACTGAAAGTCTGTAGTCTTAATAAGCGTCGTTCAGTCATGAGGTTGAGAGTGATGTCGGAAAGCTTCTGAGGTCTATTTGCACGGCGGGGTATAAAAGACTTAGAGCATACCGTTTGGTCAGTTTCTTTTCAGTTTCATACCGTTTCCAGTTTCTACGATTGAACTGTTATTAATCTCGTCACCTAATGCAAAATTTTCGTAAATTAATTTCATGTACTGGAATTGCCATAACAATTTAACTGTAATTTAACTTATGAGACTTATTTTATATTGCATGAACAGAAAACCAGTTCCATGGAACTACTTGGATAAAAAAAACCAGTAGTTCCATAATGGAACTAGAAAAAGAAACTGCTGGGATACGGCGAAAAGTTTTACGTGAAATGAAATTCGGTTAAATATTTTTCGAACTTATGATAGACGAGTAGGTGATACATCAATATTTCGAGCGACGTGACGTACTACGTACGATGCGCGCGATCACGCGGTTTGCCTTAGCGACAGTTCATCATCTGCATCTGCCTAGCCTTTTCCCAACTATATTGGGGTCGGCTTCCAGTCAAACCAGATTCAGCTGGATATCAATATTTTACATGGAGCGACTGCCTGTCGGACCTCCACAACCCAGTAACTGGGTAATACGATTGCCTTAGCGACAGTTAAGTGAAGAATAATCGAAATTATTTGACCAACAGCCATTCATGATCTGATTTGCAACGCGTTCATGCGACAAAACAAAATAGGTGCAACGGGAATAAACTGATTTTTGTACGAATTTCATATCGGAAATAGTTATCTAAGTGACAAAAACAGTAAAAAAAACGGCAGGTAAAATATTACCAAACGACAAAATTTATTTATTTTAGGCAGGAAAAATAGTACTATATTACGTTTTAAAGTACACTGTATTTAGGAAGAAAATACTAAATGAAAATGAATACATCATTAAGGTGTGTTAAAAAGTCTTAAATGAAGAAAAATATAAAATAATAATCAGGTAAAATTTCTTAAGCAATGCTCACACAACAGATACCGTAAAGTAAAAAATACTTAATGTTAAATCGCATTAATTCAAGTCAAGGCAAAAGTTACTAAGTGTTAAAACTTGAAATCAAATATCTACCAAGTGAAGTTTATTCATAAATCGGTAAAATTTTGGTCGCTTAGTCGCCGAAATTAATGAAAATTTGTACTTTTTTAAGTTACCAAGCGACAGCAAAAGTCTTCCTAGCGGTACGAGAGTAGGATCAATCGACGCAGAAAAATTTTCTGATTTCAATGATATATATAACTCAATATCGCCCAAAATGTCGCTTGGTAACTTTTGCCTTTCAAGCGTCGATATATATATTTCTAAATACATACATATTATAGATAAATTACCCCCAGACACAGAACAAATTATCGTGCTCATCACACAAACATTTTTTGTCCTGGGTGGGAATCGAACCCACGACCTCCGGCATAGCAGTCAGGGTCACTAACCACTAGACCAACAGGCCAGTAAATCATAATGCAATATGGCACACAAGTAATTTACAACCTGTACTAACACATGGGATAGATTTTTATTCAAATTTTATCTTCTCGTTGGATACTTTTTGAGTTTTAACGTGGGAAACCGCTGACAACTGTTTTTCATAGTTAAGTAGTAGTAAGTAGTATAAGGCTGCTTTTCCACCAGAGATGCGCTATGCTACGTTGCTAAGGATGCGTTTGATATCCACCAATCATACTCATTATGTGTGTCAGGCGCGGTCGCAGCCTGAAATTTTGGGGGGGGTCACTCACTACACTAATAAAAAAAAGGTATCTGGAATAAAATAAACATAACACAAGACCTATTGCATATCATATTGCACAAGATGTCAGCAAACTATAAATTTATCTGCGTTATGGGATAGTTAGAAATTTTCTATTATTATTTGTCAAATTTTTGAGATTTTTCAATGTGACCTTAGATTTTGGGGGGGGTCATGTCCCCTGTGACCCCCCCCCCTTCGGACCGTGCCTGATGTGTGTGTGCGTTATGAAAACAAATGAATATGATTGGTGGATATCAAACGCATCCTCAGCAACCTAGCATAGCGCATCTCTGGTGGAAAAGCAGCTTAAATCCGTAATATTGCGTAAATATTATAATATATAGAAAAGAAGTATTTTCAAAGTGACGTCCTAGCCGTATTTACGTTACGTTTACGTAGCGCACTTGTGCTAGCAACTAGCGCCTTGATAAAACAATTTCCCCGAACTACTCGTAAAGTGCCTGTCCGGGTACTTGACATAATTCTACCATAGGGAATAACTTTACTACGTAACTCTTGTGTTGCCATAGTAGATTGCTTTGGGTTTTCCTTGGGGACTTAAAAGTGACAGTTTATTTTTAGGTCTAAGACAAGGAGTAGGTAAAGATTGATGTTGATCAAATTCCCGTGTTTCTTTTTTCTTTAGGTATAGTTTTTTTTTGTGGTGGTGTTTTTGTTTTGTTTTGTGTCTTTGAAAGGTTGATAATCCATTTACTTATATAGGAATTGAATGTATAATGAATTATGTTTTTATATTAAGTCAAAAATAATATTTAATAATACAGGGCTGATGTGTCCCAGGTTGATGACAGTACTAGTGTTTTAGTTCCAGGTAAACACGGTGTGAGCTGCCGTCTAGGATTTCAAAATCAAAGAATCTAAATATTTTACATGGGCCTCAGAGGGTACTTATGAAACTTCGAGAAGAAAAAAAATGGCACGGTTCGGGTTGGTCGTTTTCATGGAGAAGAACCGGTAAGAAACTGCATGTTTTCTCTTTTGATATATTTGAGGTTTAATAAAATAAAAGTATCAAAACATTTACATATTATTCTTGAAAAGCTTTTCAAAACAACGCAACTACAAATGCAATTTTAAAACTAGAAAAAGTTTAAAAGCTTTCTCCACACTATCGTTGTTCGAAACAAAAACAACAACAAAACTTCAGACGACAAAGTTTCTTTTACATCTTCAGACAGTCTCTTATCTGCACCTGTCTAGAAACATTCAGAGACAAATGTCAACCACCTTACATCTTACATAGACACCGTCCTGTCTACATCAATACCAGGGACGGATCTGTAATGTAAGGGTCATAAAGGGCCTCCAAAAATTGAAGACAATGGTCAATTTGTGTTTTCCGTAAACCATGCACACGTTTTACAAAACCAGTTTGTCTTAGCTTCGTTCTAGTTTTGCATAGTTCGATGTGGAGTACTAGCCCAGAGCCCCACAAAATCACAGTCCGGTCCTTATCAATACTAATCTATAGTGTAATAAAGAGAATTATCTTTGTCGCACTAACCACCAATCACAACGAACATCGATCTGGAAAAAGCTAGATACTCTCAAAAAAATATATTATAAGTTCTCAAAGAATCTTCAATTTAATTGCAACAGTAGATTTTCAATAGTGCCAGGGGGGGTATTACACTTAAAACCAGGCTTTTTCCAGTGAGTGAACGAGATGGCGCTCGACGACTTGTATAGCTCTGTCACTTTCACTCGCCTGATTAAGCCTGGTTTTAAGACGTTGTAATATCCCCAGGTGTTTGAACAGCAGTTAAAAAAACACGTGTATAATTACAGGTTCCAGTCCAAAATACAAGGCAAACGCCTTGACAAAACAAAAAGTTCCTTTCATACCTTCAGAAAATTTTCTTTTCAAGACAACATCAGTTTAAATGTCTGCAAAGATCTTCACCAAACCCGCTTCTGTGATTTAACCGTGAAAGCGTAACAAACAGACATTCGCATTTACAATATTAGTCAGGATTTACATGTGTGGAACGCAACACGAATCGATTTTGCATTTGAAACAGCTCTCACAGTAATTCACACCATCTTCCTTGAGACATTTTGCATAATAATTGTCACTTGTCAGTGTCATGTGATCCTGGTGGTGATTTAAATAATGTTCTGTGGTTTTATAAGTAGGCATTGAAGTTTTTATGGGCGAGTTTTAATTTTAAGTACGTTTTTTAATGAGTTAAGATTAAGTTTTGAATGGAGATCAATTATAATGAACACTTTATAAATCAGCTGACTATCGAGATCCTTCATCAGTGAGAAGAGCTCGTGGTTAAACAATAGCCACTCCACGGTTATATTCGCAAGGTTAAGCCCCGCTTGCTAAGGTCAGCCCTTAGATGGGTTGTTGTGTTTCGAGTTTTCTTTGATTCTGGCCGTCATTTCTTGTGCCACGGTTTAGACCAAATTATTATTCCCTTAGCCGGCAATTCTTTGTCAGCGGGCTAGTTGTGTGCCTTCCATTTTTGTTAGTCGGTCACTCATGTAGCTCGATCAATCTTCAATTATGGGACTTCCGTTTAGGATAATGACGCTGATACTTTTACTGCTACTGCATCCCTCCACTGACAAAAAGCAAAAATACAAATTATTTCATTTAAGTCAAATGTCACAGATCAAAGAAATAGGCAGATATAACGCTCAGAACACGCGAGTTGGTCCACCAAAGTTAATACAAAATCAAATCGAATTACATTCCATAATGTTTTCTTTGTTTTTTGAGAGCAACTTTTACAATGGTTAAAGGCACAATTATTGTTACAATAAAATACCTCCTCACATACTCCAACTGAATGAGACGAAATTTAAAACTTGCATTAAACGCACACTATGTAGTAAAGCTTATTATAAGTTGGGGGATTACATTGCTGATAAAAATGCTTGGCTTATTTCTGGTCCTGCTCCACAAACACAGGGGAAACTGGTGGATTAGTATGTGAAATTATTCTAGGAGCTGCAGAAGATCGTTGAACTATTTTTGCATTGTATAGATTTGATTGATTAGTTTTAACTTCCGGACGAGTTATATGAATCCATGTAACTGTTTATTTATTTTATATTTTTATTTGACTTTTTTAAGTCATTTAATTTTTTATTTTATTTTTTATTTTTATGTTTTTGTGTTTGTTTTATTTTATATTGATTAACGGACATTATCGTCCTTTTTTATTTTAGTTTTTATTTATTTTCCTTTGTGCTTTTTTTTATGTCTGGACATTTTGTTACATTGTTTTTTTTGTGTTCCTAGCTCAGGTTGCTATTTCGCGGCTGCGTTTCTAATAAACAAAGTGTCAAGTACCTGCATTCAAGGGCCAACCATTCCTATGTATCGTTGGTTTCATTTCCAAACAATAAATCACTTTTCTAAATTCTTTTAAACCGTTTCACAATATTATTTTGACCAAAACATAGGTTGTTTACTAATGACATGACATTTATTACGTCAGACGTCAATTCTGACAGTTCGAGGCGCCCTCTGGCGCGCTCCGATTTAACAACCGTAAAAATAATCGATATTTTAATCTGATGATCACAAATCTTTAAATAATCTGAATAAACACATTCTGTAATAATTATCAGTTAAAGAAAATAAATAAGTAAAAGAAATTAATAATAAACTAAATATCCATAAACGGAAATGATTTAATTTTTTCTATATGGACTTTATTCGAGAACCTTCGACCGAAACGGTACATTTTTAATCTGTGAACTTTTGCGTGGATTGTCTTTGGAACTGTCAACCTTAATGTTGTCACGTTGGGTTTTGTTTGTACCCATTTATTATTGTAGGAGTGGTTTCCCTGGTTGAAACTGTTTTGTTATCAATTGTTGGGAGAGATTATGATGGAGAACGGAATGGTATAGGATCTAGTGTTGTGTGATTCATTGCCGACTGTGGCAAGTGTCGTTCCACAGTATTCAAGGTGAATTTCTGGTGTGAGGTGTTTGTGGTCGTTGCCGGGATATTGGTTTCTCCGCCGAATCCGGGAGTTCGACATGGGGTGGGCACCCGACCCTTAACCGACTTCCGGCCGGCGATTTGCGATGACTTTGCTGGGATGACGAGCGTCACTTGCCGCCAGCCTCGCTGAGGAGTTACACATAGTTTTTGGTGCGCAGTCGTAAAAGGTAAGTCGGTATCCTTAGTGGAGTGAGCGTGGTCTGTGCGTCCACCCGAAGGGTGTGTGTGTGAGGGAATAACGTCGTGCTAATCTTAACGATTATTTCAGGATTCTTAACAGCGCCTGTCGTCGCGGTTCTGCCCGGTGGAACGTGCAGCAGCCCGCAGCCCACGCCGCCTTCCCCGGCAATAACCGTGAGTAATAAACCAGCTATTTCCCAATCATAGGCCGTAGGCAATTTCTCAGGGTTGACCTAGGTGTTAAAGTATTGCCCAGGAAAACGGCATAAGTCCTTGGCGTAGTGGACGGACGCCACGCGTATTTCATTTTGAACAAAGGCCATGAGCCGGCCGAGGTTCTGTCTGATAGGTTACACAGCTCGATCACATCGAGGATAACGAATAAGTTACACTTTTATTATTTGGTCTCCGTTTGTCAATTGCAGTGAGGTGAGGCCCCTCGAGTAATTCGATCCGCCGCCGAGATCTTAGCCCGTCTCATTAGAAGCCGGCTAGAACTGGGTCGTGGACCCCGTTCCTCGACATCGCTGGGAGCCTAGCCGAGGCTGCTGTACGGCTGGCAGACACCGCCTAGCGTGAGCGCAGGCGTGACGGTTTTTTTTCTTTATATTTATTTTGTTATCACCGCACCTTGGAACACCGGTGTGATTTTGGTACCCGGTGTTGATGGCGGTACTACACCGAACTTTAGGTTGAGAATCTTGAGCTCTTTCTGCATTCCTCCGGAAGTGACAGTAGATTTGAGGATATCTTCAGCTCCAGGATTCGGGACTCTCCAGGTCCCTGGCGCCCATTAATTAAATTATTATAATTGTTTTTAACTGGAAGGTTCCGGTAGTTACCTAGTTCTGCTTTAGTAAATATTCTTATAATTTAACCTTGTTGACGGAACAGTACTCGGTTTATCTCCAACTCCCCACGACCTCAGCTCTTTTATATATCCATAAGTTACAACTGGCTAGCTTTAATTAATTGGAAAGGGTAAAGAATCTCACCACGGTATTTTTATATGAGTTTTATTCCCGGACTATTGTCAAGGTTAAGGATTGTTATTATTCTATTAAGAATGTTAAGGTAATTAATTTATTAAAATTCAATTTAGAGGTAATCAATTAATTAATCAAATAATTCTATTATACGGGAGATTGTTACTCGCAGTAATAAACCGGTTTATGTTATGTTGTGGTTTTATTTTAGTCCGACCCTCAAAGGTTAGGGACAAAATATTTTATGTAACAGTGGCGACCAACGTGTGTATTAGTTGGAGATAGAGGTTACGTCTGTCGCTGTAACTTAAAAACCGGAGTACTGTTTCTGGAACCTTCCATTTATTTTAATTTTAAGAAGAAAAAACCGTCGTGCGGAATCCTTTGTTTGTGTTTGTGTGGTTTTATGCAATATTACATACATTTACTTTAACAATTTTATTTTAAAAACTTCTTGCTACATTGTGCAATCAGTTTCGTTTCACCTGCGCGCCAAGATATTGTAACGGGACTTTTGTTTTTTTTTTTAACAAAATTTTATATTGTATTGCTCTGTAAGATCGCTACTACTGTAACTGCGTTTACCTTATAACATCTTCGTTAATTGTGAAGGCCAGTTTTGACTTAGGTATTTTTTTTAACCTCTATCTTTTGATATGGAACTACCCATTAAATTTAATTTAATAAGGGAAGATGACCTTTTATGTAAAGTACTGATCCGTGACGCTAAATCCGTAAAGTTTAAAAATAATAGTAAATCATAATTTGATTTTTTTTTTATATATACTACCATACCGAACTATCCAACCTACCATTGCTTTTCTATTGTTTACTTTTGGTCTATTGTGTATGGATGGCTTAAACCATTCATTACATTTTATTTAATATCTTAAACCTGTCGAACATACACCGACGGTTTTTGATTTGATCATGGCGCTATTCCATAGATCATTTTTAGTTGGGTAAAACATAGCTAGTTCTTACGAGCGGACGCAACTCGTTAAATAAGCCTTTGCGGGAGCGGTTGGTGACTCCTTAAATAAGCCATACACTGAAGAACATAGCTTGTTTGCCTAATACTAATTTATACACCGTTTTTGGTGTTTCTTACGAGCGGACGCAACTCGTTAAATAAGCCTTTGCGGGAGCGGTTGGTGACTCCTTAAATAAGCCCTACACCAAAGAACATAGCTAGTTCATTTACGAGCGGACGCAACTCGTTAAATAAGCCTTTGCGGGAGCGGTTGGTGACTCCTTAAATAAGCCATACACCAAGGAACTTAGCTTGTTCATCTAATACTAATGGTATACACCATTCATGGTGTTTCTTACGAGCGGACGCAACTCGTTAAATAAGCCTTTGCGGGAGCGGGTGGTAACTCCTTAAATAAGCCTTACACCAAAACTTCATTTATCTTCTAAATTTAGGTTCGACTACATTAAGTTTGTAATTGGTAGGTGGATCGGTATTGGTTGGTAGTTGGTTAGGAGGCTTTAAAACCTTCAGGTGTCCATTAGTAATTTTAATGTTATAAATTTAATTTAATTTCAATTTAAAATAATATATAAAAGTTAGTTGTCATAGTTAGTCGCAGTAAGCATTGAGGGCTGTATATGCCTAGAGGTTGCTGGTTGCTGTTTAATCGTGGGTGTATTTATTTCCACGGTGCTAGTTTGCAGTTGTTTACAGGTATTTTCCATTTTTTTTTAGGGTTTGTAGTGGTACACAGGTTCCTACTGTGTCCACGTTTGTTGACCATATTTAGAAGTGGGTGTGCTTGTTTAACAACTCTGTCTGCCGTATCCAAACCTCCGGACTGCTGATAAGGCAGCAAACTGATAGTCCTGAGATAGAAGGCCGTAATGGCGGGCGTGTAGGCTGCATTGATGGAATACGTTCTTGTTAGTATTTTTTTTTTGCCAGGCCAATGGCCGGTACTTTCCTTTTCAGTGAATTATTTGGATTCTAGCTCAGATGATTGTCGGCAGTTAACCAATTTGGGGTGTGAAGGGTGGTGTACGATTGAATAGGGTTGTCTGTCCTACATAAATATAGTGGGTCAGACTGGGACAGTGCGTAGAGACTTACTTACGTAATTTTTTTAAACTCTTTGGAGCTTGTCTTTTACATGTTTGTAAATGGATTAGACTCGCACCAGAAAAAAAATTTAGTTAATATATTACAACAAATAATAATACTAATCGTACACCAGCATTCATATATTTAATTTTTACTTCTTTTCGTTCTCCATTATTCTTTTCAGGCTCGAACGGAGTGGATTTGGAAAGCGAGCTTGGTACTTTGGAGTCTGCTTTAACGCTGGAGGGCCAGCGTCGAGATTTGCCCTAGTGGGTCAAATCTCTGGTGGTTGGGGAGGTACTGTTACATTGTTTTTTTGTGTTCCTAGCTCAGGTTGCTATTTCGCGGCTGCGTTTCTAATAAACAAAGTGTCAAGTACCTGCATTCAAGGGCCAACCATTCCTATGTATCGTTGGTTTCATTTCCAAACAATAAATCACTTTTCTAAATTCTTTTAAACCGTTTCACAATATTATTTTGACCAAAACATAGGTTGTTTACTAATGACATGACATTTATTACGTCAGACGTCAATTCTGACAGTTCGAGGCGCCCTCTGGCGCGCTCCGATTTAACAACCGTAAAAATAATCGATATTTTAATCTGATGATCACAAATCTTTAAATAATCTGAATAAACACATTCTGTAATAATTATCAGTTAAAGAAAATAAATAAGTAAAAGAAATTAATAATAAACTAAATATCCATAAACGGAAATGATTTAATTTTTTCTATATGGACTTTATTCGAGAACCTTCGACCGAAACGGTACATTTTTAATCTGTGAACTTTTGCGTGGATTGTCTTTGGAACTGTCAACCTTAATGTTGTCACGTTGGGTTTTGTTTTTACCCATTTATTATTGTAGGAGTGGTTTCCCTGGTTGAAACTGTTTTGTTATCAATTGTTGGGAGAGATTATGATGGAGAACGGAATGGTATAGGATCTAGTGTTGTGTGATTCATTGCCGACTGTGGCAAGTGTCGTTCCACAGTATTCAAGGTGAATTTCTGGTGTGAGGTGTTTGTGGTCGTTGCCGGGATATTGGTTTCTCCGCCGAATCCGGGAGTTCGACATGGGGTGGGCACCCGACCCTTAACCGACTTCCGGCCGGCGATTTGCGATGACTTTGCTGGGATGACGAGCGTCACTTGCCGCCAGCCTCGCTGAGGAGTTACACATAGTTTTTGGTGCGCAGTCGTAAAAGGTAAGTCGGTATCCTTAGTGGAGTGAGCGTGGTCTGTGCGTCCACCCGAAGGGTGTGTGTGTGAGGGAATAACGTCGTGCTAATCTTAACGATTATTTCAGGATTCTTAACAGCGCCTGTCGTCGCGGTTCTGCCCGGTGGAACGTGCAGCAGCCCGCAGCCCACGCCGCCTTCCCCGGCAATAACCGTGAGTAATAAACCAGCTATTTCCCAATCGTAGGCCGTAGGCAATTTCTCAGGGTTGACCTAGGTGTTAAAGTATTGCCCAGGAAAACGGCATAAGTCCTTGGCGTAGTGGACGGACGCCACGCGTATTTCATTTTGAACAAAGGCCATGAGCCGGCCGAGGTTCTGTCTGATAGGTTACACAGCTCGATCACATCGAGGATAACGAATAAGTTACACTTTTATTATTTGGTCTCCGTTTGTCAATTGCAGTGAGGTGAGGCCCCTCGAGTAATTCGATCCGCCGCCGAGATCTTAGCCCGTCTCATTAGAAGCCGGCTAGAACTGGGTCGTGGACCCCGTTCCTCGACATCGCTGGGAGCCTAGCCGAGGCTGCTGTACGGCTGGCAGACACCGCCTAGCGTGAGCGCAGGCGTGACGGTTTTTTTTCTTTATATTTATTTTGTTATCACCGCACCTTGGAACACCGGTGTGATTTTGGTACCCGGTGTTGATGGCGGTACTACACCGAACTTTAGGTTGAGAATCTTGAGCTCTTTCTGCATTCCTCCGGAAGTGACAGTAGATTTGAGGATATCTTCAGCTCCAGGATTCGGGACTCTCCAGGTCCCTGGCGCCCATTAATTAAATTATTATAATTGTTTTTAACTGGAAGGTTCCGGTAGTTACCTAGTTCTGCTTTAGTAAATATTCTTATAATTTAACCTTGTTGACGGAACAGTACTCGGTTTATCTCCAACTCCCCACGACCTCAGCTCTTTTATATATCCATAAGTTACAACTGGCTAGCTTTAATTAATTGGAAAGGGTAAAGAATCTCACCACGGTATTTTTATATGAGTTTTATTCCCGGACTATTGTCAAGGTTAAGGATTGTTATTATTCTATTAAGAATGTTAAGGTAATTAATTTATTAAAATTCAATTTAGAGGTAATCAATTAATTAATCAAATAATTCTATTATACAGGAGATTGTTACTCGCAGTAATAAACCGGTTTATGTTATGTTGTGGTTTTATTTTAGTCCGACCCTCAAAGGTTAGGGACAAAATATTTTATGTAACAATTTGTAGGTTATCTTTTTATTAACATTTTCGAAGCGGATGAAGATTTTATAAGAGTCCTTGCATTGTATAGAGTCAATCTGCCTAGTATTATATAACTTCATAGCCAGCATTGTGTGAGAGCTATTGTTGACTAGATACCTACGTCTTTATTGACTTGAATGACTCTGGCAGTTGAGAGTATGTCATGCTCACTCAAATGTCTCGCTGATGGTGGCGTGTGTGTCGGATCATTTAGCTCCCTTCAAAATGGTTGAGCTGAATGGTGCTGATATATGTGTCATGTTCGTGAACGGGCGCTGTCAGTTGAGACTGGTCATCTCTTAGCTGCCACGGTTTATTTTAATAACGTATTATCAACTTTGTTTTTGAATTGTCTTTTTTATATTATTACTATGGACACTAATAACTTGCCACATCGTTCTCGCATAATGTACCATCTGATGATGAATGATGTAATAAAAGATCTGTAACAATTTTGGCGATTGAAAAAGAGTGTCCATGGAGTTTCTTGCTCATTCTTCTCCATAGAGATCTACGCTTTGGAATGAGCACCTACGGTACTTTCACAGTTTTTATGTCTTGTGACTGGGACTGTAGCACCATAACTATTTTCTAGTACTATTTTTATTTTATGTCTCTTGACAATTCAAAAGTGCCTGTAATTGGCTTAGTTGAAATAAATTATTTGATTTGATTTGATTTGCACGTGACGGCATATTTTGGCAAACAACAACAACGACGCGCAACTTGGTACGACGCGTTGCTTGGTATACTGTCGCGACTTTGTATTTTTGGTTTTGATTTTGTATTAACTTTGGTGGAACCACTCGCATGTTCTGAGCGCTCTATGCCTATTTCTTTGATCTGAGTTAAATGTAATTAAAATAATTTATAATTTTTTGTCCTTTTATCGGCGTCATTATCCTCACCGGAAGTCCCAAAATTGAAGATTGAGCCAGCTGGGTTCTGCCGTGGCGTGTCGGCGGGACGTCGCCTAGTGGGTTTGGTGTGTATTGCGCTTTTACTACATTGTATCCCGGTACAATGTGGAAAGCACGATGCAATAAGAAAAGTTTTTTGATTAAAGTAGAGAAACTTTCACCTTCGTTTAACGAGAACAGTGTTTAATTTGTAAACATTGTCTCTTATTCTTGTCGTTATGAGGACAATACATTTTGTACAGAAAGTTTTTAATATCTGCATTTTCTTTGTATCATTTAAGAAGCACTAGTAGTAACTGGTACATTATGAAATAGATTTAGTAATATAAATAACAACGCATCTATAATAATATTGTCCCATTTATCTCTGTACCAGAATTCATTTAAATCAGCTTAGCTGTTTTGACGGGACAACAATATATTTAAATATCATAGCATAGAGCAGAATTATACCGGAATCCTACCGGTATCAAGCCTGAAAGAGAAGAATGAAAGAAAGAAACAGTATGCGGAATAAAAGTGGGAGAGGAATAAATGATAGAACTGGAATGAAAGTGAAACAATAGCTAAAATAGTCTGTGACCATCGGTCAGAGGAATAAGCAAATTAAAATATATATAGGTATATATTTAAATATGTCAAAGAGATTTAAAAAAATGTATGTTTGCCATTCAATAATCTTGTTTACAGGAAACCAGTAAACGTTATTAAATTATACAATGATACTATGATTTACCAAATAGACCGCGGGTTATTGCCTTTGTTTACTTGCACTGCATAACGATTAGGTCGTTGGTGGATATCATTTTCAATCAAAAAAAAAAAACAAGTCTACTGCAATCAAAGAGTCATCTTATGACAACGAATGACAAAGTGACACAGATTTTAACAAATATTTTGGCTAAGATTTGCTAGGTGTCAATTGTCAGTAGGATGTTAGGTTAAACACACTGAATTGATGCTAATTGGCTTATTTCACGAACAATATAGATTAGTATTGGCCAGAGCCGGACTATAAGTTGTGGGGCCCTGAGTGTGAATTGCCATTTTTTCAAAAATCTTTCTTCGAATTTGAGGTACAGTGTCGAGCAATAATGGGTAGTTCTTCGAAATTTGATTCTTTGACTGATTCATATGGTCAAATTTTAATTTCACTTTCAGCTCAGTAACACATGTTCATATGAAAAAAGATATTCCAAATAACATTTATTTGTTTGAGGGACTTCTTTTTACAAAGTAGTTTTTGAGATATCGACGTTTAAAAATTTTGTGCCCAGATGAATCAGAATTTTTTACAGATGTAAATAAAAATGGGCTTTGTAATAAAAAAATAATCATAATATTATAACAACAATATTATTTTTTTATAAAAACAATTAATTTATTAACAGGGATCATATTATCAAGGAAAAAATCTGGTCAATTCAACAATAAAATTCTTGTTTTTAAACTAACAATTACAGAAATAAATACTTACAGAAAAGCGAGAATTTTGTTATAAATAGGTACTAGATAGTTATTTTAATGATACGTTATAATATTCTCTCTGTTTACTTTTGTTTTTCTCTCTATTTTTTCAAATATAATTCCTTCATTTCTAATTTCCACGCAGCATACTTGCCTGGAACTTTTCTTATTTTCCATCTTAGAAGGATGAAAAATTCGTACGTTCTGTGAGTCTCTTTTTCTCATAGATATATTTTGTTCCATCTTTTCTACTATTGATAGTGGCATTGTTGTAAACAGCAATATATGTGTAAAATAAAATAGATAGAGTTTGACTTATTAATGAAAAAAAAAAGGAAAAATAATGTCAAAATTATGTCACACACACTCTACTGACATGAAAAAGTAAAATAACGTAACAAAAGTGCTCCTTTCTGGCTGGAAAAGAGGAAAACTAATTTATTTTCCGGTTCATATGGGTTTTTGAACATATAAATCAGGCACAGATGAATCATGATTTTGCCCAAAATCATGCTTAACTCATCATTCATACAGACTTCTATAATCATTTTTTCTACACGAATCTGTAACCCAAAAGCATCACACGAAACTCAGATTAAAGTCTTAAAACAGCAAAATAAAATTAATAAATTAGGCATTGTAATCAGCAAGGTACCTAAACCAAGCACAGATGAATCAGACATTTACCTGTGTTTCACCAGGTTCTAAGCCAACCAGCCTCATGTCCGCCTTCTAGCACGTCCGTTGTACGACAGGTTTCCCCCCCACGTGGGATCCCAGACTCTCATCATTATTCCTCGACCAAGTACAGTCAAGCAAAGCTTACTCCACATGAATCAGTATTATACGCCGGACACTTCTTATTTACTTAATTAAAACTACACTAACGTAGTTATATCTAATATGTATTTTTTTTGTAAGAGGTCAATTAATTACCTTTCGATATAACTATAATTTATAATAATGAATCAAAAGGAAAATGCGACATCGACCATTTTGTTCCGGAAAATGGGAAACGGACGCCCTATATGAATCAGGAGAACAGACTTCAAAATTTTTTATTTTGTATCTAGATAGCTACTATTAAAAAAATAGAATTTGTCCCAGGTAGAGCTAAAGCTAAACTGTACAGAAAAAAATATTACATGCCGTTTTGTTAGTTGGTTACAGAAATATACCCACAGACATCGAAAATTTTGTCTCTGAAGAACTACCCTAATATTTATAAACTTAGCAGAATTAAAAAGCGATTTTCTCTTACCAATTGATTGAATTGATGTACCTTTTGTATACGTTTTCATAAACCTTCTACTTTTGCAAGCAAGTACATTTTATTGCTCGTGACTGTACGTAGGCTTGTGTACTATACACACGGTCACACATCAAGCTATTCAAAACCAGTTAGTATTGGCGTCGCTTTGTATGATTTTTCGCACAAGGAACGGTCAGCTTATACTGGTTTTGCATAGTTCGATGTGTCTACGATAGTTTAATTGTTAAATAAACGCTTTTTTATAGAATTCAACATGATACACAAATAATTTACTCAATGAAATAAGAGCAGTTCTCTTAAATTTAAGGATATCCAATAGTATTTTTTTAAACAAACTTACACACACAAACAACAAAGAAGGACTAGCAATATGTAATTTCTTGTTCTTGTGTGTTCTGTGTACATAAATAAATAAAAATATTAAATTTTGTACCGTGTGGGAATCGAAACAAGATCAATAAAAAACACAGCAACTAAACCCTCAGCTACTATGCCAACTATCACTGTATACTCATTAATAATTATAATTTTCCACGTATATGCTACATGATCCAAAATACAGTTTTAGACTGAGCGAAGAGATTTTTTATATACTGGGGGTTATTATTTCTTGGTAAAAAGAACCTTCATTTTGACACAAAATGGACCAATAATAATGTATAAATAGTCGCCTGATATTTATATATCAGGCGACTATTTATACATTATTATTGGTCCTTAGGGAATCTTTCAATAGTTTTCTGTCATGAACCTTTCTATAAATTGGGTAATTAGTACTTAGTAGGCTTTATTGAAACGGTAGGCAGTTCTGTTGCCTGAAAGTCTGTCAACCAGTTTTATAAGAACATCGTGTTATCCAGTGCCTAACTAAAATACATCCCATTAGTTTGGAAACCAATTCCCAGCTCAAGAAACGGCAGAAAGTGATGTCTTAGTATTTGCATTATTATTTGGATTTATTCAAATTAAAAAAATTAAACATTAAATGAGTCTTCCCGCCGTAGGTGGAGCCAAAGGGACTGTCCAAATCAAACTTTCTAAAATTCCACCATGTTCTTTTATATTTCCGGTATTTTATAGGATCCCAGTAACCTTATCAGACACTCGCAACCAGACGCAGTCTCGCAACCTTTTAAACTTGGATTGTTAATCTCATAAGAAAAATATCTGAATTCGATTATTGTAATTATACGATGAATGAACTTTGCCAACACCAAGTTATTTTTAGAAACGTCGTCCAAGATGAACATTAGCCGCACAAACATACGTTGTTTTTTCAAGCCCCTGGATGACGCAAGAAGAACTTTTTACGCCCATACGTACACACATTCAATCATCGCATAAGTATGCCCATTTGTGGGAACACTAATGCTGGTATTCTTAGTACCTGACTCAGCTCAAGTCAGACTTGACACGCCCAACTCCGCTCTACTAGACACATTGACAGCTGAACTGCATGAAGATAGTTATAAAAACAGAATTATCTGTCAAATATGAGAATCATTCATTACGAGTTAAAATGTTAAAATGTCTAGGCTGTACGCTACGACGTATTCGTCGTCGAGACAGAGCTTTGAGATCACAGAAAATATCTATGTATGAGATAGTGTTACATCACGTTGCTGTTAGTAGTTTAATGAATACCAAAGAGTAGTTTCTGGGACGGCACTACAGACAAAGCATGGTATCCATATAGAATAGCAATGCAGAACCGTTGTCATGACGACAGAGTCTCGATAAGTCGAGCTCTTGACTTAAGACGAGTTTTGAAATAAGAATGTTAGTCACTCAAATGTATGTACTTCCTATACATATATAGATACCTTCAGATTCAAAATCCAATAAGGTCAATACCTTATTGGATTTTGAATGCTCGCCTGACCGATAAGAGTTGATATTCCAACAGAATGCATTTAGATTATAATTTACTTGGTACAAGGTACTAGAAAAAACAGAATTATTTATCGCAATAAGCCATTGCTAAGTAGCAAAATAAGGTTAATCACAGGTTTCTGAACTCTAGATATTAAGTAGTAAATAAATAAAACTCAATTTTATCGTGCAGAATGTATGCCAATAAACTTTATTTTAGCTGTAAAGATAGCTGCAAAGTCTAGCGGATAAACCTTTCTTTAAACCCCTTGATTAAAATAATTGATAACCTTTTGAACGAATGAATGAATAAAATCCATGAAACTGAAAGAAAATTCAACCGTTGAACGAAGTTTAAAGGCTTATCGTATTTCGAAGTTTTAAAAGTCTTATTCCACTCCATTGGTCAGGTTCCCGCGTATTGAATGATTTTCTTTATTTAGGTCAAGTCAAGTTTTTAGTACCTCCTGGTACAGTAAAGATTTTTGGAGTTTTTTGGGTGAAAATTTATATTTCATAAATAAAGGAAGTTGGTGATAGACTGTGGATTTAAGCCCAGCTGGATAATTTAGAGTGACTGCCCAAGATCGAAGCGGGTTGGAAGGAGCCGAGTGATCCCCGAAAACTTGGTCTAAGACTATTTAACAATTTTCCATAATTCATTTTCTTATTTTTTTTTTCTATAGATATACATCTATAGAAAAAAAAAATCATACGAACGAACTATCAGATCAATAACGTAGAGTGACTAAACCGTTCATTGATCCATTCGGCTTTATTACATATCGTAAAACCCCATTATTGAGTCTATAATGTGTCATATCAATCATCACAAAATAATTTGAGTAAAAAACTAGGTACTATTACCATTTTCACTAGAATCATTTTACAAAAGTAATCAGAGTTATTACCCATTTACCCAATATTTTCACTCATCAGTTATAAGGCGACTGACATACGATACCGCTCGTCCGCGCGGTCGGACGGAATCGGAGAAGCAAATATTTAGGCGGTGCCCCGCGCGGAGAGGCAGTAACCGCTGTTCGTAAGAGCGATCGATAGTTTATCTGAATTATGCAATAGCGTGATCGTGTGAGAATCACCTTAGTTCTTTTGTAATAAGCCTAACAAGAGAAGCAGATTATAAAATAAACCATTTATTCCGAACCCGATTTTTAGGGTTCCGTAGTCAACAAGGAACCCTTATAGTTTCGCCATGTCCGTCCGTCCGTCCGTCCGTCCGTCCGTCTGTCCGCAGTTTAGCTCAGAGACGCACAGTACTAGAGAGCTGTAATTTGGTGTAAATATACGGATTTGTTGTGCCGAAAAAGTGGTAAAATAAAATCTCGTAAAATATTTTTTTTTAGTGTACCTCCAGTACTTACACGTAAAGTGAGGATTTTTTTTTTCTCGCGTACCCCTTTGTGTGGGGTATCATTAAATAGGCCTTTAAAAAATAATGATAGTTTCCATTAACAGTTTTTTGATTAAAAAATTCGTTTGTGAAATATTAAGCTTTAAAGTGCTAAATTTTGCTCGATTCAAGTGTCCCCCCCCTCTACCAGCTAAACGGTTATGTTTGGGGGTGTGAAAAAAATCACAATAGTAGTACATTTAACGAAGTTTAAAAGAAAATTATCATGACTAAGTAGGCTTTACAACTTTACGAGTAATAGTGGACCAACTTATAAAATGTACTTAATATCATATTTTCTTAAACAAAATGTATCGGAGACAACTGCAAATGTAAGTTTGACAACTTTATTTTTACAGCTTTTATAGGTATGTTTTTTGGGGATAGGTAGGTTTTTATCGTCAACTATTTTTAACAAAATTCAAAAAAGGGAGGAGGCTCTAAATTCGTTGTAATCTTTTTTCTTATGTATTTTCCCCGATTTCTCAAAGACTCTCCTGGACTGATTTTGAAAATTCTTCTTTTTAAAATTAAATTCAGCGAATCAGTTTAGTTAGTTCGCATAAGTATTTTGATGGGCAACTACGGAACCCTACACTGTGCGTGGCCCGACACGCACTTGGCCGGTTTTAAACCATAAAATTATAATTTACAATAAAGTTCAGTAGCTCCAACGTAGTTTTTTAATGTCTACGTCAGGGGCTTTAAGCTATAAACATGGCTGGTTTTATAGACCATAATATGGCTGCCGTGTTTTTAGACTGTCGAAGTACCTACCGTAAATTTTAGCTGGCATTAGCCTGGTATAGTTTCTTAATTATATCAGTTAATTTCTTTTGTATCCGGCAATGCAAGAGTTTGTATAAAAAATATTAGTTAAACAAACATTTTGGTAGTATTCTGAGCATAAAACTAGTCTTGAAACACTCCACAAATTCCTAGGATAACGAGTATTTAAGCGCTTGGTTACCGTAATAAATTGGGTACACAGAAATGCCCTTAAAAATATCCGAACCGAATCTTCTTTATTTTGCCTTAGGACTAAAAGGTGTTTGTGAAGCCTCTATAAGAGTTCGGTTTTTACCTTTCTCAGGCTTTTTTGTTATTTGAATTTCCACTTATACTACTATTAATTTGTGTGGGATGCAAAATAACTATAGATCTTTCTTGAATAGGTACACGTTTAACTTTCGATTATGGGTGCTTCAGAATAAAAATTGATTTCCCATTGTATTTACAATTGTATATAGGTATAATAAATACATAAGTTTTAAACAAAACAGCGGCTAACTGCGCAAACTCACCAGACAATATATCATTTGAAACATCCATTGTCTGATTCAATGAACTGATGACGCACTTGACTAGCTATACGCAAATCGGTCTTTTGTGTTTAATACTAGGCATTTATAAATAAGCCATAGCGCTTATCTTAAGAACTAATTTCTAATAGAATTCCATGAGAATTTTGTATGTAATTATAATGCAATGTGTTTTAAAATGGGTACTGTGGACGAGTTAGATGTTTTTATTAAAGATTGGCCTGGCCTGTTGGTCTAGTGGTTGACTGGCCTGTTGGTCTAGTGGTTAGTGACCCTGACTGCTATGCCGGAGGTCGTGGGTTCGATTCCCACCCAGGACAAATGTTTGTGTGATGAGCATGATCATTTGTTCTGTGTCTGGGTGTAATTTATCTATAATATGTATGTATTTAGAAATATATAAGTATGTTTATCAGTTGTCTAGTACCCATAACACAAGCTCTGCTTAGCTTGGGACTAGATGGCGTTGTGTGATAGTTGTGGAATATTATTATTATTTCTTTATTCATCATAACTCTTATCTATTACATTTTTAAATATTTTTATAAAAAGAAATAAAAAAACATTTAAAAATATAAAAAATAGCACTCCACCAGCATCGGGAACAGGGTCCGGGTCGCCGGTGGTCAGGGCCCCTGAGAGAGGAACCTCCTAACAATACGCGCCGTGTCCAGAAGTACTGCCTTCTGAATCAGGCGCTTGATCCAGCGCCTGATTATTATTATTATTATTATTATTTTCTTAGGAAAGAAAAATTCGATTGGCGGGCAGGATTCGAACCTGATCGAATTTTTCTTTCCTAAGAAAATCTTTGAATTTCGCTACGCATGCCTTAAGCGATTGATAGATATTTTTGTTTACCAACATTCTTTTGTCCAGGAAGTCTGTGCTAAGTGGGTTATTTTATAGCTGTATCACAAAAAGGGAGCTCTGGAACGCAGTTCAAACCTGCTTGATCGAGTTTTCAGTGGTGAAGTTTACCCTAAGAAGGTTAGGTAATAACATCTCGCCCTGACCTCGAACCAGCATCTACATAATAATACAGATTATAGCCCCAAGCTCATCGGAAGTTCAATATTGGCACCAAACTTTATAGATCTATGTATATTCCATAGTCACGGAATAATAATTGGATAGATAGTGCCTATTGGCCTTTTAAATAATAAATTATTGACTATGTTTATTCAGATGCAGTTTCTTTCCTGTCTGTATAATTATTATGCTATTTGAAGTGAACGTTTATAGACACATTTTAAAAAGAAGCCTTGCATATACAAATATAACTTTATTTGCATGCCAATATACATTTTATGCCATACTCCTGTATGCAAAAATTAACATTCAGTGGATCAGGCAGACGCAAACAATTACCTTCAATGGCGTACCAGAAACATATCAGTATCATACATTTTGTATGGATATAGAAGCATTTGAATACCGTGTCGTGACGTGCCGAAAGACACATTGCCACACGCCACGACACGTAAGTTTCTTTCCGCTTTTAGTAAACGAAAACACCGCCTTGTGATTTTCTCTTTGAAACTAACCGCGTTTAGCCGGTAGGCTTTAAAGAGTTTTTGGTGTATGATTGTTTTAATAAGTGCGTACTTACTTGTGTAAATACAAGTGCAGTTTCTTTTCCTACGCGTTATTTAAAGCGAAATTTTTGAGATAATAATTTTATTTTATTTTTAGTTAAGTAGGTCATGTCTTACTCATGTCCGACGAGCATTGAGCATTGAGAATATAATTACCGCTCAGCGGATCCCTGACGGTAGGAAATGACAACACAACGATTTTAAAAAGCTTGTGATAAAAGTTGTACTGCAAAAGATGTAGAAGGCGGATGATAGATGCGGAAGGTGCAAAAGATGTGGAAGGCTGTAATTTGAGAAGATACTTATGAAGGTGGAAAATGTCAAAGATTGTTTTTTCTTCTTCTTTGGCAACGAGTTGCTTGACTACTCTGCCAGTGCCATGTGCCAAAGATTGTTAGATTAAGACAAAGTTCATGGTATTTGACACCATCATGATGTACATAACAATACGAACTGTCAAAATGCGATTCTGGTATTATGTCGTATGTCAATTTGCATACTGTGACGTCTCGATTAGTTAACTCAATGATCTTACTATTTTTCAATTACATAGTTACCAAAACTCACTTTTATTTAAAGTTAATCGAGTTTTTGAGACAAAACTAAAGTTTATCTTTAGAGTAATTGTGTTTTGTATGTAATTAAAACATCAAATTCCATGATTATTTAATTCCTAAAACATTAATGTGTTATCAATAAGAAAAGTCGGTTAAACAGGTCAGTTAATGGGTATCATAACCGGTAGTTAAACATATAATCATAGAATGTCAAGGTTAAACATAAAATTGGTCCATGGTTAAGGTCAAAGACAAACGACCTGACATGTTTAAATATTCTCTGTTTAAAAAAAAATCTTAGTCTGTCACTAAGGGTGCTTGTACACGGCGCTTGTAACCCACACAAGTGCCTCAACATATTCAAGCTACATGCGCCGTGTACAAGCACCCCGCGGGTAGCTTGATCAAGTAGCTTGCGCATGTTACTCGCGCTGGTAAACCGCAAACCCGCACCTTTACTTGCGCGGGTTACATGCGCCGTGTACAAGCACCCTAAGTCTTTCTTGAGAAAATATTTGTGTGACACTTATCAAAAATAGCTATGGTGGCCAAGCAGTAACGACCCTGAGTGACTAGTTGCAAGTATGGAATCTGAACCCCTGGACATTCTCCTATGTCATTATTTTCACTATCGCTGCTCTCAAAAACGATTTTTGAACGGTTTTTGAGGCGCGCGTGCAACACAGGCATGGTCCATAATCGGACAGCGAGTCACCTATTAATCGCCAACCGCACCTTGCACATAGGGACACAGTCTTAACCTCAAAGAAAAGATCAGTAATATCTATCAAAGAAATAAAATCAAATTTGCAAAGCTTGTATGCATTTATTCTAATACTATTAGTTCGGATTGAAAAATTAATTGTGTTGGGTAGTATTTATAGTATTTTATATCACGTTAAGACGGATAGGAGCTGAGCAGCGGTGGTAAAACCGCAGGGAAGGAAAGCTAGTACTTTAAAATTCAAATTATTGATCCAAATCAATGCATCGTTATCACGAAAAACATAAAGATAGCAATAATATTTATCTACGGTTTAAAAAAGAAACGTGATTCAAAAATGAATCATTTTATTTTTAAATCAATATTGTGTCTAGGTAAGTCATTTTATTTACCAAAAAAAAATATTTACTTTACTTTATCATTTAGTAGCGATGTATGCGTCAGAATACATAAAAATTTAATGCAGTTTCGTTCCATATTGATCGTCACTCAAGCGATAGTGACAAGTTGAGCACCACTTCACACCTCTGAATTATGAAGCAGACGTTTTACAGAAGGCCATTCAGTAACAATATCAGTTTAATAAATCATCAGTACCTAGACATAAGAGTCACTTTGTGTTCGTCAAGTGACTGACTGATAGTGACATCCAGTGCTGTGCTATGGGCAGACAGAATATTATAATTATTATGCACTTTACTTTGACCTAACTAGTAACCTCTATTGTTTTAACTACTAGGACCCAAAGAGCCCCAATGGCACAATTTTGTGCCACCAAACCCCGACCGATTTTAAATTACTGTATTTTTGGAAAAATAAGTCTTAATATCGGTCTGGATTTGGGCAATTCAATTTGGGCCACGGGACTCAGCTATCAAGTTTAAATACTGTCACCTACCGGATATCTGTGTTTCCCGACAGCTGTAAACTTGGGGTCTTCAATTAAAGAGTGAACAGGTTACTTCTAGGCAAGCGTGCTTCACCGTCGACCACATCTTCGCTTACCACTACTTAAGCGAGATATTGGTCAAACGCGAACCTATCTATAATTAAAAATATAAAAAAAAATCTTCCGTGATTGTAAAAGTATAAGTTACCTTAAAAAAGATGTCTCGAAATATCTAACTCATTTGATGGTTACCTTTACCATCCAAAAAAAGGGGGCCGGCCAAATCTGACGAGATTTGGATTACAAAAAGAGTTGTATTTTATTTATATGTTACCTAGTAGTACCTATCGCTTATAAACATGACCATTGCCGGAGGTATAATCACTACATAGCTTGGTAGTTGTTGAACATTTCCTGAAAACCACATTCTCAATTTACGGGTCGGATAAAATGATATTGTGGTTTTCGTGGAATTTGTGGTCGGTAAATGAGTGAAAATTTTCATTCGTGGAAAAGCTACTAAAGGAATGGCTATTAAACATAAACAAAAGCTTATAACTTATAACCCAGTTTTGTTTTTGACTATTTTGAATTAACTACAAAAAAAATTAAAAAAACCCCAGTTTTACGGAAGTGCTATTTACATACACAATTCTATTTTTAACCTACTTAAAAAAAATTACATTCCCTTTTTTCCGAAAAGTTTTTTCCAATAAAGTTTTATACCCAATAGAGTCCATTACGATCTTTCAGGCCGAACCCAACTACATATTATAAAGATTCACAAATTTCATCGAAATCGGTAGATTGATTTCGGGGATGAGTGTCTACGAACATAGAGTCAAGTGATTTACAGAAGAAAGAAGATAATTTAAATAACACATTTTCCGACTCAGAACGAAAAAACTTTACTTGAAGAACAAGTATACGATAATGAGAACCAAGTAAAATTCAAGTAAGATGTTAAGATCTCATTCGTCCCTACTTAGTGACCCTCGAAAAATCAGGAACCCTTCCAAATTAGTCTCCCAAATTGGAGGTCTATAAGGACTCTTAGTCCTATAGATATGAGCCAAGATCGTCCCAAGAGTGTCGTGAATGACCCTTGATGTGTCCGCGACGGAATTGTCACCACTTACGTCGGATCTCGACTTATATTGTTTGATGATAGCCCGTCTTTGGACACTGAATGTAGTCTAAGATTTATGGGGCAGGCATAAATCTAGATAGTAAAGTTGTGTGGTCTGCCTACCTAAAATTTCGTTTGTGTCTTTTTCAATGTGTTATAAACAGAATTTAGCACATAAAGCTAACTCAATCTGTCAATTTTTTTAAGTTTATCACAATACCAGAAAGTTTGTAGAGGCCCATGTGACCCTGGAATATAAAGGGCTAGTGAAAGACACCGTGGATTTTAGTCAGCACGAGTGACAGTTCCTCCCGCGGTGCCCTGGGTGGGAGGACTCATTTGATGATTTCACCACGTAAAAAAAAGAGCGCTCGACCGAACTGCATGAAATCTACACGAAATCTGAACAAAAATACAAAATAGAAAGTTCATATTCAATTTGAAAAATTTTACAGTTTGGGGTAGGTTGATGTGTTAGGTTCCATACTTTCTAAGTTTATAGACATCACTGACTGATCGAAATGAAAAACATCGTCAGGAAACCTTGACTTACATATATCATCAAAATAAGTCTAAATCAATGTCAGAAGATTCTAGAGTGTCAAGAGGTGGTTTGGTTAACTCATGAATCAGAGGTTGGTAACATTCTGCCTTGCAAAAAAAATTAAAAGAAAGAAGTATAATTTTCTTAAGCGCTTTGGCATGGAAATAATATGCTAGGAGAAAATGTACGCTCCAACGCGTGTCCCTCTGATCAGCAGAGGGCACAGCGGCGGAGCGGGCTTGCGGACGGTGAGTGATGGGTAGCTCGCCGTCCGACCAAGGACCAAGCCCGGGTCGGTGGCGCGTCGTGTTTCGCGCCAAATGCCTGCTGGGGTCGCGGGTTTTTTCTTAACCCAGGTTACCGTGGCCCCAGAACGTAAAGGGCATAGAAAGGAACACGGGTGGATTTTAGTCAGTAAGAGTCTGACAGTCCCTCCCGCCCCACCCAGGGCGGGAGGACTCATTTGATGATTTTACCACCTAAAAAAAAAAAAAAAAAAAAAAAGGAGAAAATGTACGAGTATCTACTTTGTTTTTTTTTGCTGTGAAAGTGGTATCTAATTTCCCGGGTCGGTGTAGTTTAGACAACCTACTTTCGTAACCTTGTGCGACACTAAAAACAAAGTGAAAATGGTAAATTCCACTTATCTATATTATTTGCAAAAATACTTATAGTTTGGGATATTACAAGCTTTTGAACTGACATGGTGCTATCTAAGGCTAAGACTCTAAGCAGGCCCTGGAACTCAAGTTAAGTGCAGTCTGTAATGCCTTTGTCAAACTGAAAAGCGTGCCGAAGCGTTTTTGTTTGTAATGTATGGAATTTTTGAAGCCTGTCACATAGACTATCGGACCGCTTTCGCGTTTTTATACGACAGGATTCGGATCGCATTTGCTTCGCCTTGTCTGTTTGACAATAGCTTAAGAGTGTGACAGTTCCTTTCAGCATCATCACACAGAACGGAAGGATTCATGTAAAGATTTCAGAACCCAAAAAAATGTACTACAAAAGAACTACAAAGAAAACACTATTTTCTAACTCCAAAACTATTATTTCATGCAACTGGGGTTTAGAAACTCAGTGACCACACATCGACAATCTGAAGAAGCATCTCAACCATTCAATATATCTTCCTACGAAAGAATTCCAAGCACTTCCCAAGATCGTCCCCAAAAATAACTTTCCTAATTGAACCCCCCTTCAAAAACCATTAAAGAACAAAAGCCCTTAACACAGTATCCATTTACGCCATTCACGTAATATCTTCCGCTATTCAAACCTTAATCGATACTCCCGTCTTGTTTACTGCGGACCAACCGATTAGTCCCTTTTCACTATGCTCTGCAGTGTTTCTCAAAGTGGGGTACGGTGGCCCCCCTTGGGTTATGCATTTTTTGTTGGTCGTAATATCATGAAAATTATCGTGCCCTAGGTGCATTGGAAGGAATTGTCAGACTTTTATTGAAGAGAAGTTCTCCTAAAGATATTTTTAAAGAAACGAAAAATTCTGTTGCGAGCAGGGTTCGATCCTGCGTCTTCTGGATAGGTACTCCAGACGCCTTAACCACTAGGCTTGCTCGCAACAGAATTTTTCGTTTCTTTAAAAATATCTTTGCGAAGACGCGACGCAGGCGTTATTGCGTTTAAAAATATAACTGCAGTTCTCCTAGTTCCTCCGGCTGCCTTTTGTCTACTTAGACAGTTTTCGCGACCTTGGTAAGCATCTGAAAAAAACCTAGTTGTATTTGGCATGTGAGAACATTAGCGCTTTGTTGGATTAAGGGCCTAATTTAGATAAAATCTTGATTTTGAATAGATTTTTAATTGACTAAAAATAGCCACACCAGCATTAATTTGAACATAGCTTTTAATCAGCAGTAATTTTTCTCCCCGTCCAAAATCTCAGGCGATACATTTTTAGACGCGGCTTACGTCAAGCGCCACGTCTCTCTATTTTACATGAGAACCGTCACTCCGCAAGTCATCTGCAGGCGTGCTATAAACAATTTTGCTCTCAAAAATTACAATATCTTTTCACACTTGTAGCCGTGGTCGTTGTTAGTCGTCCAGAAAATTAGAGATTTGCCATACGGCATACAGGTCAAAACCGACTGTAGGCTTCAGCACCTCACAAAGGTTAAAAACCTAATTTGACCTACCCAGGAATCTTGAATATTGTAAACTATTATATAAACACATCTACTATTATTAAACTATTATATTTTATTGAACTTTTGAGAGAAATAAAGAATTTTTGTACTGTAATTAGTAAGACGCGGACTGCAACCTGATACGCACGTTGCAGTCCGCACTTATGGCTTTGCCAATCAACTCGCAGCTCGCTGCGAGCTCATCGTGACGCGACGCTAACGTGTCGTGTCCTTGACATGGGACGTCCTGCTAAGCACTGCTAGCCTGGCGTTTTTTGTGTCACTACTTCCATACAGTTTAAAAAACACGCCAGGCTCGCTGGCTTTTAGTCATGTACGAAAATGAATACTGAGACGTAGAACTATAAGTTTGAGCATCACTGTTCTTTTGTATATCAGAATGTCTCATTCCATGATCATATTTTACGTCATCATCCACTTTGCTCTTGACCGTGGGTTTATTTTAGATGTTGGTATTTGTGGTTCAATTCAGTTTGTTTGGGTTTCGAAGAATGCATTGCTTTGATCTGGTGCAAGATTTTGATGTGCTGTAAAGTCTTGGGAGATATTGTTTGTAAACAGATGATTGTATTTTAGTTGGATTAACATCAGTTGCATGTATAGATTCACAGAAACAATACATGCTTTTACTTTTTCTTTCCAAGATTCGGTACAGTTACTGGAAAATCTGACCAGTACCTTTAGCACGAGTTTTCACTGTTTTACTTTACAGCGTCTTTCCAGTATTTACAGCGTTTCTTGTATGAAAAAATGGTACAACGCCTTCCTTTGCACGAGTTTTCAGTATTTGATACATAAAGTAAACTAATACTTTGACAATTTCTAATTGTCAATTTTCAAGGAAAAAAATAGTTCCTGCTTCGCACACCAGAGGCGCTGTTCCATTTTCTCATACAATGAACGCTGTAAATACTGGAAAGATTCTGTGAAGTAAAAGAGTGAAAACTCGTGCTAAGGGTAATGATGCCCTATCATAAAATCTACCTACTTAATTGGCCGTATTTCGTACTTGAAGTAAATTGAATGGAAAAGTGCCTCAAAGAGGAACTAATTTTGTCCATCAAATTAACGTATAATTTAGATCCCAAAAACATGAAAATTCGTGCTAAAGCCTCTGACTGTCTAACCTAGTCTATGCGCTAGGAAATATTTTCTTTGGTTGTAAAAAATAAAATTGACACTAGGGTAACACTAGTCACAATAGACTATCGGATCGCTTTCGCTTCGCTTGTCTGTTTGACAATAGCTTTAGTTCTCAGTTTCATAATGTAAGCACATTCGTGTGCAAAACATGATTGCACCGGATAAGGCTGTTTGTTATCTGTCAGTACAAAATGAATTAAAATATTTTTATTAGGTCGATTTATTACAAAAATATTTAGCTCATTCATGTGTTTATTCATTGTGTGCATAAAACAGATTTAATAATCTTTATTTTATTAATCGAGAGAATTATCGTGTTTAGACCGACATAGAAAGCAAACAGTAATAAACTTAAAATTTTACTTGTAATAATATTAACAACTTTACTCGTTCATAACTCTCCACAAAAGCTATGAAATTTGAAGAGAATGCATGTTTTCTTTCGGGAAAAACTGAAATGCGATTTGCTATTCGAATTTCTTTTCAATACCGACGTCAGTGAATGTTCGTATTGTTTTTTTTTTACAAAAAAAGAAATGCGTATATTTCTGTGTATCTTTCTTTTTTTAAAATGTATAGCAAATAGATTTGAGGAACCTGAAACTAGATACAGATTTTTCTTGAAATCTCGAATGTATTGAAAATATAACAGACCATCGTCGTATCGATTTATAAAACGTACAAAAGGCTCACAACATCATTTTGATGAATGAGCTACGAAGCACATTTTCTGATTAACATACATTTTATTATTATTGTCGGTATGAGGCTAAGTTGTGCCACTATTGCTTAAAATCCTTTAATCTCTGAAACGCGGGACTGTCTTTAAAGGACACCACGGCGCTGAAACGAAAATAAAATTTGTGAACAAAAAGTTTATTCTTAATTTGAAAGAGTCTGACAGTCCTTTTTACTCCAACCAGGGCAGGCAGGCTTCCCTAATTTCCCCTTTTTCCACATCTTGCGAATGTTAATTAGTCCTAGCGTTGCTGTGTAATTAGTCCAGATTATTCCACCATCTCCTTCTATTCTTTGACTTAAACCGGCCGGCGTTTTTAATAGTTAAAGTTGTAAAAATAAAAATTACATAAACTGACAAGTCTACATAACAACCCTTGACTGCGAGATTCGATACCCTGAGGGCCGTTTAGTCCGTTAAAAAAAAAAACAACGTTCCAAATTTGAAATAAGAATTCTCCGAATCAAAGGAGTTTATTTAACCCAAGGCGATAACCAACCTTCAGATACAAATCCTCCTTTTAAAACCTTCCATAATGACGTTGCAGAATACGCGAAAGAATTTCAATCATTGAGGCTTATTGCTTCCCAAAAATATTAATTCAATGCAGGATATTAAACATTTCTTCGATTCCTTTTCCAATTTTCGACATCCGTGCTTCGCGATTGAATTTGCATAACATGTGAACATCACGGCTTTTTCCTTCAAAGAGATGGGCTAAACAAAATACGCATTTTCGTTTAAGTCCCTTCCAAGAGAGGATAATTTATTGGCGTCAACCGAGCCTAAGATTATATCATAAATTCCATAGAATTCCTGATAGAAAAATTCAATATCACTATAGCCGACCTAGAAATAAACCTGGAATCCTGTTTAGCGACACCACAACAGTTATTATAAAAAATACACAGGGATCTGGAAGTCATGGTCTGCAGCACTATAATGGAGAGTAAGGGTTGAGGTTAGGTTGGGTTAAAAGAGTGAAAATTCGTACTGATCTAGGAACCACCATAAGTTACGTTATAGTGTAAGTTACTATAGGTGGTGAACTGTATGGAGGCTACACTTAGGGTTGAACTACATCTGGATTTCTACTCAGAAAGAGAAAGGGCGACGGAAAAAGGCGATTCCGTGCTGCCAGATGTAGTTCAACCCTAAGTGTAGCCTCCATACAGTTCACCACCTATAGTAACTTACACTATAACGTAACTTATGGTAGTTTCTAGATCAGTACGAATTTTCACTCTTTTACTTTACAGCGTCTTTCTAGCATTTACACCGTTTTTGTATGAAAAAAAATGGAACAGCACCTCTGGTGTGCGAAGATGGAACCAATTTCTTCCTTGAAAATTGTCAATTTGATTTTGTCAAAGTTCCAGTTTCCTTTACGTCTCAGATACTTAAAATTCGTGCTAAGGGTACAGTAACCTTTTTAGCAATGATAACCGTGACAATCACGTCATTCGCATGCAGAATAATCGCTGGGCAAAAATATGCACTCAATGGGTGCCTGAGAATGGACGACGCCGCCGAGGCCGGCCTAAAAAGAGATGGCAGGACGATCTAGATGCGTACCTCGATGGCTGGTCCGAAGTGGCACTAGAAAAGAGCACTTGGAAGGATATGGGGGAGGCCTTTGCCCAGCAGTGGGACATAAATGGCTAAGAAAAAAAAAAAAAAAAAAAAAAAAAAACCGTGACAATATGCAAAGAATGAGGATCTCTCCGGCTCGAAAGACCATTATATAGAGATTGCTGGTTGGGTTGTAAAATAATAATAGATATTCAAAACAGCGTATTGTTAATAATGTATCAAATGTTCGTTAATAGAGCAAGGGACACTTATTGTTATTTCTATTTTATAGAGCCAGGATTCGCTAGGAATAATCTACATAAATGTAGGGTACTTGTTGATGTTTGTTGCTAACTCTTGGTGACAAGTACTTTCGGATGAACGTAGTGAATATTTGCATATTATTTACATTCACACGTAATCTTAATATGTATTACATTGACATACAGTAACAATGTAATCGTTAAATATAATGGTGCCAACGTGAGAAGAATAAGTACCGAAGTCAATTATCGCTCGATCGCATCAATAGCTGCTGAGGCTTATAAATGGATCGTAAAACGTTGGTGCTATGGTTTCTCTTCCGAAAGTATTTTTGTGGATCAATTTCTTTCTCAGCTTTGTTTGAACATTGATGAGGTTTTATACCATCTTTTATGTTTATTGGATTACTTTATTTCTAAAGCGGTTGGGTCGGAAAAGATTGCCTATCTTTTTAACCCCCAACCCAAAAGAGAGGTCTTGTAATTTTGACTGCTATGTGTATCTGTGTGTCTTTGTAAGAATACGATATTTATTTTGAAAGCGTGTTTTCTAACGATGGTTCTTAGACATATTCCGCCTTACGATAAAAACTTAAACATCTGTTGAACACTTGTCTTAAAAAAGTGTGACTGCAAAACAGACCTTATTCCAACGTCATAATTTGTTTTTTTTATACAATTGTTCAACAGACGTTGTAAAATTATTGTGGTAACAATTATCTATCTAATTTAATCTAATTTAAATTTAATAATTGTTACAAGGTCATTTTCTTTTTTATTTTCTTTATTTTAGTCGATAATTCATAGGTATACTGTTTATCTCGCTGTGACGTTAGAATGGGACAATTTAATCAAGCTATACAGGCATAAGCTAGCTATATATATTTTCTTTAATAAATCAATTATTAATATCAGGAGCAAAACCAACCTGTTGCAAAAATAACTCCTCGATCTATATTTACTCAAGCGTTAATCTAGTACTTTTAGCCCAGTAGAACGTAGCCTCACTAAATATTAGATAAGCACCAAATTCGCGAGATTTTGCCGACTTGCTACCCTTCACGCCGTCCTATAAATTTTTATTAAGCCCAATTACTGTCAGAGGTTACCGCTGTGGATTGCCGACTAAGAATTAGGATCTTTTTGGTTTTAATGATCTTGTATAATATTCATAGATGTTGCAAAAGAGTTTTATGGTATAAATCACGTTAATCATCATCATCAGACGACGTCCACTAGTAAACAAAGGTGTCGGCGTCACGGTTATCGGTATCGTGGTAAAATTATCAAACGACTCCTACACATTACTGTCAGAGTAGTACTGACTAAATTCCACGGTGTCCTTCAATAGCCCTTTACGTTTCAGGGTCACGGTAATTCGATAAGTCCCCGGCAGGCTTTGGCCCTCTAGAGGCGGGCCCCGTCATTACTTTATGGCGCGCGTGGAACACAACGCGCCGTCGACCCGGGCATGGTATTTGAACCGTCGCATACGTATGTATATAAAGGGTTCCCTCTTTGACATCACTGCTCTTCTATTTGCACTTACTGTGTGTAGTGGAAGTACTTTTATCGTTAGTCTGGAAGGCCCAAATTCTACGTATTTGACCTAACTTCGTTCTCGAAGTAAGTACGTCACGGTTTGGAACCGTCAACCGGTTTAACAACCACTACATAATGTACATTTTTTCGAAAGAAAAATACCAAAAGTGGTTTTGACTTATTCAATTCTGGCTTATGAAAATTTTCCCCTAATCTCGAAGGCAAAAGAACTTACCTACTTTAAAAGTCAAGCCAGGATTAATCAAACTTAACAAAAGAAGTTAAGAGTAAAAATTGGAATAGAAAAACAAGGAATTAAGAATGTTTTTTACATCAAACCATGAATATGGAAATAGTTTACTGAATATTAATTAAAATGAGAGATTGGTAATTTTATTGGAAAGTAAGATTAGTGATTAAATTCTGAAGAAAATTACAAATGAGTAATTATAAATAACCTTCAAAGATTTCTATAAGATAGTAGAGAGCTCATTATTAAATAATGACTCTCGGGTGACGACCGGTTGGTCTACCATGAACTCTTAACGCGATCCAGTTTAGGCAGTGGGAAAGAGATGGCGCTACATGACTTGTATAGCTCTGTCTCTTTCCCACAGCCTAAACTGGATCGCGTGGGCTTACCCCTACCTCTGAGCATCGGAGATACGGGGCGAGCAATGAGTAGCTCGCCGTCTGATCAAGAAGACCCAGGTCAACAGAGCGTTATGTTCCATGTGCGTCCTCAACAAGCTGTCAGCAAAAGTGACGGGGCTCGATAGGATCATACGATTGCTGTAGTTTCGGATGTATTAAGAGACTACCACGGCCCTAGAACGCAAAGGGTAATTGAAGGAACTGGGTGGGCTTTATCAGCACGATTCTAAAAATCCCTGCCATTCCAAAGTCGTCAGTAGTACAAAATCTAGGGCACAGACCTCTTCTCTGCAAAAATAACAAACTAATACATTTATGAATACAGTCCTTGCCTTTGAGATTCAAAACCCTTAGGGCCGTATACTGAAATAAAGAAAAAAATATATAAAATTCTAATTTCAAATTCTCTGAATCAAAGCAAGGACTCTCTTTAACCTAAGGCGTTACCAACCTACAAATATTATTCGCAAGTTGGCAACCAAACCGAAAAAAAATTCAATGATTTTATCGTTGTAATTTTTCAAATAATTTTGATTGATCTGCTGCAAATTCTAAAGTTTGTGAGGTACTTTTGTTACTCTATCATGCAAAATGACTGAAAACTGGCGCATAGATACTTTGAAACTGGAAGCATTTCGTCTAATTTGCCCATTAGGTCAGTCATGGTAAAAAAAAAACTTTATACTGTCAAAAAAAATACAAATGAAGCTACAGTCCCAGTCTATTAATAAATAACTCGTGACTGCATGTACTAAATGATAAATGATATTTATTTTGTAAGCAGGTTATAAAAAAAGCTTTTACACGTCACAACCAATATTTTAAAGCTAGATGAGGCCGGTGTTTCGTACCTGACTACTCTGAGAAGGAATAGCCGAAACAAACTCAGAGGTCAAAGTCTCTTTTAAAGTCCAGACATTGTTTTGCTCAGGGGGTGTATTACAAGCTCTCAATTCCTGTCAGTTTACGCCTTAAAGTGAACTGCCTTGCTTAGTCGTATTACGATCACACAATGACGGCCAGTAAAACGGTCACGTGACCTCATACCGACTTCTGCCTGTGCTTGTGCCTGGAAATTTCGTATTACAAGCTACATAATGACATTTCAAGGCCGGATTAACTGTCAAAATTGGCATCTCCAAAATCATTCAGTTTACGCCACTTTTGAGTAACTTTTATTGACTTATTTCTTTTAATTTGTCTTTAAACAGTTGAAACTAACTAAATTAAACTTTGGTATTAATAATGGAGGCACTACAGAATATCTGGAGAGTGCATACACGATATAATCTCAGCTGACGAGCTTTACATAAAAAGACGACAAAGTTTTTACCTTTTACGACATCTACCTACACATATACGTATACACTCATTTACTGAACGCTAAGCAATCAATAGATTTATATACCTAAACATTTACTCATAATTATAGTAATATATTGTTCTAAATAAAAAACATGGTACTCCTGAAAAAATGTTTTATTTGTCGTAATTCCATCAGTGTAAGAAAAAAAATATACAGAGCTTAGATTTGAGACATGGTGACGAAATAAATAATCTTTCGTAGCAATGGACGTAGGATTGAATAAACCAAACAATATGTATGATCAACTCAAACACTTAAAATTAATAGCCTCGCGCAGCATCATTCCAGAAATGGTACAGTCCGATGGAGCCAAAACTTGTGTTCAATATTTATTTGGGTACATTGGGCAGTCTATAATGTATCAGCAGACATTTTTAATTTCACTTCCTCGATTGCTTCTGGTACCACAATTTTGCAGCCAATTTCAAGAGAACTGGTACTCGTACACTGTCTTTCGGTTTGAATAAACGTCCTAGGTTTTATCATTCCTTCACTTGTTGAAACATTTCTAGCTCTTGCTTTAAAACTTAGAACATTGTTGTGTTGGAACAGCTCCATTTATCAAAATTTTCTGCTCATGACTTAGTCCATTTTGTTTCCTTACTTTCTCTGCGGTATTAAAACGGTGTGCTTCTATAATGCAGTAAAAAGCACTGCATACTCGTAGTGGCATTATAAATAAATAAAATACGATAATCTTGTTTGTTTTGGTAACCTTGGTAACCAAAACCGCCACAGACTAAAAAAGTATCGCAATACGATCGTTCAGAAACAAACCCTTTTGTGAGAGTTTTATTTGGTATTAAGTTTTTGCATAAAATGGCAGTAAATGTTGCTCATTTTGATTGTAAATATTTAAATTGTTATTAAAATAGATTTTAACTCAAATATCTCCTAAATTTACAATGAAAAAGATTTTTTTCACACACAATTTATAAAACCGGTAATCATCGGTAAATTGTCGATTCGATTTTTGAACGAATTCTCTAGCCCGTCGTAATCATCCAGAGACAAGTAATCCAGGATGATTCCTTGCAGAATTACGTACGTTGTAATACGAAATAGAACAAGCCTGCTTAAGGCCGTAATTCAAATGCCGGAAAACTGCAAGGAATTAAAAAAGGTTGTAAAACCCCCCCAGGTCATACGAGGACCATGCGGGTGGACCACTATAGTTTCCTCTTGCAAAGCTTAGATCTCATAAGAAAAAGAATGGTCCAGAAACTTCATTACTCTTTTAAATCCAAATAAATTAACTAAGAATATTGGATCCACCATTTATATTGAAATAAAGTAAAAAACCGTAGAATACTAGACTTTTATTCCTTTTTTTTTCATAGGTTTAATTATCTACTTCGACTAAAACATGATTTTCGTTTAGGATTATTTTTTAAGGTACTCGTAATCTCAACTTAATATGACATGTAAAGTTGACTTTGTAATTGCTTTTCCTCCTTAAGTTTGTATGTCACTAGCACGATACAAAACAAATTGTTCTTCATGTTGTGTATGTGACAGTGACAGATATCTTCAACCATAATGTACCTTCAATTGAATGGAAACAAAGGTACATTATAATACACGTGCTACTGAAAGAGCATGCTAGAAACTGGCATGTTAGAAACTGGCATAATTAGAACTGTCATGTTAGAAACTGGCATGCTAGAAATCTGGCATGTTTTTTAATTAGTACCTATACAGTTAGTTGTAACCATATCGTAACACACACATTCTCCAAAATTGCACCACAGTCAATTTTTGAGCATGCAGCTTTAAATGCATGCCAGCTCCTTGCTGCTTGCCATGCTGATAACCGCCATGATCAGATGGCGACTTAGGCGCGGGACACATAAAAAAGACGTAAGACGCAGACGGACCCGAGACATGTCTCTTCGGCGTCTCTTTCATACAAAATGGGGCGCGGGTGCGACTCTCATATATTTTCGCACGTGCGGTACGCGTTCCCGTCTTTACGTCAGTCACATCCACGCCCCGTCTCTTCTGTGTGTTTTACTTTGCACGCTTCTATACGTTTTGTATGAAAGAGACACCGAAAAGACATACATAATTATGTCTCCACCCCGTCTGCGTTTTACGTCTTTTCTATGTAGCCCGCTCCTCACACATGTATCGATACCTTAATATAGATGTGGACACACAGCCTAAGGGATAAAAGGAGACTAACAAAATTTGAAAAGTTTTCTATTAAGTTCTTGACGTATTTATTTAGGCCATCAGCTGTGGCCTGGATAAAAACATTTAAGTAACTGGTATTATGAGTTTTGTGGGCAAAGTTAAGCAAGTTAGGTTTTGCCAATTATTTTAACTTCGAAGAATCTTCAAGAGTCCTTAATTTGATGACATTATTTTGAGTTTCTTTGAGGAATAATTTTGAATAACGATGAGAGAGAGCTGGATTTTATCGAAATATTAGAATAGACATTATGTATATTAACATTGGAGATAAAACTTTTAGAATAAAGAATGTACAGATTCCACTCACACACACATGCCACTGAGAATTGAAGTCAAAAACTAGGAAGAAAAATTACCTCCGTGTGTCCTTTCAAACAAGTGAACATCTCCTTGGAAAACATTTATACGCATTTATAAAACAGTGGCTTCAATAAAAACTTTCAGCCATACTACAAGAACGTAAACATCTGTTGAACACTCTTGTCTAATAAAAGTGTGACCGCAAAATAAACCTCATAATCAGAATTTTTTAGACAAGTGTTTAATAGACGTTTTAAAGTTTTTGTGGTACCACAGTTTATATTTTGTTTGGAACACGAAATCTGGATATTTTATAATCTAAAGCGTGGTTTCCACCGCGAGCGGAACGGACACATTAATGACTCCTTTAAACTCGCAGGCGCAAACTGCGTACTTGTATTTCCACCAACAATAGTAGATTGTATGACAAGGGAGCAAAATTATATTTTTACGGCGAGGGCGCTTTTTTGAATCCAGAGCAAAGTGAGGGATTCTACTGTAGAATCCCGAGCGTAGCGAGGGATTCTTTAGTAGAATCCTGAACGTAGCGAGGGATTCAAAGTACGTCGCCCGAGCCAAAAATATATTTTGCGCCCGAGTGATACACTCTACTTTTCATCACCCACTATGAGAAAATAAAAAGCGCCTCATATTTTGTTGTAGTATTATTATTGGAACGAAGTTCCTTATCGCGCGTTGTGAAAGGGGGCTGGACGGAAAAAAATCTTAAAAGTTGTCACGAGTTCACGACACTTTTTCCGACTGCGCGACGCAAAAGGAGGGTAATGTGTTTATTACCATGGAATGGAATGGAATGGAGTGGAGTGGATCGGATCGGATCGGATCGGATCGGATCAGATCGGATCGGATCGGATCGGATCGGATCGGAGTGGAGTGGAGTCGCGACGATTATTTTTGTTGAGTGTATACAGTAACTTCGTTCCATCCGGGTGTCCCTTGACACCTCTCAAGTTTTTTTTTTAATAAAACAAAGAGTAACAACTAAATTGAAATTAAATAGTATCTAATATAACTAGGTACTAAAAACTTATATTTACATTTAAGACATTTTCGCAATTATGAAAATTATAAAGATTCCATTGAGAACAAGGCGAAAACATGTGAACGCATCGTGGAAAACAAAATACATCCATGCCACTGTCCGAAAAAAAAACGATCTACAATTTTTATTCAGCCAGCGACGCGGCTTGACTATAGGCCGTCATTCCAGCCAGTCTTTATTCAAACACTATTTGCGTTCGATTTCTTTGGTGCCGAGCACTAAGATGTTCCAAATTCAAAAAGTGCGCGGCAATGTTCTTTGCGGCGCACTTATAAAGAGGATTAAAAACTCATTTCTGCCCGCTAAAAATTCCCTATAGAAAACACCAGTTTTGGGCGCACTTGAAGGCGAACCAAGTCGTCCTTTTCGAATAGGTGGGATGAAAATAGTTTTTGCGTTCCCAGAGCGAGCTCATTTTAACTCTTTTCACCCGCTGGGTCATTAATGTGTCCGTTCCGCTCGCGGTGGAAACCGGGCTTAAGACTTCAAACTTATTTTTCAGCTCTACCTCTTCCTATAGTTATTATAACATAAAAGCTATAGGTACCTGAACCGAGACTTGCACTGAAACATTATTAAAAACCAATTTGCAAACAAAATACAAAGACAACTTTAAAATGTTTGGAATATTTACCTGTCTAATTTTCCGCCATTTCATTTAAATTTTCCTCATAGCAATCACACAAACTTTTTTCACAATAAAGTATTATATTTTATTATGTCAAACTGCTGTTTATTTATCACTTCTGACCATTGTAAAGTCTACCCAAAAATCACCTACAAAGAATCGATTTTCAAACTGTTTTTAAAACCATCTGTTTGCTAACATTAGGTAATACTCAAATGTTCATCTTATTCAAAAAACGATGCACTAGACTTGTAACACAACAAACAAAATTGACAAAAAAAAACAACATCTAGAAAGGATTCTACTATGACTTTGGTCGACTTGACTAGGCTGTAAAATTTTTTTCATCACTTCGTCCCATTCGCTCTCCTTCCCAAGACCGTAGTACATCACATTCGCATATGGTCCCATTCGCGATTCGCCCCATTCGCATTTGGTCACATTCTCAGTTCGTTCCATTCGCAGAGGGTTGGCCAGTTTTCGCATTCCAGAAACAGTCGGTACAACTCTAACAAAAAACCTGTTGAAACAAAAAAGTTCGTTCCAATTTATTTCGCAATATTAGAAAACAATACAGGGTATTTGTATAAAGAGAATACAGAGTGTTTCTATTTATACATAGCTCAGTTCGTTAGAACAATTGATTTGATTGCAGTTCTAGTTTATGGACTATAGAATTTCATGCATTCGAAACAGATATTGGTGTATTTTATGTTTCATATTGTTAAATGGAAACATACTGACATGTTGACTGGCCTGTTGGCCTAGTGGTTAGTGACCCTGACTGCTATGCCGGAGGTCGTGGGTTCGATTCCCACCCAGGACAAATGTTTGTGTGATGAGCACGATCATTTGTTCCGTGTCTGGGTGTTAATAATAATCTATAATATGTAGGTATGTATTCAGAAATATATAAGTATGTTCATCAGTTGTTTAGTACCCATAACACAAGCTCTGCGTAGCTTGGGACTGCGTTGTGATATTTGTGGAACATTATTATTATAATATTATACATTTTAACTAATTTTGAAAATATCAATTCCGTAATTTGTATTATCTTTTAGACATTGAAATTGAACATCCGTTGTTGAATTAAATCATCCACTTCATTTATAATGCAAGACCTACTGACACCCAAAATTAATATTGTCTTAATCTCAATAAAATTGAAATGCTGATCCATGTAGACGGATGCTTGTAATTGGACTCGGCTTGAAATCTCAAATTGTGATTGGTCACAGACAAAGATCGAAATCAAGATTGTGGGTCTCTTTTGACAAGTGAATATTGGTCATATTTTGTCAAGACACCGCAACCGCTTATGTCGACCACCATAAAACCAAGTAACATCCCCATAAAATATTTCATATCCACATCTTTGATGACATAATTTACGTCCCTTCCTTCATAATCTTTGCCTTAAGTTGTAAACGCTGAATATACAACAGTAAAATGATGAGGGAAAATATTGTGGGGAAATCGGCATATCCTAAAACGGATAATTTGATTACATGTGATGTAACTCTATCAAGGTGAAAAAGGCCCGCGTGGTGGCTTTGTGTTGGGAAAAACAAAATCAAAAGTCATTCATTCAAAAAGCTAACTTATCAGCACTTTTTTAAGGTACATTTTAGATAGACAGTCCACCAAAGAATCACGCCACACTTCTTCACAGTCACCAAATGACTCCTACCGGACTGGTTGGAGCGATAAGGGGCGGACTCATCCTTACTAAAAGTCAAGGGCGATTTTAGGCATAAATTCCGTTTTAGGCAGCACGAGTGCCTCAACTGCCAGTTTAGGCTGTGGGAAAGAGATGGCGCTAGATGACTTGTATATCTCTGTCTCTTTCCCACAGCCTGAACTGGATCGCTTCAAGAGCTCATGGTAAGGCCTCTGAGCAGTTATAGGATGGCTGTGATATGCAACACTGGCCGAGCCCGCGGCTGTCATTTGTAGATCTTTGACAGTCGTTACTGTTAGTCAAAAGCTCTAAAGTCTGACAACCAGTCTTACCATGGGATATGGTATTGCCCAGTTACTGGGTTGGAGGTCCGACAGGCAGTCGCTCCATGTAAAATACTGATATCCAGCTAAATCAGGTTTTTCTGGAAGCCAACTCCAATATAGTTGGGAAAAGGCTAGGCAGATGATGACTGGCCGAGGCCGCGGGGGCTGTGTATGTTTTTGACCATTGTTAGAGCAATACATGGGAACGAGAACTCCTGAACATAGTATTTAATGTAGGTCCAACAGTATAGTTAGTACTGTTACTATAATACTTAATATAATTATGTATAATATAGTTTTTACGCTATAGAATACTACACTTTGACCCCGGATGTGTTTTTGTATCATCGCTGCGTTTACCGCAGTTTAGAATCGCCTACCTGCTAATTATTAATTTGTATCGGTAGTATTAAAATGTCATGTAATAATGATTTATATTATATTCCTGAGTCTCACAGTCCCTTCCATTCCTCACTGGGAGGGAGGACTCAGTTAATGATTTTTCCACATCCCGTCTAAAAGCGGGCATGCGGGCAGCGAGTAAAGGGCAACTCGCTGCCCGACCAAGGACCATGCCCGGGTCGACGGCGCGTTGTGTCCCACGCGCGCCTCAAAGAGCGTCAGCATAATGACGGGGCCCCCCTCTCAGAGGGCCAAAGCCTGCCGGGGTCGCGGGATTATTCCCTTACCGTACCCCGGAACTTAACAGGCTATGAAGGACACCGTGGATTTTAGTCAGTAGAAGTCTGACAGTCCCTCCCACCCTGCCCGGTGTTGGAGGACTCATTTGATGATTTTACCACGCTAAAATAAAAAAAATCCCGTCTAAAAAAAAAAGCTTTTTTCTTATAATTGCAATGCTTGTGAAATTGTATTAAAGGTGTCAGAAACACACACAATTTCTTATAAGTATGTACGTCCAACACAATGGTAGATATTGGCCTAGATTGAGGCTTCTTGGCGCCCCTCCCTGTAGCACATAATTGTTCTATGTAACGCTAGGTAGGTATGTTGCTATGTATGTTAATCGTTATGTCAAGGTCGAATTGATTTCCATTTGAATCTGGGTGACGGAGCTTGAAAATTTTCAGTTTTTCATGTTGAACATTAAAACTAAGCCGTCCTGGAAACTTCATGGCTTTAGACTTATGATGTCTTCCTACAAAAAAGCTAGCTGCAAAACGACCCTTATATCAACGTCTTTAGACAAGTGCGACCGCTTCCCACGCGAGAAGTCTCCGCCTATCGCCGCCGTGAGGACACGTCGGTGCTCTGCCCAAGTGGGGCAGTCTTGCACTCTGGCATCTTCGCAGTGGTGACACCCGGGAGTTTCTTCCCTCCCTATCCGAAACAGGTACCTCCCGAAACTTCCGTGTCCGGTGAGGACCTACGTCATCCAATAGGTCAGGACGCCGTGACGTCTCTCCAGCCACTCCTCAAAGAGGGGTCTTACCGCCACGATTGCGGCGTGCCTGGTGTTATAGGACTTAACAAACAGTTAGCCTAACTACTGGTCAAACACCTCTACCTTTATAAGACGGATTGTCGAGAATCAAGAAAGGAGAGCAGCTCGTCAACTATAGGACATGTTCCTTAATAGCTATTCCCAATCAGAACTTTCAATCTATAAATTAACATAATTACGTCAAATTGGCCAAAGTTTACCTAATTCATGGTTACATCATTGGAATTAGCATTGAATTTACCTAATAAGTAGTGTTTGCTAAATGTTTTCTAGTAAATGTTCCATTGTTTTTGTATTAAAATGCGCATACATTTTTCTTTATACGTAAAATGTGGCAATAAAAATAGCCAAATAAGATACTAGAAGATTACCACGTAGTAGGTACCTAATAAAACAATAAAGATTAAAAATGTCGCATTTTTCGGTTGACTGAAGATTTTATCTAAATGTAGAAGTCTAAGAGTGGGTAGTTTTTCGACTGAAAATAGAGTCAATAATGCTTTGTGACGATTGACAGAGGCACATCGCAGCGTTTTGGTTTCGCGGAGCTAAAGGGCAAGTGAAAGAACATGGCTGATTTTTTTGTTAGTAAGTCTGACTGTTTCTTTCACTACACTCAAGGCTTTTCTTTTTTATCGTGGTAAAATAGTCAAATGAGTCCTCCTACCCGGCGGGAGGGACTGTCATACATATACTGACTACAATCCACTTTGATCCTTTAAAACCTGTTTACGTATAGCTGTATAGAAAGTCCCGCGACCCCGGCAGGCACTAAGGGCGCTTGTGCACTACATGGATTTTTACCGTCCGGCAGTCCAATTTCTTACAATATTATCAATGGATTTCAATGAAAGTTGATGTAAATCTTACTGTCGGACAGTAAAATTCATCAGATTGCTTACAGCCCTTTGAGGCACTTGTGTACCTTAAGATTTCGTTACAAAATTTTGCTAAATTTTACCTAAGCATTCCCAAAGACTTACGTTCTCAGTATCAAGCCATATTTCTCAGTAATAGGGAGTTTAAATAATTCAATGCGCGGGCCGGCTGTCAGTTGGTGAAACGGTTCGGTCGATATTTTGATTAACAAACATGCAAAGATGCCCTTAATCGTTTTCTCAAACTTAAAAAGGTACATAATATCTTTTAATTACACACACTGTACTACATAATGGGCTCAGTTAATTTTCTAAGTACTCATTGTTACTACGAATGAGACCGAAGACTAACAATAGAAATAGACAACTATTACAATTCGTGTGGCGTTCCACTTACATTAAATTTATAGTTACTCTCGACGTCAATTTTTACAATACGGCACTGAAATCTGAAATTTCTATATCGAGGGTATAGTGCTCAAACCCAATAAGTACGAAATTGACACTTTTGAGATATTCAATATTTAAGTTTTAAGGACATAAATACCTATTTTATTCAAATAATGTCGGTATAATGAGTATTTGTGGTAAAAGTGGATACGTTGAATTAGTGTAAAACAGTACTTTTGAGTTTCTGAGGAAGTCCATTTTGTCATAATAAAAATTTAAGTTACAAAGGGTACCGACTTATTGGGTTTTAGATCTAGGGAAATCAAACATATTATGTGGGTAGTTCTTCAGAGACAAAATTTTCGATGTCTGTGGGTATATTTCTGTAACCAACTAACAAAACGGCATGTAATATTTTTTTCTGTACAGTTTAGCTTTGGTTCTACCTGGGACAAATTCTATTTTTTTAATAGTAGCTATCCAGATACAAAATAAAAAATTTTGAAGTCTGTTCTCCTGATTCATATAGGGCGTCCGTTTCCCATTTTCCGGAACAAAATGGTCGATGTCGCATTTTCCTTTTGATTCATCAATATAAATTATACTTATATCGAAAGGTAATTAATTAACCTCTTACAAAAAAAATACATATTAGATATAACTGCGTTAGTTTAATTTTAATTAAGTAAATAAGAAGTGTCCGGCGTATAATACTGATTCATGTGGAGTAAGCTTCCCTTGACTGTACTTGGTCGAGGAATAATGATGAGAGTCTGAGATCCCACGTGGGGGGAAACCTGTCGTACAACGGACGTGCTAGAAGGCGGACATGAGGCTGGTTGGCTTAGAACCTGGTGAAACACTGGTAAATGTCTGATTCATCTGTGCTTGGTTTAGGTACCTTGCTGATTACAATGCCTAATTTATTAATTTTATTTTGCTGTTTTAAGACTTTAATCTGAGTTTCGTGTGATGCTTTTGGGTTACAGATTCGTGTAGAAAAATGATAATACTGAAGTCTGTATGAATGATGAGTTAAGCATGATTTTAGGCAAAATCATGATTCATCTGTGCCTGATTTATATGTTCAAAAACCCATATGAATCTGAAAATAAATTAGTTTTCCTCTTTTCCAGCCAGAAAGGAGCACTTTTGTTACGTTATTTTACTTTTTCATGTCAGTAGAGTGTGTGTGAGATAATTTTGACATTATTCTTCGGTTTTTATTCATTAATAAGTCAAACTCTATCTATTTTATTTTATATTGTTGTTTACAACAATGCCACTATCAATAGTAGAAAAGATGGAACAAAATATACTATGAGAAAAAGAGACTCACAGAACGTACGAATTTTTCATCTTTCTAAGATGGAAAATAAGAAAAGTTCCAGGCAAGTATGTGCAAGTATGCTGCGTGAAAATTAGAAATGAAAGAATTATATTTGAAAAAATAGAGAGAAAAACAAAAGTAAACACAGAGAATATTATAACGTATCATTAAAATAACTATCTAGTATCTATTTATAACAAAATTCTCGCTTTTCTGTAAGTATTTATTTCTGTAATTGTTAGTTTAAAAACAAGAATTTTATTGTTGAATTGACCAGATTTTTTCCTTGATAATATGATCACTGTTAATAAATTAATTGATTTATTAAAAAATAATATTGTTGTTATAATATTAAGATTATTTTCTTATTACAAAGCCCATTTTTATTTACATCTGTAAAAAATTCTGATTCATCTGGGCACAAAATTTTTAAATGTCGATATCTTAAAAACTACTTTGTAAAAAGAAGTCCCTCAAACAAATAAATGTTATTTGGAATATCTATTTTCATATGAACATGTGTTACTGAGCTGAAAGTGAAATCAAAATTTGACCATATGAATCAGTCAAAGAATCAAATTTCGAAGAACTACCCATGTACTTCGAACAATTGTTTTTTTAAAGAATCACAAAAATAATCAGGAGAAATCACTTTTCGTCACTTTCGAAAGCTGTCGGTTTGGTGTACGTCTTCATACCACACATCCATCCATGAAATTCCACTGGTATGATAAGTTTTTCGAGAGATATTTTTTTAGCAAGACTAAAGTGGTACGGCGACCTCCTCGATGGCGTCAGCGTAATATGTTGCGCTGACGACACGCTCGTCCTGGCATCCTCGACAGCCGGTGGAACTTCAGGGAGCACTTCCTGCGTCTAGCCCCAAAACTGAACCGGGCAGCAGCCGCCCTCAGGCGACTCCTGCCTAATCTCAGCGGGCCAAACACCTCCTGCCGTAGGCTGTACGCCGGTGTCGTGAGGTCCATGGCAATCTACGGGGCCCCTGTGTGGGCCCTGAGCATCCGGACACGACCACTAAAGTTGGTCGCATGCCAGAGGGTCATGGCTATCCGGATGAGCCGGGGATACCGCACGATCCCCGGCGAATCTTTCAACCTTGCCGGATTACTGCCCTGGGATTTCGAGGCGCCCTCCAACGTGTCTATAGTGGCGCGGGGAGGCGTAGTGCCGGGGTGTATCCCCGCTGCCTCGACAAGTCGAGGAGTAAAGGGCACGACCATGGACCATGCCCGGGTCGACGGCGCGTTGTGTCCCACCCACGCCTCCAAGAGCGTCAGCATAATGACGGGGCCCCCCTCTCAGAGGGCCAAAGCTTACCGGGGTCGCGGGACTTTTCCATCACTGTGACCCCGGAACATAAAGGGCTATTGAAGGACACCGTGGATTTTAGTCAGTACAAGTCTGACGGTCCCTCCCGCCCTGCCCGGGGTTCAGGACTCATTTGATGATTTTACCACGATAAAAAAAATGCTGCTTTAAAAACGATTTGCTACTCGCATAGGCTAAATTCGGACTACGCTAGTATTTTTAACCAACTTCAAAAAACTTTGCTTTAGTTTATTGTAATATCGCACTAAATAAAAGAACTTCGATAACAATACGCGCGATGCAAATGCGCCTCGCAAACTGACAACAGTATATGCTAGAAGTTCATAGGTCCAATTGATTTATATTGGGTTCTCCTTCGAACAAAGTATCAAGAAAGTTAGTTTACGATGAGAGCTAATTTACAATATAACTAAACATAACTTGTTACTTTTGAAACATAATCGAACAGTAATACCGTGGTAAAACCCAACAAATACATTTGTTTTGATTTAACTTTTGGTTTTGTTTGTTTTTTTAATCTACGTATTTGAAGGTAAAACCCGATAAATAGAAATAGTGATTATTGCCTCGAAACAGTTGGGTCATTTTAGTTAAAATTGTTGAACACTCAATACCAATAAAAAGTTTTATGTGGTTTAAGCGTGAAACAAAAATATTAATGTTACAAGATAACACGCTTTATAGGGTACCAGTTTTTAAGTCTTGACCAAACGTGGTGACTTTATTGGGTTATTACCTTCAGTAACTTTCTTTCTGCTGCGAATTCAACTTATTGGATTAGACCACTGGAAAGAGCGTCAAAAATGCATTAAGATGTACTAATAAAACGATTTTTGATTTTTCGGCACTTATTGGGTTTGAACACTATACCCTCGATATTATTATAATTGAGTTGGTCAACTTCGGGACAACAATAAGACCCCTGTTGAATTTTTCGCACAAATTTTATATCGCATCAATAGAAAAACACATCGTACAACTGAATTTTAGACACACCGAGTTCGGAATAACAAAAATGGAATCATCGACTTTCAATAGCAAATAGGAACCACGGCTGAAAGTCTTATATTCAAGGCATACCACAGCACAACCACCTCTAGATTGATCTGAGAGAAGCAATAGAAAAAAAATTGCAGAGATTTGAACAATTAGGTCAAACTGATAGATATAGGTATCATAATAATTACGGTCAAAAAAAGTGGACTAGCCCAACTACTAAACAAGAGGTCTCCCTGGGTTGAATAGGGATGGAAAGAGACAACGTTACTGTCATGTTCCCTTTTATCTCTCACATTTTTTTGCCCGTTTTTATTGGACTTTTATCTAATCGCAGTCAATTTTGTACGCCTAGGGTTAAAATGTTCTACGGGTCTGAAACGACAACTAAGCAATATCACAAATGATTCAATCCGTGAATGAATAATAGTCAAAGACGTTGCTGTATGTGCTCGAAGTGCATTATTTGGATTTTTGCTTACAGTTCCGTTTTTGACCCTCAGAGCATTTTTTTTTTTTTAGCGTGGTAAAATCATCAAATGAGTCCTCCAACCCCGGGCAGGGCGGGAGGGACTGTCAGACTTCTACTGACTAAAATCCACGGTGTCCTTCATAGCCTGTTATGTTCCGGGGTTACGGTAAGGGAATAATCCCGCGACCCCGGCAGGCTTTGGCCCTCTGAGAGGGGGGAACCCTCAGATCATTGCAATAGATTTAGTTAATGAACGTATAATTAGTCTATGGTTTTTGGATCAATTGATTAACCTCTTTTCTGTTTTCTTTTCAGATAAGCATGAACAAATTATTTGCAAGCTCATCTTTAATCAACGTTTTATTTGAATCAAGAACATAGCCGTATGTATTCATTATTTTGTATTTTAATGCAGGACGGTAAAATCCAATTTTAGCCAAAAATCTTTACTCGTAATTAATTGGGTATATTATTTTTTGTACTTTTCTGTCTTGCATTGCGATTTCCATTTTTATTTTGTTTTTACCATAGAGACAAATTGTAGTACCTATAATTTATTAATAAAAAATGTTACAAAGCCCCGATTATTCACACTTCTAGACTAAAATAAGTTCAAAACAATTTACGAAAGCGATATGCACGTAAGAATTCTATTAAAATATTTTTAAATTAAAAATTAACAGTGTAGGCTCGAGATCGTTTATCGTTGACGGCAATTTTAACGAATAATTTACTTACCACTTTTTGTACTCAAACATGTACCTTTACTAAAAATAACCTTATTTAACGTATCGAGTACGTTCGATAACCGCAACTTTACTGAAGGCCCTAGCGCAAACGCTCAACTTATTCACGTCAATCACTGACATCAACATTTAATTTAATAATGATTACTGAACAGATTATATTTTTTTTTTTAACTTAAATTCGTTTTTCACTATTTCACTATTACAGAATGTTTAATTGAAATAATTTATGTATTCAATTTTAAGTTTCTTAAATTCTTACTGCAAAATGAGTACCTAAGTAAGTCTTAAATTATTTATTTGAATAGATCGTTTACGTGATGTCGCGTCGAGAGTTCGTGGTAGGCCCACGAAGTGTCAATAACCATTCGTTTTGATGACTAACAACCGTCCGTAAAGTAACTGTTGTTGCTTTTTTATTAGAAGGAGCAATAAGAGTTACGTTTTATGATTAGGCACATAAGCCTCGGGTTATAAATGTTTGAATTGGCGATTAAAATTGTACTACTTTGTATCTGACTGAAATCTACTTATGAAAAAATGTCTAAGTGTATAGCAGTGTATGACGGGGCCCCCCTCTCAGAGGGCCAAAGCCTGCCGGGGTCGCGGGATTATTCCCTTACCGTAACCCCGGAACTTAACAGGCTATGAAGGACACCGTGGATTTTAGTCAGTAGAAGTCTGACAGTCCCTCCCGCTCTGCCCGGGGTTGGAGGACTCATTTGATGATTTTACCAAGCTAAAAAAAAAAAAAAGTGTATAGCAGTGTGTAGCAGTGGAATCAGCGAACAGCTTCAAGTGCGGTTACTTTTGTTTTATTTATTCACAATTAACGATATCATTTTTAATTTATTTACAATTAATGATATCATTTAATTTATTAACAATAAAAAAAATGTTTATTTGTAATTAATAATTTAATTTCAAAAATTATTAAATTTATATTTAAAAGAAGCTAATGATACTGCAATAAAACAATGAAACAATTCATACTAACGTAGGTGCATTAATTTTAGGTTCAGGATAATTTTTCTATTGCTTATTTTAAAAAGTTACTGATTTCATTGAACCAGTTCTTTACAGTCCATGAACATGTATTCAAAGCCTGCTGTCAGCTCAAAAATCATACTTTTTCTGACATTATTCATTACTAAGTCTAATCGTTATTTAATTTTAGATCGTATCAGTTAGTAAATAGAACTGTAAATAACAACAAAACATCAGCTTTATCAAGGTTCCATGTGTCCATAATAGGCTGCTGTAATTGCCCACTGTCTGGTATCGACCCCTCATTTAGGTTCTATCATGGGAAATGACATCTGCCTCAAAGGCTGGTTGGGAACAACCAATCATGAATTAATTCCCGAATGCTTAATTCATGTAGGTAATGTAAGAGTCGCCGCACACGAGCCCCTCGGGACAGCCACAAACACCGCCACGAGAAGCTTTAAGCGGCTAGTAACTGAAGCGCGCAACAGCCATTTGTGGCTGGTGGTTGACACTTGCCGTCGTTGGCTGCTACTTTTTTCAACCAATGCATACAGTCATGTTTACTGAGGTAAGGCAGAGAGGGGTGTGGAATCGCACAAGTGGCGTGTGACGGTGTTTTGTGGCCGGTGTGGGCCAGCGAGCAGCGATGATTATAGCGTGTGGCGGACACCGGCATCAACCGTGTGCGGCGAGTCCATAAAATGTAGTGGCGTTTTGTGGTTGTGGTCTGCGGCTCGTGTGCGGGAGCCCTAAATCCATATTTGTTTTTAATTTTTATAATACACCTTTTTTAAATAATATCTCATATAATAACTCAATTTCAAAAATATCAAATCAAAAGGGGAGGCCTATGTTCAGCAGTGGACGTCGTACGGCTGAGATGATGATGATGATGAAAAATATCTGGCCAGGCCATAATATTATATATATTTTTTTTTTATTTCGGCCTCCGGGCGTTTCTGGTTAATGGTATTATTCAATTTGTTTTATTTTGATTGAACATTCACAAAATAAATAAGGTTGTCAATCCTTTGAACATATTTCATTTAAAAATAGAATACAAAAAGGCTGTGACGTAAACAAAGAGCCGACAGCCAATGAACGAACAGTTATTAATTACTTCGCCGTTCTTTTCTTTTTTGTTTTTGAACGGTCACTTGAAACTGCCAGTCTTTCACTATTTACTTTATAGCATTTGAAGAACAGGAATTTCTATAATAGGAGAATTTTAATTTAAATTGAAAATATTTGACCAAAAAACATCATTGGATGTTATTCTATGTCTTCGTATTTTTGATAAAAAGTATTTAGTGTAAACTAGCAAACCCGGCGAACTCCGTTTCGCCACATAAACCTCACGGAGCCCGAGACCTTTCCAACGAACGCAAAACCATGGAAATCGGTTCGTGCGTTCTGGAGTTATAGCGTCAGGAAGGAAAACCCGACTTATTTTTATAAAGTAGATTATAAATTGATGTCTATAAAAATCATTACGACTTTTGAGTCTGTTTCCTTGTTTTTCTCTCAGAATATGAATACGCATTAAACATCTAGCTATAACACAAAAAAAAAAACAAAACATACCTATCTCTAAAATTCAATTAGCACAAAAGTAACAATATGATAGTAGGAATATTATTATTTCAGAAGTACAAAGTTCTTATAAATCTATTCTAATAACACAAGATATTGTTATATTCAATCCAATTATTTTTCTTTACTGACCTTTAAAACAAAAAGGTATTCTTGAAAGAAAAAAAAAACAGTTTCGCCCTCCTTAATTATTAAAAAGTTACTCAAAACTTGGTCCGTGTCCACCGAAGGTCCGCGCAGAGAGTCGTAAAATTAAAAGCACTTAATAATTGAAGTAAACGGCACTTTGAACTTCTACCAAAGTTCGAAAGTTCAGTAGGTAGGAGTTTAACAAACTATTTGGCGCAAAAAGCGAAGTTGGTTGAACGAACCCGAGCGATTTACGCCAAGTCACTTCACTCGCCATTCTCGAGTATATTTTACAAGTATACTTATAAAGTCCTTGCTACGTTTTTGAGGGCACTTTGTAAAAGGAACCTACGGTTTAATATATTTTTGTATACCGAAGGTTTTTTCACATAAGTGAAGTATAAAACAAGTAAGGTAACGTTTACAATAATGTAAGCTGACATTTTGTGGTCTGGAAATAAAAGAAAGAAGTTTATTTTTCAAAGTCATTCTGATGTGAGAGCTTTGTCTGACAGACTGAATAATTTCGGAATGTAGACAATATAGAAATGTTTTTCTTTTTTGAAAATTTTGCTTGTTGCCAGCACGAAAGAGGTTGGCAGGATCTTCAATACATTGTAGTAAGTCTCGGAAGTCTCCCCAATCTAGCAGGGAGAGCAGCACCTTACCCAATAATTTGGAATTTTATGCACTTTTTCATTGTCATAGCAACACTGTTAGCTACAAAATAATACCATTTTATACCTACCACATACCACAAACTAAAACTTAAACCCAACAATACTTTGTCCGATCTGGAAATCGAACACGAAACCTCATGCTCAGCATTCGCGCTACCGACCACTAGATCAACGAGACAGTACATCTAGTAACTACGTAGGTATCTATTTTAATATACACCGTTGAGTTACGTAACTCATCAATCTAAAAAAAAGTTGAGGATAATGCTTTCAACCATCGATTCCTTTGACAGTAAAAGGTTCAAGGCCAAAAAGTCAATCTCCCCGGCTATTCCCCCAAATGGGGATGACATAGCAATAATAAAACGTTTTAACAACCCCCAAGTTTGAACGGAGAACCAAGCATAACTTACATAGTTCCAAAGTTTTTACGATCTCTTGGGGGTAACAAATAATAAATTGAATTTTTTTATTCTTCGACTTCTGGGTAAATTATTTTACTTTTATGATTTTTAAGCTGTCTTGAGATTTATTTGCTCATAAAAAGTGTCCAGTGGTTTTATAATTTTAATTCTTTGTCTTATTAAAATCTTTAAAAAATTAATGTGTTTTTATAGCTTTCTAAGTTTTTCAAACGTTTTTGTTTTAAATAAACAAGTAAAACCTTTGTTTTATATCATTCACCTTGTCCCGTCTACATTAAAACATCTAAAGACCATCAAAATGGAAATGTATATTCCCCAAATCGTCATTTTTATACCAACACAATGCGTCACATTTCCAAAGGCCCCCAATGAATTTGATGGGGTCCTTTCTCATAAATGACGAAACTCCCCAACATCCGTGTTTGGGGACTGACGGCAATAAGCTTTATTTTGATCTTTTTCTGGGAAATAAAAAGTGCCCTTTTCCCCAAATGTGTTTTGCCTCTGAATAATATTATTTTATACGTTTCCATTTTTCATATTGTTGAAAGCTTTTTAATGCATAAACGTAATTCTACGTAATATAAATAATTAAATTCCATGCAATAAAAATTTTTAGCACTTTCTAAAATATGTTGATTTTTTGCAATTATGTTTTTTACTACGTATTTTTTATAAACTGCTTTTTGAAAAGTTATTTTAAAGAAATGAGTAATATTTTTGTTTTCAAGTAGTCAATAATATTTATATTCAAATTATTTGTTCGCTTCAATTTACAGTAGAAGCGAATTTATTTTAATATCTTTTCGTTTCTATACTTTTAATGTTCATCATTATCAATGTCGTTATAATAAATTATATAGATGAGTTACTTTTTTCAAATGCGGTAAATATTTAGACGAAAATTACCGCAAAAAGAAACTTATTAGAATCAGTGTAGTTGGGTGCTAAAAAGTCCATTTATTTAATGATCATAAGTTATGGCTTTTGCATTTGTTTAACCAAGAACTTATTTTGCAAAGAGCCTGTATTTTTTTAATTACTTCAGTAAAAAATAAGGACTGATGCAAACTCAATTAGATTTTCTCGTAATCACTGCAGTTCCGAGTGCTAAATTAAATTCTTCCGACTGGTTTAAGTCCATTTGAGAAAAATAATCCCTCTCGGTGTAAATCCTAGATCCGGTAATTGAAATTCTCAGGGAGACTAAACTATTTGTATGTTTTTTTTAGTCTATTTTACCATTGTAGTTCTTGTCGGTTGAAACAAAAAAAAACTTCGACAAAAATTTAAATATATTTGTTCTATTTAACCGACTTTTTTAGGTAATGTTTGATATTGACCATTTTATTATTTCATTATTCATTATATACAGTTTTTTTTTATTTGTCATCTGGGCGTGGATGGTTATTTCCGAAACTATGAGGAATATGAAAAAATCGTTATCTCGTATTTACTTTATAATAGCAAATTTATTTTATAGTTGAAGTTTTCATTGATCACTTTTTGCTCGGGTCAAAGACCTAACAAAAGTAGATTGATATCCAAATACGTATATTTAACTCTCAAATAATCGTAAATTTTATAAGTAACAGAATATACCTACAAGTAAATCATAATTATGTCTTACTTTAAAAATAGCAAATTGAAAAAATAAAACTCTTCTAAAGAAAATTTCAAACCAAACCTGCAAAAATGTATGTTTTCAATTTTCCACTAAACTCAGTAAAATTAAGTGAATATCACAGCGAGCAGCGCAGTGAGCCACCTCGACGTCATGAGATGAGCATCTTCAAGATTTAATATTCCTTAGACTAAAATTGGAGAGAACCGATTTGCCTTTATATTGGATGGTGAACCTCTGCACAGTGAATTCGTTGACCTGTCTTTGGGATAAATTAAACCACGAATTTATTGCTTAGGGATTTGGGAAAGCTGTTGCATTTGAAATTGCAATTGAATTTGAAGCAGAGAATTAATTTACTATGGCTTCTTTATTGAATGGATTATATTTTAATTTAAATGTGAAACATTTCTTTCTAAAGTTGCTTATTCGACTTGAAAAACTTTTCATGTAGAAAGCCGCGTCGCCGATCAATCTTTGAGGTAAAGCAGCGCTTGCCGCGGTCGGTTTTCAGTCTAACAAGTAAGTAACCGCCTTACGAGTGTCGTATTACCCATCAATAACTGGGTTGAGGAACTGGATGTTGACACCAACACAGGAAAACCGCCATGCATAATCATGATGAGGACTTTTTCAACTGATCTTAGTTTTCACACTCAAATAATTGATAGCCACATCATGCTGCACCACATTGCTTAGCATTGGCGAGTTTTCATGTCAACTATGGTCGTACTAATACCAGCCATACATGAGTTAGTTTACCGTCAACTTAATCTTGATGGTAAACTAAATAGTATAGTAGCTCTCTCAAAGCTATGGCTCTTAGAAATAGACTTTTCAAGCACTCTTATTGTCTTATTCACCGAATGTTCTCCAGCAAACATGACGGTAAACTGGATCGTGTATGGCTGGCCTAATATTCACAAACGTTGACAAAATGGCCCATTATACAACTGCACAACAACGTTTCATAGTAAATTGAGTGTGGGACAAAATTTTCAATCTACCTTGACGATTTGACCTTCGCCAAATTTTTATACTTCATCGTAATTTTCTTCGCACAAAAAGCTTTTTCTTAGTCACAATTTCAATCACCGAAAATAGGTTTGAAGTGTTGATTGTTAACAATGTCCATTTGTCACAGATGTTCGGTTGTTTTTTTTTTTTTTTAAAACGTTAATTATTAGTAATTAGTTAGTTATCACATCTTTTTAATTTGTGTGTTGCCAACAGTGTTGCGCGAACTATTTCAGTCATTACATGAAGGTCGAATGTTTTGCTATAGTTATAATTAACAGTTTTAGGGTTACTTGCGACCTGGCCATTTAGAAAGTTTTTTTTTTGTTCTTGTAGCAACTCCAAAAAAAAAGATTTTATTTAATCACAAGTCCTATAGAAGTTTCAATGTAGTTTAATCATATTTTACAAGTTTTGCAACTAGAATAATTTCTTTTTCAATTATAAGTTTTATTGTGTCACCAAAATATAAACTTATTTTAAAACGAATCTGCACAATCATCGTTTTTTAACCTTCTCAAGTTCTCACACGTATTATTGTTATTATTACTTTACATAAATCTTCATACTTGCCTTTAGTATTTTATTTGTGCTATCTTTCTATATACCAGTATCTACATAATATAAGCTTTAATCCAAAGCAAAACGTAGAAGGAACCCTCTACAATTTTCTCAGCTATTTCCAAGAGCTTCTTTCGCTAATTTTAGTTCCATAATGTTATTCAGACTAATTTTCTTATAAGAACCAATTTGAGAAGACCTAACTTCAGTTTTACACCTCAGTTCAGATCCCATGTTGCTGCTCATACAGATATAAAATTTAACTACCTAGTAGTACTTTAATTTAATAAAGATTGAAAATTAACAATCTTTCTCTATAGGAAAATTGTTATAATCTTCATTTTGAAGCAACTAGTAGGTACCTAATGTACTTTTTTTTATTTATTTTTTCTGTATAATAACACTTTTCCAGCTTTCCTGATCCTTGTATAGTTGATTTATTTTATATAGAGCTCATTAGTATTGCGGATACCTGCTTCAAATACACGCTTTGGAAACCACTCGAACTTTACAAAAAGACCTGCACCGTATACGCTAAATTGTTGTCACCAATCTGAGTTGACTGATCTTCTGTACCATCTATAGGTATAAAAAGGCAGGTGACATGATTTACATTTTTTTTTCCGCAGCAAAAATGATATTAAAAAAAAAACAACATTTTCTTTGATCCCTATCTTCAGTTTCTCCATAACATTATTCAGGCTAATTCCCTTAATAGCAGCGCGTGCTTGACCACTTGTAAAGCTGATTTATTTTATTACGAGCTCATTAGTAATGCGCACACGCCACAGCGGAAAGACCACTCGAACTTTATTAGAGACAGGCACGATATACGCTGAATTGCAGAAAGTTTATTTATAGGTGCGCCCGGTAACATTGTTGTTTTACCTCGGCTACGGGAATGTGACATAGTTAAAATGTTATGTTTAGTACGTAAAAATTGCTAGGTACAAAAATATTGAACTAGCTGTTCCCAGCGGCTTACACCGCTACAACTCGAAAATTATCCGACTTGAACATAAAATCGGAATAAAAACTATCCTATGTGTTAATCCAGGTTATAAACTAGGTATCTGTGTACCAAATTTTAACCAAATCCGTCCAGTGGTTTTTGCGTGAAAGAGTAACATAATACACACATTAATACATCCCCACAAACTTTCGCATTTATAATATTAGTAGGAATTATAAAATTGTATTCATGGAGTCTTTAGGATAGGATGGTATGAACATTTTTGATTAAAGGACCAAAATTAATTAGGTATTAGGACCCGTGAAATAAATTATGCAGTATTATTGAATCCCGATATTATTTTTTTAACCATTTTTTATTTGTGATTATGATAAAGATTTGAAATATCATATTATATGACCCAAACTAATAAACCTTTAAGAAAGTAGAGAAAATTTAAGCAAAAAATTCAATAGAATTTTGACATTAAATAAAATTTTAAACATGTTTAACTTTTGGTGAAAGTCGCCCTAAAAGTTTAACATAGAAAAACGTAAATTTTCTAGTATTCTGTTAAAGGAAAGGTTACATTTGCTTGAAATAATAATTTCAGCCTCATTAAACACCTATTTGTGCCGTTATCAATTTCTAAAACGATATTTTCTGCTCAAATTGTGCTATAAAGATATTTTTAATCTCATTTCGCAAAAAAGCCTAATTTTCTAAATGATATTGAGACCATAATCCACGTCTTCATTCTATCCACGTTTCAGCCTAAATTCTTTATTCGCCTTAAAATATTTTAGTCCATTCCGCTAACCTGACCTCATTACCTTTTATCATTGAATAGAAAAAAAAGTATCCTCAATTACAAAATTTCTTTATTATCACTAGTTTGTGCCTGCGGCTGCACCCACGTGTAGGTATTCTGGTCAGAGACTCATAAGATTATACTTGACTAGCTGTAGCCAGCAGCTTCACCAGCTACAACTCGAGAATTATCCCACGGGAACATAAAATCAGGATAAAAACTAACCTATGTGTTAATCCAGGTTATAAACTATCTGTGTACCAAATTTTAGCCAAATCCGTTCAGTGGTTTTCGCGTGAAAGAGTAACAAACATACCAACATACACATACATACATCCTCACAAACTTTCGCATTTATAATATTAGTAGGATTTTACTTTGCTGTTACCTGTCACGCATGATTGAGTAACAAACATATTTTGTTTTAATATACCTAGTAAAAAGTAGGTAAAGTAAAATCTATACTGAATAAAGATGTGAAAGGTAAAAGAAAATTTTATCGTATCTATAAACATAAAGATTAAGGTTTAATCTAACTAGGCATGTTCGTCTCACAGCGCCATTTTAATGGCCCAGCCGTAAAGTTTTGTAGGCGCTACTCAACTTTTGATGGTTGAGCTTTAATTTATTATTTCTCGTGGGATCGAGGGGCTCGTTATTAAATAAGAATATGGTCTATGGCTAGGTCAACTTGTGAATTAAGGCTGGTGGTCATTTGAGATCGTGAGCGTTCTGAGTTGGGACTTTAAGACCCACCCCCTCTCAGCCCACTAAAGTATCTCGGAGAAGACGTAACCCAAGTCTAATATAAACAGTTTTGCGATAACACGGTCTTTTCATGTAAAATACTTGAATTTGGCTACGTCCAGTTAGTCTGGAAGCTGATCTTAAACGCCCAATCTTGCAAAAGAGACGGTGGTCCCTGAATTTTTGATTGTTTCTTCTGAGAGTAGTCAGGTACAAAACACTGGCCTCATGAAATTTATAAAAAGACATGTAATTTTTTTTCTTATCCTACTTGCTTTAGATAAAATATATCATTAATTCATTTCAAATACAATTTAGTTTCATTTCCAAGTAAAGTAAATTCATAGTTTTAAAAAGTATTTCGTAATTTCACACTTACCTGCTTCAAGGCCTATTCAGACCTCAGCGATATTCGCTGCCGCTGTGGGTAGAGGTACATACTGCGCGGGTTTCGCTCAGGTATTTAGTATCAAGTACCGTGGCTAGAGCGACCTGAGCGATATTCGCTGCCGCTGTGGGTAGAGGTACATACATACCGCGCGTTATTCTACCCACAAGAATAGCGAAATCCGTTTTGGTGTGAACAGTAATATTACCGCATACCCGCTGGGTTTTCTCTGCCGCAGACGGTAGCGAATACCGCTTAGGTCTGAATAGGCCTTTAATTAAGTATTTTAATTTGTTTCGAGTAACGTCGACGAATAAACTGTTAGTACGGCAGCGGTTTACATACTGTTTAGTCGCATAACTACTAACTACGTACTTGCAAATAGTTTTACTGTTCAGTTAGCTCCCACCGCAACTTTGTTAACAACATGTTTGATACGAGCGACATTTAATTTGATGGAAAGCTGTGACTTTTTATATTATATTTTCAATAAATTTTGTCCTTTTTTTGTTCAATTGGTTGAAACTTTTTTTTTACAAATAAAATATTGGAATATTAATCCTTAAAGGTAAATATTTTTGCTCGTTACCTAAGAATAGAAATATTGTTTAATTTAATAAAGATAGTTTTGGTTTTTCGTGTCCCAAAAGAATAACAAGTTAAGATAGACACATATTATTACACGCTAGAAATAAAAATTCGACATGTGACATCCACCGTCCCGTACTGGGTCCGCGTGGTGAATTATGGCCCACTCCCTCTCACAGAGGGGAGGCCTGTGTCCCAGAAGTAAGAACATTTATAGGCTGATGATGATGATGATGATGATTAGTCGCTTTATTTGTGTTGCTTTAAAGCCACTGGGATAATTTCTGGGATGTATTAAAATATAATATTCTTTATTTACAGATTTCTTATGCCAAAAAAAAGTATCAGTCTCTATGACCTTTTATTGAACACATCAGTAATAAAAGTCTTCGCTTTAAGCATATTCAAGTTATCCGCAACATAAATGTTCTCGTTAAGTTAGAATCCAACATCTCATTCAGACTCAGTTTCAAGTGAATACCAATTTAAACTTCAGTACCTACTGCATAGTTCTCAATTTCAATTGTTAATCTTGTTAGCAACTACATTGTTTTGGTATAAGGTACTCGTTAGCAGTTGGCCAATAGATATTAGGAATGTTACCGCATTTGTGAACCGAAGTTTGTCATTGTTTGTTGGTTCATAGAAATTGTGGAAACCGTAGATGGTTCGTTGTGGTTGAACATAGCAGAAATGCTGTAGATCTTTGACAGTAATTGTTACATACCACTTTTGTATATGAAATTAAATACATAAATACCATGGACCATAGATCATGCCCGGGTTGACGGTGCGTTGTGTTCCACACGCGCTTCAAACAGCGTCAGCATAACGACGGGGCCCCGTCTAGGCCCAAAGCCTACCGGGGTCGCGGGACTTATCTGATTACCGTGACCTCGGAACATAAAGGGCTATTGAAGGACACCGTGGATTTTAGTCAGTACGTGTCTGACAGTCCCTCCCACTCTGCCAGGGGTGGGAGGACTCATTTGATGATTTTAACACGCTAAAAAAAAAAGTGTATGTCATTATGAGTACTAAATAAATTCGAATAGTCTATTATCGTAATATCGTCGTTTTCTTTCACAATATTTATTATTTTACTAATGTATCGTAGCTTTAATGTCAGTCTACCCTAAGGTATCATTATGTTTTACATTTTTTATTAACTTTTTATAAACCAGGCTGAAAACCAAGACCATTAGGCATTTTGTCTATGTCTAGGTATGTAATCATTGTAAAAAAAAACTAAGTTCTGTGTGTCGTGGATAATATTTTATAATGAATGATTACAGCTACGCAAACAAGAACATAATTAATTAGTTTATTATTTTTATTTATTACACCTTTAACTGTTATAAATGATTGTGCTGTACTTAGAAGGCGGGGAATTCGAAAAAAGTAATTTTTATTTTGTAGTTGACTGGTACCAGTTTGATAAATGGTTGAGTTGAGTTATTAATAGATATTCACATACCTAGATTTTAACTTGCAATTAGTAAGCAATAAAAATCTTAATTAAGCATAAGTCTTAATACATTTATAAACTTACAAGCTTCTAATTTAAATGATAAGGTACGCTGAGAGTAAAATTATTTATTAATTAGTTAAACCAATTTCAATGATATATAATGACACATATAATATAGAAATAATTCATTGCAAACAACAGCAATAAGGTTAAAAATCACGACCAAAATATATAGCTTTTTCGTCAGCTTACACACAAAATAAAATATATATAATTATAATCCTCCTGCAGGATTTACTTTTGCGGGAATGTCATAAGTGGATACCGTAGGTTTGAAACGTAAAATGCAATTGGAAGAAATTTTAGTCAGTACGAGTCTGACAGTCCCTTCCGGTGAAAAGTCAGTTTTAATAATTTCCCAACTAACCCAAAAAAGTCCTAGTCCCAATATACAAAAAAAAAATATCACTACACTTTGCTCAAAGTAGGTTAGCCACGTCATACTTATAAAACTAGAAAACCTTTTAGTTTTATAAATCTAAAATAGCCAACGAAAACTACTTAAAAAATCAGGTTAATCTGGAACCTTTACGTAAGAAGACACGTCATTTTCTTTTAGAAGGCAGCACTTAGAAGCTGAAGTATAAAATGTTTGTGGATTAACGGAGTGTGGTGTGACATCACGCCTTCCACTTCGTCACTTGGCCACTTCAAGGAAAGAGAAGAAAAATAAATTAAAAATGACATTTATGTGATATCTTTTTAACAACTGCCAAGGAAGGGTTATATAAAATGTGTTTTTTTACCTTATATTTTCGCAAATTCGTTACTTCTATTGTTCTCGGCTATTTGAGCCAATTCCCATGAACCGATTCGTTGCGATGTCTAATTTAGCTAACTTCAACCTGTGGCGTCGAACAAAAATGACGTGACACATCGATTTTAAAATGACACACATCTGTGCCTAACGCCACACGCAAAAGAAAGTGATGACACTGAAACGTCCGCCATCCGCAACGAATCGGTTAATTTAATGTTATCAACTCTTCACACCATTTACTACTAAGCTTTTTTTTTTCGAGACCACTGTTACCTGATGAGTACACGACACGCCGTCTATCCGCGCATGGTCCATGATCAGACAGCGAGTCGCCCAGTACTCGCCGTCCGAATGCCCATTTAATACTGAGCTCACCAAGTCACCGGTCTATGTTATTGGAAGTCCAGTCTGTTGTCAGATTCTCTCACAAAGAATAGCACGGATTCAAACTGACTTAATTTCTACACTCCGTTTTTGGAACGAAAAATTATCGAAGTGTCGTGGAACATAAAGGGCTATTGAAGGACACCATTTTAGTCAGTACAAGTCTGACAGTCCCTCCAGCCCTGCCCGGGGTGGGAGGACTCAATTGATGATTTTGCAACGTTAAAAAAAAACACTTCGTTTTTGGAACGAAAAATTATCGACGCGTCAAAGTTATACGCAATTTTGAAAGCTGTGATACGTTTAATGATTCATCAACAGCCAATCGCATCACTTAAGGGGCAGGTCTTCTAAAATTCACGCGCGCCGAATTATTTGCGTAACTTTGTTTGTGATTTTTGAACAAAATAGTGCAATAGCTTGAAATATTATTATTGCACATAAATAACCATAATATAAGTAACAGCTAGTTATTTTTTTAAAGTTGCTTTAAGTAGATTATATTAGGTAAATCAAGCGTTCAAAACAGCTCTTTCCTGCCCAACGTCATTTCGAGTTACGTTGGTGCACTCAATCTGAGACAATGAAGAATTTATTTAAAAATCTGTTCAGCGCATAATGACCGCAATATCCTCGTCTTCAAACTGCGCTGATTAGTTTTTTATATTTATCTTTCATTTTTTAAATTAAGATGGCAGAACATCATCAAAATTCTCGGATTTCATCTCTTAATAAATGGTTTTTTTTCATAGGAACTATGCATCGTAGGTATGTAATATTACATTATCTTGATGCCAACAGATCAATAAAGCAAATTCAATAAAAAAATTGTACCTAAAGCGCTTTTTTTCAACAATAAAAAATATCTCAAATAACCTCTCAAAAAGTGTTTATAAACGAGAATTGCAAGAGAAATTCCTTAGTGGCCGGTGGACGGCCGGAGCGATCGGACGTGAGGTCCACGACGAATTTTTGTTGGTCCCTCTCGCTCGCACCTTCTCTCGCTCTAACGGTGATGACGCGCAGTTACGCATCTCAGGTTGCTCTACTTTATTATGTTAAAATATATTTTTTAACCGACGGAAAAAAAGGAGGAGGTTCTCAATTCGACATGATTGTATATATTTTTTTATTTTATTTTATTTATGACCATTCTTTACTTTCTCTAAGGTGGTCCAATATCAAAAAATCTTTTTTTTGTTGGACAGAGTTTATCTGAAAGTTGGTCCAATTTAAATATCAAAATTAAACTCGGCCTATAGGGGTAGAAAAAGAGGAATTAATTGTCAAATTTCCTACAGAATTTTCAGAGAAGTAACTAAACAAGTTGGAGCGAATTCCGACCTTATTGACATTTAAAATTTAATTTGTTTTTTCTCACTTTCACGATCGCTAACATTGCTCCTTCATTAAAATCCGGAGTTTGCATAAATGTCAGTAAGGTAGAAAATAGTTTGAACATGTTTTTTAAATTGCTTAACGATAGCAAGTTAAAAAAACAGCTTCAAGCGATTTTCGCCCTTATTAACATTTAAAATTTAGTTTGTTTTTTCTCACTTTCACGTTCGCTAACATTGCTCCTTCATTAAAATCTGGTTTTGGCATAAATGTCAATAAGGTCGAAAATCGCTTGAAGCTGTTTTTTTAACTTGCTATCGTTAAGCAATTTAAAAAACATGTTCAAACTATTTTCGACCTTATTGACATTTAAAATTTAGTTTGTTTTTTCTCACTTTCACGTTCGCTAACATTGCTCCTTCATTAAATTCCGGTTTTTGTATAAATGTCAATAAGGTCGAAAATCGTTTGAACCTGTTTTTTAAATTGCTTAACGAAAGCAAGTTAAAAAAAAAACTTCAAGCGATTTTCGACCTTATTGACATTTAAAATTTACTTTGTTTTTTCTTACATTCACGTTCGCTAACATTGCTCCTTCATTAAAATCCAGCAAGTAACAAAACCGTTGGTTTCTCTGTCTCCCGGTGGTAATGGACTGTGCCTATGACAAGGAGTGCAGTCCTTGGATGGGACTGTCAGATTTGTACTGACTAAAATCCACGGTGTCCTTCAAATAGGCCTTTATGTTCCGGGGTCACGGTAATGAGTACCGCGACGCCAGCAGGCTTTAGCCCTCTAGAGGGGGACCCCGTCATCATGCTGACGCTATTTGAGGCGCTCGTAGAACACAACGCGCTGTCAACCCGGGCATGGCCCATGACTTTTTTTCATGATAAAATCATCAAATGAGTCCTCCCCAGGCCAAGCGGGAGATACTGTCACACTTGTACTGACTTAAATTCACCGCGTTCTTCAATAGCCTTTTACGTTCTGGGTTTACCACTGCGGCTGGGATGTAAGGTTTACGCTGTCCTCTCTCTCACGCGTCCCGCATCTTCCTTTGCCAACATGACTCAGCTGCACTGACCTTTTTATAGGTTTAATTAGTTAAACACGATTGTGTTTAACAAATTAAACCTAACAGAATGTAACCTATGAGAGTATTTAAATAGTATTAAAACACTTGTGTGATACTCGTATTATTACAAACCAAGCAGGGTTGGCATGATTAAAACAAGTTGTTTTAAAACACCTGTTTAAAACAGTTTGAAATGCAACAGTGTTTTTTATTACCCGTTTCAACTAGTTTTTAAGGCAGATGAATGCATATTAAAATGAAAATAAATTAATATTCAGGAGTCTAAATAGTTTGACATAAAACCTTTCAAGTTTAATGCCATTGTTATGTCATATTTTTAACTTTTATTGACACTATAATAAATGAAATAATGCTTAAAATTTTTAGATCACATGTTATTCCATTGATCTTTTTTCGTAAAAAAATCATTTCAAACGGTAAATTTGAAAAGATATACTTAGTCTAGAAATGAAACATAATTGATTTATACGTTTAGACATCAACAAACAAGGTGGAATTAATTTTAATAAATAACCAGAAACTAAAAAAAAAACACTTATTTAAAACATTTTGAACTGTTTGTTTTATAAATTTGAAAAAAACTGTTTTTATTTCCAACCCTGAAACCAAGTCATATTAAAACTCCTTATAAAGCAAAAATTTCTAAAACTCCTTTTAAATAATCCTTAGTAGAGCAATGTTCTTACCGTATCAAAATTGTTTTATAATAATTCAGTGGGCAGGATGTATGCGGGGGATTGCGGGAAGGGAGCCCGAAATTTGACGTACGATCGACTGGCCGAACGCGATTCAATTTTGTGCAAAAGAAGACGGAAGCCTTAACTGGCGTATAATTTTGAAGCGTCAAAAATATTCGTTCGAAAATCCAGGCGTAAATTCATTTCAGACGCATCGCATGTTCATAAACGTTTCATTCCACGTTCACATTTGATTAATTTTCGATTTCGATAAGTCACCCAAATTGAAACGTTTAAGTGATTTGTGTGATATTATCAATATCAGTGAGGTGCACACGTTATGTCAGCTGTACACGAGCCAGTGTACCATCATTTTGCAGTGCGCTGACGTGTGGTAAGTTTGGCAATAAGTGTGTACGACAAGTCTTCTTCTGATAGCTAACACCGTCAAGTTTAACGTACGTCTTTTCAGCGCGTTGTAAACTTGACGGTAAACTAGACCGTATATGGCTTTTTTTTTTTTAGCGTGGTAAAATCATCAAATGAGTCCTCCAACCCCGGGCTGGGCGGGAGGGACTGTCAGACTTCTACTGACTAAAATCCACGGTGTCCTTCATAGCTTGTTATGTTCCGGGGTTACGGTAAGGGAATAATCCCGCGACCCCGGCAGGCCTTTGGCCCTCTGAGAGGGGGGCCCCGTCATTATGCTGACGCTTTTTGAGGCGCGCGTGAGACACAACGCGCCGTCGACCCGGAGATCGTGTATGGCTAGCATTATCTATTTCATTTGTTTTATTGCTTCGTCCTCAATAAATATAGCTTCATGAAGATTGAGGTCGATGCAATTCATAGGAATTAACCTACTGAATAAAAAAGGTGTTAAGTTATTATCTGCATTAATCAAAATGAACTTTATATCAGCAACTGCAGTAATTTATTGAATGGATAAGTCGACCACTTTACAAAGTAGGGCAATCAATATAATCAACAACACAAAATTTTAATAATGCTTTATACGCAAAAATATATTTATACAGTACGATAAGATTCTATCGACAAATATTAGGTAAAATTTAAGTGCGAACTAACTTTAATCCACCGCAGTTTTGTCCGAAATAAAAAAAATCTTTTCTTCATGCTCAATTTAATAATAAATTAAAGAGTTTTTGTGCTTAGTTTCAAGTTTCTCGAAACATTCATGTAACCGAAGCTAGTCTTCCAGTAAAAAAAAATAATTACCTAATTAAATATTTCGTCCTTGGCTTGTCGGAGAAAAAAATAATTATTAAGGATTTGTATGAATACCTATTGCCAATCTTGCAACATACTTTTAGTTAGTAAATTGTTATAATAATATTACCTAAAAGAAAATAAAATCTCAATCCACAGTCACCATCATTCGGGCACGCCGCAATCGCGGCGGTAAGACCCCACTTTGAGGAATGGCTGGATAGGAGTCACGGTGTCCTAACCTTCCGCCTGACGTCCTCACCGGACACGGATGGTTCGGGAGGTACCTGTGTCTAATGAGGAAGGAGGAAACGTCTGGGTGTCACCGCTGCGATGATCGCCAGGAGGACACCGTGTGGAGCATACGGTGCAGAACTGCCCTGCTTGAGCAGAACGCCGCCGTGTCCTCACGATGGCGATAGGTGGAGACTTCTCGCGCCCGCATTGGACGAGGCCATGCTGAGGGGCGAGACTGAGTTCCGAAGCGGTCGCCTCTTTCTGCGAAGCAGTAATGCTCGCGAAGGAGGAGACGCGCCGCGTGAAGCAGCGTCCTCCCTCCACCCCAGCCACAGTGGTAAACGCCCACGGCGACAGACGTCGCAAGACGATTTCCTGCCACCGTAGGCGAATAGAAATGTTTGATACACGATTCCTTCCAAGTAATTAGAATTCGCGTCCTTCCAAGTAATTGTCTTATTTGCGCTGCCCGTCGCATCGCTTACCGCTAATACAAAAGTAGCAAACGTGCTATTAGTGTTTTGGATTTTAGAAAACTTAGGAATACTAGATTCAATAAACAGGTCCTAGTTAACTAAAACCGTAATATTCAATCTAAAATTTTCCAATCAACTTTCAGTAATCTCTTTTAATTATAAACTATTCAGAGTTGACAAACTTTATCGTCTTCTTTCATAAGTCTGTGAAGTTTGGGTCTTTTATGAAAAAATATCGTAATTCTCGGCTTTTATGACTATAAATTCGAAAGGCATAGGTTTACTACGCGTTAGTTTTGTGTATGTGAATCAGGCAAAATCTGAGGCATATAAGTTTCAAGAATAACGCGCAATATTATGTAATTTTCTATGTCAGTCCAAATCCCGATCTGTTTATTTTGATGGCTTCACCTATTCTGATTGGTATTTTTTAAGACTCGATGGGCGAATTCGGCTGTTTATTGTTGACAGACGAATATAGGGATCTAGATTGTAAGTGAGATACTAAGTTGTGCCTGCATTAAATAGACAGTACATAATAAGAAATCAGAATAGAAGGTGCTTATAAGATGTACATAATATTGCAATTTATTTTAGTATGTATAGGTATATCTACTGAACCATTCTTAAACGTAAAGGTTAACTTACAAAACAAACACAAATATCAATTTAAAAAAAAATGTCCTAACCGTCATTTTCCTAAACCAACGTTATAGAAAAGATAGTTTGACAGTGTCAAAAAAAAAAAAGAATTTCGAATACAAAAAAAAGTCTGGCCGGAAACTCTTGCCACATGGAACAACATTCAAACGATGTTCAAATGTCTATCGCTATCGGCTTTCAATCGACACTACGTTGACAAGATTGAAAAGATAGATAACGTGACACATATGTCATTTTCTGACAGTTTAATCGTATTCCGATGAAATGTTTGATTTTATTTCCCTAACGCGTTTTCTATTTGCTTGTGTTTTAAGTTCTGTTGAGTCATCCGTGATAAAATCAGTCTTTTTTTTTCCTGTTTTGAAACACTTTCTATTACCAAATATTATGAAATAGGTAGTCATTAGGAGCAGTGGTGGCCTAGTGGTATCAGACCCGACTTACGAGTTGTAGGTCATGGGTTCAAACCCGGCCAGGCGCATTACTTTGTGTAATTTATTTCACCACCACTGCTCTCAAAACGATGAAGTAAAACATCGTGAGGAAACCGGCATGTCCTAAAACCAAAAATTCGAAGATACATTATGTGACATCCATCAATCCACACTGGGTCCGCGTGGTTGATTATGTCCCACTCCTTCTCACATAGCGGAGGCCTGTTTCCCAGCAGTGGGAACATTTAAGGCTGATGATGATGCATGTATGTATGAAATATTATGATTTTCCTTGCCACTCAAGTCAAACTCGACTCGCTCGGCCGTCTCAAGCTAGACTTTAGCTGAGTCAGTGACTAAGTACATCAGCCCTTAGGAGTCTAGAATATTCTTCTAAAAGTTGCTTAGTGTTCGTGACTGTACACAATCTCATACATTAGGACCTAAGTTACTATGAATAAGCAGAATAGGAAAGAGAGATGGCGCCACAAGCAGCCCCGATTTAAGGCAGGTCGTTAATCTGTTACTTTTTTGCATGATCACTGCTACCAAACGAAGAAAAAATCGTCCTAGAAAAAAATTCGAAGTCCTCGTGACATTTATTTCATTTCAAACAGTTCAGGGCCCGCGTGGTGGATTACGACCTCTATTTCTTACAGAGAGAAGGCCAGTGTCTCAGCAGTGGGAACATTCATCATCATCATCAGCCGGAACACGTCCACTGCTGAACATAGGCCTCCCCCTTAGACCGAGTACCGAACGACATATAGCCACTAGCATCCATCGGTTCCCCGCGACCTTCACGATGTCATCGGTCCACATAGTGGGAGGCCTGCCTACGCTGCGTCTTGCGGTCCGTGGTCGCCACTCGAGAACTTTTATTCCCCATCGGTTGTCAAGTTCTACGAGTGATGTGGCCTACCCATTGCCACTTTAACTTGCAAATTTGAACTATATCGGTGACTCTGATTCTTCGTGGGAACATTATAAGCTGATTATCCAAATACGGCAACAAATAAAAAAAACGTAAACCGAAAGATAAACATCCTCAATATCAAACGTAGATAATATCATATAAGGCCTTATCACAGAGCTTTATCGCCTCGATATGCCACTGACATAGCGACTACTGAAGCTTATTAAGCCGATAACACAAGCGTCACGCCTTAATTAATATATTCTAATGCTCCACTGACTAATATGTAGATTAAATTGGTATATCATGGAGGAAATGGCTTCATTTCCGTCGAACCACAGAGGTGGGAGAATAAAGTAGCGAAGACAGAAATAGTTGTTAGGGAGGTCGTAGAATCTAAATTTCATACTTAGTCATTGGCAATCTATTCTAGAAGTCGGATCAGAATTATTTGAATCTGAAAACAAAATCTTTCGCTTGCGTGTGAGGAAGTGGTCGCCGTAATTTTTTGGTGGTAAAACCTTCAAATGCCCTGTTCACCTGCCCTGTCTGCTATGGAAGGTACGGTAAAAAACTTTAGCGTTACTGTTCACATCACGAATCGAATATAGTATGCCATAAAAGTTATTGATACACTATATTGCTAGCCTCAGTTAGGTGCGGCAGTACAGTACAACGTTTAAAATACAATGCGAGTGGATGACACACAATAAGTTCAAGGTGAATAACCAATAATACACATACAGTTTTGTATTATTTGTCTCTTCTCACTGGAGGATGGCCATGTCGATTTTTGGAGAACATAATATCAATAAACTAGCTGTTTCAGTGGCTTCGAGCGCATGTGTCTCGAAATCTCCACATTTTACCGAGATAATTAATATCCTATGTGCTTAATTAACTCCAAACTTAAGTCTGAGTCAAAATTATAGCTTCTTCTTCTTCAGTGATCGAATATGTCCATCCATCAATCCAGATTCACGCATTTAACAACACCTGCCCCCCTAGACAAGTCGCAAACGATAATCGTTAACGCTCGGTTTTCCCCAATAGATTTTCAACTTTATTCCTTCGAGTCTTTAGTTGAAAATCTATTGAAGATTTCATGGCGTTGTCGTTCGTTCTAGTCGCTAACGCTTAGAAATCCTAAATAGATTTTCAACTAAAGACTCGAAGGAATAAGGTTGAAAATCTATTGGGGTGAACCGAGAGTTAACGATTATCGTTTGCGACTTGTCTAGGGGGGCTGATATTAAAAAGGTGTCCTACTTTTTGTAACAATTCAAGTTTGATCCTGGTTTACTTGCCTTACTTGTTAACGAAGAAATTAAGAACGGTCTATGATTTACTGTCTTTGATTTCAGCGATTTCATTAAAACGGTTTCATTTTTCCAATAAGAATCAAGGCATTATAATACAAACAAATTGATCCTTTCTTTATTGTTAACTGGACTTAAACCTTTCATCGTTCTTTTTTTCAACCATTTTGAATATTTCTATCATCAACCAATACTGGACGTTTTCAGAATAGTTAATTAAGCCTATACAAATTTAAATCTATGAATTGATTACCACGATAATTTATCACGATTTGACACTTTGTATGCTCATTTGTACCCTGAATTTGGTTTCGATTAAACATCGACACTAATTAGCTACAATTCAAGTTATCGAAATCACACAGTCGACAAATTAATTAAATTTTCATCGCTGATATGATTAGTCTCATAAATCATCGTTTCATGTCGACTATGAAAGCGTATTTATAGCAATTTTCTCGAACAGTTGAGCATTTACGTCCAAAAATACAATCCTCTCAGTTACATTCCTTTCATCATCTGTGACTTTACTCAGTAGTTTATTTACTTTGATCTTCCATTAACTACAGGGCCTTTAATCATTATAACTGTAATCCCTAATTAGAAATGTCTCTCTTAACTCGTAATCTGTTGAACGTAGTTTATTATTCACGAAATCTCGCTCAGTTGGGTAGTCTCCTTTGGTCATAATAGATATGCTTTTCGTATGAGCAGCACTATTTTATTCAACAAGTGGACTTCTCTTGTGACCTATCCCTGGATTGAATATTAAAGAGAGAACCTTTAAGTTTCGTCAGATGAAAGACTAACCGTGCTTGAATTTATAAACGCTTCCGTTGACCTTTTAGTGGATGCTGGTCTAATGAGGTCTTTAAACATCAATGAGGAACAGACAAACACGTGGTTTTTTGTTAAAGACGGAAGTCATTTATGTCATAACAATAGACCTCACGAGTAACTTCAACGAATTATTGTACATAACAATCTGAGTTGATGTTTCGATTTACCAAAATATTGTGAAGAGACATATCACCAAAAAGAAGACATCAGACGTAAACCCGCAGTGGACCCGTGTAGTCAATTTATAATTTAATACTCTCTCAGAAAGAAGGCCTGCATCACAACAATGAACACGTTGGCTAATTATACTAATTAAAGATCAGTCAAATCTCATATCAGTAAAGAAAACAAAATTACTGGTCCATTATTTAGTAGTTAATGAACCCAATGATAATACTCGTAGTAATGAAGGTCATGTAAGTAATAAAATTATTGATAGTCTCTTTAAATAACTCCAATACTAAAATGAATGTTATCGATATAGTTCAAAGTAAAATATTTGGCAACAACGATATGGTTAATGCTACAGCTGCTTCCGGAGGCCGATAAGGAGTGTAAAAATTCACGATTGTCATTTGTTCAATGAATGTTTGTATGATGATTAGAACGTGGTGTATTTGTGAATCAGGTGATTGTCAGCTGGCTTTTAATGTTTTAGATTACTTTTTATTGTATGATTACTTTTTATCAGATATTTGTTCACAAATAAAAGTAAGAACGTCATTATTGCGTGTAACACTGGTTGGATTACTTTCAACAATAATGTTTTTGAATTCATCAATGTGGAATTATTTTTAAACGTATTAAGCCAAACATAACTTCAATTTAGAACTTGCAGAAAAACAATTTTCAATAACACATTTTACTTGAAGCTGAGAGTTGGAGCATTCGGCAATAAATATCCCGAAGTAGACAAACAAATACGAAACTGCAACGAAACTGCAGTTTCAGCAAAACCAACAAATATGTGAAAACATCATAAAATCGTACGACCATACATTGCTGAAACGAGGTCAAAGTTAAGAGGGAAGTGGTCATAAGCTGGTAAAGGAAACGGTTATGCAATTCGATACGGTATGATATGGCAGTCTACGAGGATCATTAGCATGTTGTTTTGCCGTACAGGGGGTGTATTACAAGCTCTTAATTCCTTTCAGTTTACGCCGTAAAGTGAACTGCCTTCCTTAATGGTATTACGATCACACATCGACAGTCAGTAAAACGGTCACGTGACCTCATACCGACTTCTGCCTGTGCTTGTGCCTGGAAATTTCGTATTACAAGCTACATAATGACATTTCAAGGCCGGATTAATTGTCAAAATTGGCATCACCAAAATCATTCACTTTACGCCACATTTTAGTAACTTTTACTGACTGTTTTCTTTTAATTTGTCTTTAAACAGTTGAAACTAACTAAATTAAACTTTGGTATTAATAATGGAGGCACTACAGAATATCTGGAGAGTGCATACACGATATAATCTCAGCTGACGAGCTTTACATAAAAAGACGACAAAGTTTTTACCTTTTACGACATCTACCTACACATATACACTCATTTACTGAACGCTAAGCAATCAATAGATTCATATACGTAAACATTTACTCATATAGTAATATATTGTTCTAAATAAAAAACATGGTACTCCTGAAAAAAATGTTTTATTTGTCGTAGTTCCATCAGTGTAAGAAAAAAAATATACAGAGCTTAGATTTGAGACACGGTGACGAAATAAATAATCTTTCGTAGCAATGGACGTAGGGTTGAATAAACCAAACAAAATGTATGATCAACTCAAACACTTAAAATTAATAGCCTCGCGCAGCATCATTCCAGAAACGGTACAGTCCAATGGAGCCAAAACTTGTGTTCAATGTTTATTTGGGTACATTGGGCAATCTTTAATGTATCAGCAGACGTCATTTTTAATTTCACTTCCTCGATTGCTTCTGGTACCACAATTTCGCAGCCAATTTCAAGAGAACTAGATACTCGTACACTGTCTTTCGGTTTGAATAAACGTCCTAGGTTTTATCATTCCTTCACTTGTTGAAACATTTCTAGCTCTTGCTTTAAAAATTAGAACATTGTTGTGTTGGAACAGCTCCATTTATCAAAATTTTCTGCTCATGACTTAGTCCATTTTGTTTCCTTATTTTCTCTGCGGTATTGAAACGGTGTGCTTCTTTATTAATTCAGTAAAAAGCACTACATACTCGTAGTGGCATTATAAATAAATAAAATACGATAATCTTGTTTGTTTTGGTAAACAAAACCGCCACAGACTAAAAAAGTATCACAATACGATCGTTCAGAAACAAACCCCTTTGTGAGAGTTTTATTTGGTATTAAGTTTTTGCATAAAATGACAGTAAATGTAGCTCAATTTGTTTGTAAATATTTAAATTGTTATTAAAATACATTTTAACTCAAATATCTCCTAAATTTATAATGAAAAGATTTTTTTCACACACAATTTATAAAACCGGTAATCATCGGTAAATTGTCGATTCGATTTTTGAACGAATTCTATAGCCCGTCGTAATCATCCAGAGACAAGTAATCCATGATGATTCCTTGCAGAATTACGTACGTCATAATACGAAATAGAACAAGCCTGCTTAAGGCCGTAAATTCAAATGCCCAAAAACTGCAAGGAATTAAAAAAGGTTGTAATACCCCCCCTGGGCTAGATAATACATCAAAATGTTTTGATATGAATTGTGACAAAGGGCAGTGTCGTCGGGCACGCCGCAATTGCGGCGGTAAGACCCCTCTTTGAGGAGTGGCTGGAGAGAAGTCATGGCGTCCTGACCTACCGCTTGACGCAGGTCCTCACCGGACACGGAAGTTTCGGGAGGTACCTGTGGCTGATGCGAAAGGAGGAGACGCCTGGGTGTCACCACTGCGAAGATCGCCCGGAGGACACGGTGGAGCATACGGTGCAGGACTGCCCGGCTTGGGCGGAGCACCGACGTGTCCTCACGGCTGCGATAGGCGGAGACCTCTCGCGCCCGGCATTGGTTGCGGCCATGCTGCGGGGCGAGACGGAGTGGGAAGCGGTCAGCTCCTTCTGCGAGGCAGTAATGCTCGTCAAGGAGGAGGCAGGCCGCGAGCGAGAGAGGACAGCGTCCTCCCTCCGCCCCAGCCGCAGTGGTAGGCGCCCACGGCGACGGACGTCGCTTGATGATCTCCGGCCACCGTAGGCGCGGGCATGCGGGCAGCGAGTAAAGGGCAACTCGCTGCCCGACCAGGGACCATGCCCGGGTCGACGGCGCGTTGTGTCCCACGCGCGCCTCAAAGAGCGTCAGCATAATGACGGGGCCCCCCTCTCAGAGGGCCAAAGCCTGCCGGGGTTGCGGGATTATTTCCTCACCGTGACCCCGGTACATAAAGGGCTACTGAAGGACACCGTGGATTTTAGTCAGTACAAGTCTGACAGTCCCTCCCGCCCTGCCCGGGGTGGGAGGACTCATTTGATGATTTTACCACGCTAAAAAAAAAAAAAAAAAAAAAAAGGGCAGTGTCGTATATGGTGTGATCGAAGAAAAAAGTGTTGGAGTGGAAACTACAATGGTAGATAACGGACTAGGTGTACCGCCGTCTCATTTTAAGTTTGCGGGAAGAAATTGGATAGTCATGACACAAAACTGCTAAAGATTTGGAAGATACATTGAATGAGTAGAGGTGGAAGAAAAATATCAGCATTTTGGCAAGTGTTGGACACCGATCAGCATCTTACCATGGACATGTGCATAAAGCAGTCTTGAAATAAAGACCACAGATTATCATGTAGGGACTAGGTAACCCGATGACTTTAAAATGCCATGGCTGAATTTAGTTTTTTTTTCATACATTTTCGTATAACGCAATGTCAGTCAGTCTGACTTCCAGGGATTTTTGAAATTGTTATCTTATGTATTGAATTTTCCGCAAAACATAACGTAATAATTCAAGAATGCTGCTGCAACATTTTCACTTTTTAAACCAAGAAACTATTTGTTACAGAGATAAAAGAACAACTTCAAATAACTGCAAGCAATAGCCACAAAACTTAAGATTACATTTTGAGCGAACAAGTTGGATACAGCGATAAATTAGGAGTCGAAGAGAAAGTTTGTAACAAGGATACTTACGAAACAAACATGAATGATTTAGATCCCGCTTCAGAACTTAGTAACAAAGACTGACCGTGGGTGTAGCGGGAAATTTTAGTGGCGCTACTTTCTGCTGCGATTAATTTAATAGAAAAAGTTGCTGATGAAATATTTCTGGAACAGGTTTCGCTTTGGGATTTTCGTTTTAAATTTTAGGCCAGTATTTTTTTTCTTTTTAAAATTAATTACGACTACGACGTTTTTAAAATGAGCAATACCTCTTATTATATGTCTTTTAACATCATGAGATCCCACTGTCGATTTTATCAATAGAAAGAATCCATTATTTTTGAAACTTTGTAGAGATTTACAAAATCATTGATGATGTCAACATGCCTATTTCATATTATATTTATCTTTGGCTTAGAAGTTCCCTCTGAAAGGGAAAGATGTACACTGAGATTAAGTTTTATCTTCCTTATGCTCCCGGCTTATACTTTCGTGTTTGGTTAAAAGGCCGTAACTTGAAGTTTCAGACACGCAGTGAAAAGAATTTCCGTAATAAAGTTTATGTGCGTATTAAAAATGCTTTGTTTTAGCGAAGCTGCTGAGACTGTAGGAACATTATTTCGCTGAAGGGAAAAATTGCTGTTGCTTTTGTTCCAGAATTAGTTAACATTTTCATGATATTTAAGCCGTTTTTTTCTTATTTCTCCTTGTTTTTTTACGTAGTAAAGTCTTCAAATGCACCGGAACCCGAGGTTTCCGCTGTGGATTGCCGACCAAGAATTAGGATCTTTTTGGTTTTAATAATCTCGTGTAATATTCATAGATTTTGCAAAAGAGATTTATGGTATAAATCTCGTTAATCATCATCATCAGAAGTCGTCCACTGACGTCCACATACTTCGGTGTCGGTATCGTGGTAAAATCATCAGATGAGTCCTCCTCCTCCTCTCAAAAATCTACGGTGTCCTTCAATAGCCCTTTACACTTCAGGGTCACGGTAATGCGATAATTCCCGCGTCCCCGGCTGGATTTTGCTCTTTAGAGGGGTTATTGTTTTTTAGGGTTGCAACAAATTTCTCTTTCACTTGCCATCCATCGCGCTATAATTAAATTGTTTTTTTCTTTTATATGTATACCTAGTAATAACTAATAGAAGCATTTTTTAGAGAAAAAACCGTCACTCGCAAATCGAAATCTCTAAGTTTATGAAAGCCAATTTTGAGCCCACTGTGCTCAAAGGTCCAAAGAATCTTGTGGCTAAAAAGTAATTCAGATTAATTCTGCCGCGATGTCTTTTGCCGTCCGTCAGAGGCGCAATTTGCCGACTTCGATTTGTGTGTAGCCAACCTAATAACTCACCCAGTTACAATTATTTTTAATTTAATTATAAAGAGCCAAATTCGCATTACTTTAGCATTATACATGACAGTTTGACGTCATTCACGACACGGTAGTCGTCAGCAGAATTATTTGTAAAGCTGCGCAAATAATATTTTCGCGTTTCCTTCATTTTAATTATTTTTCATTCAGATGGTTTGGCAGTAAATTAAAAATTTGCGAACTCATTACAGGCATGTATGAAAAATGTTGTTGTTCTCTGTGATATAAAGAAAGTTTTAATGGCTCTGATATTGCAGATATGCATTAATGGAGGTGACTTGGTAATTACTCTCAGTCCTACATTTCATCGGTTGCATAGCTGATGGGTTTTGCCACCAGGCAAAGAGCGGCATGACGCTGGGTGTGCCGCCAGAATACTGCGGAATACTACGTTACGTTTTTAAAATTGAATATGCATATATTTATCAACATAATATTCGCTTATTTTATATATTTTATCAATATGTATGAGCGACAAAACGGAAAAAAAACGCGACTCTCAGTTGAAATTTTGTCAAACTCGTACGAATTCACGTTATATTTTATGCCACTTGTTTGAGCATCAAATACTGCCAGCTTCTTTTTTACTGAAATAAAACCAAAAAATAATGATATTCCGTATAATTCAAATGGTGATCCCATGTAGTGTGTCTTCCACTTGTCATGATAATAAATTGATTAGTAAAACGCTTGTCCAGTTTCGCCATGTCATCACATCTTTGAGAGCGCTTCGCTACATTACTGTGCTCATCAGCAAACCAACGAGCCTTGAATATTATATTATCTTTATCTTAGATGATTTTCGACATAATGTGAGTACGTAGTTATCGTTTTTGTAGACATTTTTTTTCTAATCCGTGTGTGAAATTGTTCTGTCTAAGACTGGTTTCAAAGCATTTTATATTTTTGACTCTTCGAATGTCGTTTTGCTTACAAGATTGTGAGTTCAATTTCTAACTACTTTATTCTACCACTAGCGACCCGTCCATAAAATATCATAGGGTCTAGACGAAACGATATTGTATGCTATGAGGAACATCAGTGGTAGACGCCCACGGCAACAGACGTCGCCAGACGATCTCTGGCCACAGTAGGCGCGGGCATGTGGGTGGCGAGTAATGGGCGACACGCTGTCCCGACCATGGACCATGCCCTGGTTGACGGCGCAATGTGTTCCACGCACGCCATAAAGTGCGTCAGCATAATGACGGGCCCCCCTCCAGAGGGCCAAAGCCTGCCGGGGTCGAAGGACTTTACGTTACAGGGTCTCGGTAATTCGGTAAACTTGGGGTATGGCCTTTTTTCAGCAGAATTACCTTTGTGGGCTTGACAAAAAAAGTCTACGTAAAATCAGAGCGCAGTCTATGTAAAATCAGACGGGGTCGGGTTGCCAGTATCGCAAATCAAGGCTCGAAACACCAAATTTTTTACATGCAACACTGGATATAATGAATATTCATTTTACGTTTAACAATAGTGTTACAAAATTCTGCTGTCATCCTTCACGCTTAACACAATTGAAGCAGACAGAACTCATTGTTCATTGTGAATCACACGGGTGTTTCCGTTTTCATCCCAAGTTTTCATCCCACGAATATTTTATTCCGTTTTCTACCCAAATCTTAGTCCGTGTTCTACCCACAATCATAATAATAGTTGTTTTTTCCGTATTCTACCTAAAATATATTCCGGTTTCTACCCACTGCAGTTTATAATTGTTTTTTTGTACAGACAGAAAAATAATCTTAAACTATTTAAACTTTGTATACTTATAATTTGATGAATAGGTACTTATTTACGACGTCACTTCCTTGTGTGCGTCAGAATGGCTGGTTGCCTGTGGCGTTGGTCAATGAGAGTTGATTCGAAAATTGCTACATAATTGCTTATATTTGCTACATATAATAAAAAATTGCTACATAGGATATATACTTAGATATAAAATATTTTTTTTGACCAGCCATCCTGACGTCAGGATGGCTGGTCACCTCCTAGTTTTAAGTGAAGCGTACAGAGTTTCCCGAAATGTATTGCGTCAAGAATTGCTTCATATTTACTTAATTTATCTCATTTATTTGTATCTTTAAAAATATGCTAAATAAAGGATGTAGCAGTAATTTAAATTATCCCAAGGAAAAGTCCCTGATAAAATAATAAAGGCAAATAGTTGCAGTGCGTCTTCACTCAACGGTATTGATACTTTAGGCGGCAGGCGTTCTAAATAAAATTGTTAAATGGCATGTTCTGTATGAGTAGGTAAGTGGACAATGAGCACATTAAAAGGATATCGTAAATAAAAAAAATTACGAAGAGTAAAAAGAAGATAATTCCACATTGCATAATATGCGAAAAAATAATATGGCAATAAGGTAAATTAATGCTGAGGTTATGGGACAAATTGCCCACGAAAAAAGGTGGCCCGCAGGCCAGATGTCCCTTTTTTAAAATGTGCATGGGTAGTTTCGCCCGAAACAATTTTTTAGCTTATTTTCATATTTATCATCATCATCATCTCAGCCATAGGACGTCCACTGCTGAACATAGGCCTCCCCTTAATTTGATCTCCACATATACCGGTTGGAAGCGACCTGCATCGAGCGACTTTTATAAGGTTGACTGGCCACCTTGTTGGTGGACTTCCTACGCTGCGCTGCGCTTGCTAGTTCGTGGTCTACACTCTAGCACTTTTCGACCGCATCGGCCATCTGCTCTGCGAGCAATATGGGCTGCCCATTGCCACTTCAGCTTGCTAATCCGGTGGACTATATCAGTGACTCGTATGTGATCACGTAGAGAAACACCGAGCATAGCCCTCTCCATAGCTCGTTGAGCGACTTTGAGCTTTGAGATGAGACCGATAGTGAAAGACCACGTTTCGGTGCCGTAACTCATAACTGGTAACACACATTGGTTGAAGACTTTCGTCTTGAGGCACTGGGGTAAGTCGGACGGAAAGACATTGCGTAGTTTCCCGAACGCTGCCCAACCTAGTTGGATTTGGTGGTTGACCCCTTTCTCGAAGTTTACTTGTCCTAAGTAGATATTATATAAGTCAACAACTTCGAGTATTTTCATATTATTTTTACGCATATATTATACAATGTGGAACTAGCTTCTTTTTACTCTTCGCATTTTTTTGTTTACGATATCCTTCTAATATGCTTATTGTCCACTTACCTAATCATACATAACCTGCCATTTAACAATTTTATTTAGAACGCCTGCCGCCTAAAGTAGCAATACCGTTGAGTGAAGACGCACTGCAACTATTTTCCTTTATTATTTTATCAGGGACTTTTCCTTGGGATAATTTAAATTACTGCTACATCCTTTATTTAGCATATTTTTAAAGATACAAATAAATGAGATAAATGAAGTAAATATGAAGCAATTCTTGACGCAATACATTTCGGGAAACTCTGTACGCTTCACTTTAAACTAGGAGGTGACCAGCCATCCTGACGTCAGGATGGCTGGTCAAAAAAAATATTTTATATCTAAGTATATATCCTATGTAGCAATTATTTATTATATGAAGCAAATATAAGCAATTATGTAGCAATTTTCGAATCAACTCTCATTGACCAACGCCACAGGCAACCAGCCATTCTGACGCACACACTTCCTTGGCACAGACGCGCATACACACACACAGGCACAGACACTATGTCTATTTCATTCAGCCGGAGAGGGAGTGAAAGAGAAAGCAATATTTCTAAAGAATATTGCTAATCTGTTATACCCTTTGTTTCTCTTATCTGTTAGTTAGTCGTAAGTGATCGACAGGAGCATAGTTGCTGTGAAAGTGATATTAAAGCAGTTAAAATGCAAAATCCAGGTCCAAGTACCAGTAAAAACATTGATTCCGAAGTTTATTTTACCCTGTCAAAAAGAAACAAGCCAGTGTTAGTGTGTGGTGGTAGAGAATTCCATAAAAAAAGAGTGAATAAGGACAATTCCATAATATGGCGATGTGCGAAAGCGCCTTCTTGCTTTGGCATTATAAAAACAATGGACAGTGAAATTATTAATAGAAGTGGACACAATAGTAATTGCCATGCTAATTATAACAAACTTTTAATTAAAAACTCTATGAAGAAAATAAAAGAACAAGTCAAATCTGCCGATGGTCGCCCTATTCAACAGATCTACGAAGATGAAGTTTTATTAATAAAAGAACAAGGGTTAGATTTAGTAGAAGAAATCCCCAAGTTCTCAAGTGTGAAAACAGCATTTTTCGATGCCCGAAACAGAAGTCAAAATGTTTCTAAATTAGTATTTAAGAACAAAAGTGAAGTAGAAATACCGAACACCTTCAAAGATTTTTTACTGTTTGATTACGAAGATAGCAATAATAGAATAATTGCGTTCGCTACACATGAAGCTAGAGATCGAATGAGTAAACTTGCAATGTTTTTTGGAGACGGAACATTTAAATGTTGCATACGACCATTTATGCAGCTATATGTCATTCATGGTGACATGGGCAGCACAGACACTACAACAGGTATCACACCACTTGTTTACTGTCTTCTTTTAAACAAAAAGAAATCAACATATGTAACACTCTTCCAACTTATCAAATCGCAAATACCAACCTGGAAACCTTTAGAGTTTCTGACAGATTTTGAGCCGGCAGCCATAAACGCTTTAAAAATTGTTTCGCCAGAAACGAAGACAAGAGCTTGTTATTTTCACTTTTGTCAATCAATACACAAAAAAGCCAAAAAGCTTGATCTAACAAAAAAAAACTATTTGAAAAAACATGTGGGTTTAATACTTACGTTACCTTTAATACCTCAGGAAATGATTGATGATGCCTTCCTATATATTATGGAAGACTGTCCCACCTTAAACAATATTGTTAAATTTAATGACTATGTTGTCCAAACATATATGAATGGTGGTAAATATCCCCCAACATTGTGGTCCGCAAATAATAGAAGACACCGAACTACAAATGCACTAGAAAGCTGGCATGCAACCCTAAACCGCTATGTGGCAAAAAAGAAGACTCTCAATATGCTCCAATTCCTCACAATTATAAATAAAGATGCCAAGTTACAAAACACGCGTTTTACTGGACAAGTTTCATCATCAAGGCCACGTAACAATGATGTTTTGGAGAGAGAGAAAATAATTAATTCAGCATTAAGTGATCTTTCTTGTGGTAAAATTAGCATCGGACACTGTCTGGAGAAATTAGTACCATTTACTTTTTAATTTATTGTAAATTATTTGATAATTTTCATATGTAAATCATAAAGCTATAATTTAAATCTGTGATTTTATATGCACAATTTGGTAATAGTTACGATCTGTGATTTTTAGATGTATAATTTGTAATAGTTACGATCAGTGATTTTTAGATGTATATGTAATTGGTAATAGTTACAATCTGTTATTTTTTTAGAAGTAGAATTTATTGATAATAGTAGTTTGTGATTTTTTAGATGTAGGATGAATAATACTTACAATCTGTGATTTTTTTAGACGTAGAATTGATAATAATTACCATTTGTGATTTTTTAGATGTAGGATGAATAATACTTACAATCTGTGATTTTTTTAGACGTAGAATTGATAATAATTACCATTTGTGATTTTTTAGATGTAGGATGAATAATACTTACAATCTGTGATTTTTTTAGACGTAGAATTGATAATAATTACCATTTGTGATTTTTTAGATGTAGGATGAATAATACTTACAATCTGTGATTTTTTTAGACGTAGAATTGATAATAATTACCATTTGTGATTTTTTAGATGTAGGATGAATAATACTTACAATCTGTGATTTTCTTAGACGTAGAATTGATAATAATTACCATTTGTGATTTTTTAGATGTAGGATGAATAATACTTACAATCTGTGATTTTTTTAGACGTAGAATTGATAATAATTACCATTTGTGATTTTTTAGATGTAGGATGAATAATACTTACAATCTGTGATTTTTTTTAAATGTAGAATTGATAATAGTACGAATCTGTGATTTTCTAGATATCAATATTCTAAAGACTTAGTTGTGTTAATTATGAATAAAGATTTTTCTAACAAAGTTTGTTTGTCTGCTAACGTTACTTACATAAGTTACTAAACAGTTATGTACTATGCCGTGGGTTGAAAACGGAGTCCATTTTTGTTGCGGGTTGAAAGCGGAATAATTATTATTATTTTTAACTCCTGGGATGAAAACGTGGGATGAAAACGGAAACACCCAATCACACGGTTGTTTATTAAGTAACTGAAGCGAGTCTAATACCTATAATAAATCTGTGATTTGCAGGGTTCCGTATTCAAACAGATAAAACGGAACCCTTTTCTAAGACTCCGCTGTCCATCTGCTTGTCTGTCCGAGAGTCGGTCATCAAGTTGTATCTCATAAACCGTCATAGTTAGACAGTTGAAATTTTCACAGATGATGTATTTCTGTTCCCTTGCAACAACGCAATATATTAACTCTTAAGTATAATAAATATTTAAGGGGGCCTCCATACAACAGACGTGATGTTTTTGTCCGTTTTATAGATAATCAGCGGCCAGTCCCGGCTTCGCACGAGCGGACATGATAATTATGTAAACTATGTAACTCAGGGTATCAAATGTGTTTTTTTTTTTGAAATTGATACATTCGTTATTGAGTTTATTCATTACAAAAATACACACTCACACATACAAAAATAAAAAATAAATCTCTTTAAATGTTAGTCTAGACGTGTAAATGGTACGGGACGCTTCATGTGCAAATCCAACTCGCGCTTGGCCATTTTTATTTTTTTTTACAACTCACGTTGCTAAAGTAAAAGACATAGTTGCTATTTTATTTATTCTCTAGGTACAGACGGCAGCACGTCAAACTATCTCAAGCTGTCAAGTTTTTCAGATAAAAATAAATAATTATTCAACACAACATATTTTTTATACCCACCAAGCAACAATAGGAATAATAACAACATTAGTAAATCATTTAGTAATTCATATTTCTAAGTGGCGTTATAAAAAATTGCTTAAATTACCATTAAATTATTTTTTTCTGTCTATACTTTGTCAATCAGCTGATTATGATAATGATTTATGTCAAGTGGACATAAAACGACCTTCATAAAAAAACCGTTTTTTCCCATTTTTTTTATCGAATAATCTTTTGATCCGTAAAGCTTGTAGGCTTTGACTGATATTATCTACTACCAATTAATCATTACAAAAAATGTGGGTGTGTCTACATAAGTAGTGGTCGCAATAGCGACTGTTTAATTTAGGGTTCTGTGTTCAATTTTGTAGGTCATGCCTCAGCGTTAATAGGCTTTTCTATACGGAGCCGTATCACTTGCAACTTCAAAATAAGTGATGAACTATGAACTTTACTATTTATAAAAATAAGACAGCCAAATAATTATCGCAAATGAATAAAAATCGATTGTCTGTAAAGTCGGTTTACTGATGATAGTTGAACGTGACAACGTGATAAGAAAATACTGCACTTACATTGCTATAAACAAACAATTGACACGCCGTTGCTCTGGAACGCTACAGAGTGAGGTAACGCCGCATGACGTCATCTTTATTCGTGTGTGCAGCCGGCCATCGAATTATAAGACATTATCACGTCAAAAGTAATTTGCACACCTTTATAATTACCTATCTTGTTAATGCTATTTTTATAATATGATTATAAAAGCGTATAAGTATTAGAAAATCGTGCATGATGTCATGATAATTATGGCGTAAAGATCGTCTTCTTAAGGAGCATCTACACATTCCACACAGTTGCTGCTTTCTTTTGTGAAGCAATATAATGGAACACGATATCATTAGGCAACATTTTTCAACTTTTGCAACTAACAAAATATAACTTTTTGTTAAAACTTCGCTCCACAAAAAGTAACTGCGGTGTGGATGCACCTTTAGATGACACTGACTGTCATACCACGAAACAATATTCGTTTTGCAGTCACACTTTTTTAAAGAAAGTGTTCAACAGATGTTTAAGTTTTTGTAGTAGTAGTAGTAAGTCTGATAGTATCAGGGCATCAGTGTGAAGTTATCAATTATTTTTCAAGGCGGACAGTACCTACCATAATAAAATGTATACTTTCTTAAACTTGTTAAATACATACAATAAAAATCTAAAAAATATCTAAAAAATCTTCAAAGAAAATAGCAACAGTTACAAAGAAAAATTAAATTTAAAAGCATCATTAGTTTGCGTGGAATTTCATTAGTTAAGGAATATTTTGGCTGTGATCCGAGATCGCCTCGACAGGTGACCTTAAATAACGGCCCAGCTTATTGAGTGGAATGTAAAAAATAGTATTTAGGTCATGTCAGAAATGTTACCAGAATTTTTAATACCTATATTTTTTTAAACTTTCGTATTTTTTCTACCGTATTTCAATTAAAGAAAACGCCAGTTGTAAAAACACTGGCCGAAAGTTTACTTTTTCTGGTTTCGGACTCAACTTTTGATACTGTAATAATATTATTTCTGTATCTTTGGTTTTGTGGTAGAATTGAAAGTGTTTTTTTTTCGGGTTCTAAAATCATTAAAGTTCTTTCGCCTTAGTTGGAGTACCTAGCAGGAATTGTCAGACTCTTATTAACCAAAACCAAATTTTTTCTTACTTTATTGTACATTTGTTTTAAAATCCCTAAATGAGTACTTCCGCCTAGGACGGAGAGTGAAAGCCCTATTAGACTCTAATAAACTAAAATTCAACATGTTTATCGGTTACCAGCGACACAGTGGCGTCCATAAGTCCCTTAGCATTAACATACATGAATCTGCACAGTGCACATGCACATTCTTTTTCTTGAATCTATGACTAATATTTGGCCAACCAGTAATTAGAGCCCAGGAGTGGGATTACAACGTCTTAAAACCATGCTTGTTCCGGCGAGTGAAAGTGACAGAGCTATTCAAGTCGTCTAGCGTCATCTCGTTCACCCACTGGAACAAGCCTGGTTTTAATACGTTGTAATACCCCCTGGGGTGTTTTAAAACCAGGTTTGTTCCAGTGAGTGAAAGAGACAAAGCTATACAAGTCGTCTAGAGCCACCTCTTTCACTAACTGGTACAAGCCTAGTTTTAAGACGTCATAATACAGCCGCTGAACAGCTTAACTTATGCCTCGTTCAAGATGAGCAGAATGTAAGCCACATCGTCACTTCAGCTATATCCTGTGTACTCTACACCTGAATATTGTTCGGGATGGGTATGTTATACCCCATCTATCCAGATTGGATCTGCAACGGCCATGAATCCACAATCAATTCAAAGATTTCCATATTGGCCAATACTGGCGCTCTTCATCTGGGGCAATACCTTTTCGTCTACACAAATATTGGTACCTCGAACAACAGACGGATGGTTGAAATGTGAAATGTTTTCCAATTTGTAAAGCCGTAGTGAAGGGACGCATGTTATCGCCATCCAATCTCCAAAATTTCTACAGCAAAAATGAACTGGAAAAAATACACCAACTATGTAGAGTACAGACACTATATTATAGTAGAAAATCTAATACAGAAAACTGATACTGATAAGGTACCTTGGTGTGCTCATCTGACGTCTGTTGATCGAGTTTTAATGTCTTTCTTTTTTTTTATGCTGCCCCACACTAGGAATTTCTCCTGATTCGTGGGTGCGTTTACAAACATTTATTATAAACTCACTTAAACAATCGCCCAGACCCGAAACAACTATTTTGTAGATTATGCAAATATTTTCTCCTGCGGAAATCGAACCCGCGACACGCATCGCTGTAGTCCAATCGCTCAGCCACTGCCAACTGCGCAAACCATGCCGTCAACATTAAAGCTGTATCACTCTGCCCTTTTCCTATTCTACTGAGGTTCAGCGCACGCAACACAATCTTTTTACATTTTCCCCTATGAGACATCATGTCATCATTTAGTGCCACGATCGCACGAAAAAATCCATATTTTCTTGAGACTTACCAACCCTTCCTCCAAAAGAATACCTGTGTTTAATAAAAAAATCATGGCATTAATCTTTATGCAAATCACAACGTATTTCCATATATTGCGTGACGAAAAATGGCAGTATTATCGCACCGTGAAATAAGTTATGTAAAGTGTATTTAATAATAAAGTTATGACCTAGCCAAGTTAATGAATAAAGAAAGAAAAAGTCGTAAAGGTCAAAATGGTTACCAAGCGAGTAAAACACAAACTTATTCAAGCACAAACAACATACGAGTGTAATGAAGGGTGTATTACACCCACATTCTACCAATTATGTTTTAAGCTCCATATTATATGGGGAGTAGTTCCTATGACTAACAATATGACTATAATCAGCTTAAAATATTCAGGTTGCTAGAATACAGACTTATTCGTAAGTATTTCTACTAGTAATTCATCATGGTGTCTAGTGTTGATTGGTAGAAATGTATACATCGTTTTAACAATATTATCTTTTTTACACTTTCTTTTCGACGTTTTACATAAACAATGAAAGAAAATTGGCAACATTCTATTTCTAGGTCTGTCTGTAAAGTAATAGTAGTAGGGGAACAGTGTATAAGACTAGGACGCCAGCAATAATAGGGCCATAAACTCTTTATGTATACAAAACACAACACTAACGTGGCGCAAGCGCTCATTTGCAAGCGGCCATTAACAACTGGCGTTCTGTTGGCGCTTGCGATACGTTAGTATAATGACGTATATAATGATGTCATTCACCTCCTAGTGGTGTACCCGTCTGCTTGATGACAGCTTCTTGACGCGAGCGTAGATATGACGTGACGTCAACCCGGGCATGGTTCTTAGTCGGGCGGCAAGCTAATCATTTCCCCGATTCCCTAGCACTTTACGCCTGCTTAGTGACAGTCAGCTACTTGCAAAATTATCTTACTTTTATCACGGATATCACTGTTAGTTTAAAGATTACCAATCTACTGCAACAATAAAAATGCTGCGGATAATAAAAGTGACAGTAGCAAAAATAAAACCATAAAGATTATACTTATTTTCGTTCGGGAATTCACAAAACAGTATCTATCTAGGTATGAGATAACAGTAAATTCTAAGGGAAGTTCAAAGTAAAATAGTCATCTGTATTCTCACCTTCAAAGTCCAATCTATCTTGATCTTTCTCTTTTTTACGAGGAAAATGGCTCTTATTAATTGTTTTAAGTGTCTTTCGTAATTTGATTTTAATTAAAGTGATCCTTATCTTTTGTCTGAAGTACAATTCATTATTTCAATGACCGAGGTGCAAATAATATTAGGTATAACCTTATTTCCATCACCACTGTTATAAATGTTTTAAGGTGTTGGAAAAGACCGTGTGAAAATTGGCACGTTTTTTTTTAGCGTTGTAATAATTATCAATTGAGTTTTTCCACCCAGGGCAGGGTAGGAGGGACTGTCTGACTTGCCTGGCTACAAACCCACGGTGTCCTTCAATAGCCCTTTACGTTCCGGAGTCAAGGTTGCTGTTTAGTCCTAAAATTGCCACGACTATAAAGCCTCATTTAGACGATGCAAGAACTCGTATGCGAGTTGCGTTACATTGCGGAATTTATAGGTAGAACAAATTCCGATTATGAAACAAATGCCGCAATGTAGTGAAACTCGCATACGAGTTCTTGCTCCGTCTAAATGGCGCTTAAGAAAAACGAATGAGATGCGCTGGGTCTGTTTTCAAGCTATGAGAACATTTTTTAAACGGCATTGCTGAACAGAGGCCTTTTTTCTTCTTCTTCGCTTTGTGGTATTTCTGCCCATGGTTAAAATCCGATTTTGCATTGATCGTATACAAAATGTATTATTTATCTGAAATCCTCTTCATAAAAAAGACGACTGCATATTTGACAAGTAATTGCATTAAAAATACGCCAAAAACACGACAAAAATACATTACACACACTACTATCTATTTGACACACATTGAACGTCAATTCTGAATGAAGTCAATCATCGATTAAAGAGGCTTTTGAAAATAGAACGAACTCCAATTTCAATCAATACTGTTGACAGTTGACTTCTAGTTAGGCTGTGCGCAGACTTGAGTCACAACTGTTTTAAGACAGTCTTGTCTCACATAGACAAGTCTGTCTTAAAACATAAACAAAACTGTTTTGTCTACGACACGCTGCTCACCTGAAACAAAACTGTTCAGTGTCAGACTTGTCGCTGTGCAGTTCTTGTGTCTATTAGACAATATTGTCTTTGAGACGTTTTGTTTTAAGTGTGCGCATCTTCATGGTTTTTTTAAAGCAATAGTCTGTCTTAAAACTGTTTTGACTCAAGTCTGCGGTCAGCCTTATACAAAATTAAAAGAATCCAGTGGTGTTTCGTCTATTTTTATCTCACTCTGTCAATCATGTCATGATGAGATAAAAATAACATACATAAACAAACATTAGGATGAGTGTAGGCAGGAATTACGCAATTGAGATCGTCAGTGACAGTTCACTAACCTTGACAATGAAATCACGGTCAAACCGTGTACTTGATTGAAATAGACTATAGTTTATTTTGTACTTGATTGAAATAGACTATAGTCTTGAGTAGAGACCACGGACTAGAAAGCGCAGCGTAGGACGTCCACCAGCAAGGTAGACAGACGACCTTATAAAGGTCGCCGGAAGACGCTGGATGCAGGTCGCTTCCAACCGGTATGTGTGGATATCAAAAGGGGAGGCCTATGTTCAGCAGTGGACGTCCTACGGCTGAGATGATGATGATGATGATGATAGTCTATTTTGTACTTGAAAGTTATAAACTTTAGGCTATTGCAATGCACTTTCAATAAGCCAGCTTGCTTTGACCTTGCTTCCTCTTAGAAAATCGTGGGATCTTAATACCCAGATAGAAAGGGTTTTCAAATTCAATGTTTAATTTTACTTGCTTTGATTTTAATTTTGATTTTTAATGTCAATTTTACAATCATAATAATTGTAGTACCCAAAGCACGCTCTTCGCCACTTCTTACTGTTTTATTTCTTAGTGATAGTTTAAAACTGGAAAAGGATATAATATGGGATACATTTTCGATTGTCATGAGGGTGAAGCCGCAGGAAAAAACAATTTTAGAATATTTATGATTTCCAAATAAAAACGTTTTCTTCAATAACTAGTGGTGTTGTTTGAAAAGACAGATAAACGTAAATATTGACCAAAAAACTCACCTACAAAGAAAACATACCTCAAATTACGGACCTGTCGATTAAAAATTTATAGCTGAAATTGAAAATTTGAATAACACCAAAACTTTGCATAACTAAGTTCATTCATTAGCGGCTTTGTTTAAATTTAAATTAAGTACTTGTTTACACGACGTCTTAGTTCAAATTGTTGATCTACCTCTTGGAAAATGCCCGAAGTATTGTTTTCTTTTGTTTTGGCTCAAAATTTACATAAAACACCTAGTAGTAAACTTTGAAAGGGCTTTTGTATAGTTTATAAATGATCCGTTATTTATTTTTCATTAAATACGCAATTATTTTTGTCTAGACGAAAAATTTTAGTCTGAAAACACTAAAATAAATGGATTATTAGTTATGTTTGTGTTAATTGAAATTTTTTGATCAAAACAAATTATAAAAGCAATATTCTGATAAAACTAGTTGACAACTAGAAATAATATAGAAAAAGTACTCTTTCATCTATTTATCGTTACTTTATAAATGAGATGGAAATTCGTTTCTAAATCACGTCAGAATAGTAAAAATTTGCTCAGAAAGTTCGTATAAGGATTGATGATTTGTACGGCATTACAGATGAAGCTGAATCTTACATTATTAAAACAGCTGAAATAATTTGGATGAAAGGCAAACCTTATCCGCCTTACCACAAAAATAATAAACAACTATTGAACGCTTGTCTAAAAAAAGTGTAACTGCAAAACGACCCTTATATCAACCAATAAAACAATGTAAGCAATTTATCAAATAAAATAAGAAAGTTCGTAAGGATTGATGGTTAGTGCGGCATTAGTGAAGCTGAATCTTACATTATTAAAATAGCTGAAATAATTTGGATGAAAGGCAAACATTATCCAGTTTACCACAAAAAAATAAACTACTGTTAAATGCTTGTCACAAAAAAGTTTAACTGCGAAACGACCCGTATATCAACGAGAAATGTTGGTTATTGGTTTGATATTGCCAGTTACTTTAAACAAGTGTTCAACAAATGTTTTTTTTTTGTTAATGGTAACACGGTAAAACTTATTATTGACTTCCAAGCAAGCAAAGACGTAGGCAAAGGCTAGTTTTTCATAGCAATTTGTCCTTTCACCTTTTTAGCTTATACACTTTGAACAAATAGAATTTGTTATGTTTCTACGCTTAAGGCTAGGATGTTCATACGTGACCCAACCTTTGAAGGTATTTGCTATCGAATTTGGAGTATCCTCATTACTTTTTGACCCCTTTTTATTCACTTGAAAGGTTATTGGCACTTTAGATTTCTGACATAAAGGTTTTATCTAAAGGGTGTAGCAATAATCTTAACGTATTTCATGATAATATGACGGCAAAAACATTTCAAATGTTACAGGACATTTTTTTTTTTTTTGTTATTAACTAAAAGTGCAACAACAACTCACAAGGCGTTAAAATTCATCCGCGTCGCTGTAAAAGTTTCCAAAAGCATGTGACACCAAAAGCGTATTCCAAAGCATGCCCTTTTACTTACAGAGTCGCGATACTTAACCGGCATGTCCTAGAACGAAAACTTCGAAAATATGTGATGTGACATCTACCAACCTGCACTGGGCCCGCGCGGTGGGTTGTGGCCGACTCCCTCTCACAGAGACGAGGCCTGTGTCCCAGCAGTGGGAACATTATAGGCTGATGATGATACCTATCCTGTAATCCTGTAAGCCACTACAGTTATGCTATTAACGTATTAAAATCGAATGAAAGAGTTCACCGACATCGTGACCTTTCTGTCTCACTATGATTTATATCCAGCTCATAAAAGTTGCCTTGAAATGTGCCACGTCATCGGGAAATTGGAGAGTTGTGTGTATAGTGTCTTATTAAAGTGAGTTTGATTTATCGTATAGGGCTTTTTTATCGTGGTAGTATCATCAAATGAGTCTTACACACTCGGTTGTGCGGGGACTGTTAGACTCGTTCTGACTAAAATCCTCATTGATAATTCAATAGCCCTTTGTGTTCCGGAGTCACGGTTTTAACAGTCCTGCGACCCCGACCACTAATACTAGACCCATTAATATTAGTAGTCATTTTACCTGTGGTGCTAGGCAACTGGGCTTCTCCCAGTTGTAATGTCCATTTGTGCCTATTGGCCTTGTTTTGTTCTGTCTCCTGCTTGCATGTAGGGAAGTGGAAACATATTTTCCTACTCCTTCACTATTCTTTTCTGATTAATTTCGTTGCAGGATCCAAGACAAGTAAATTCATACTCCGGGACACGTCGTGCTTCATTGTCTCGGCGCTTTTCTGGTTGTTGCCACTGTTGATTCTGGCTTTCAGGAGTTGCAGTGGTTTGGGAATAGTGTGGTGGGTTTGTCTCAATAAAAAAAAAGCCCTGCGACCCCAGCAGGAGTTTCGCCTTCTATGATTCTCCCTTGATTACTGACAGCTCCTTAAGGCGCGCATGGAACACATGACGCAGTCAATATGTCTTTAGGCTGTGGGAAAGAGATGGCGCTAGACGACTTGTATAGCTCTGTCTCTTTCCCACAGGATCGCGTTAAGAGCTCGTGGTAATTTTTTGATTCTAGGACATGTCGGTTTCCTCACGATGTTTTCCTTCACCGTTTTGAGAGCAGTGGTGAAGTAATAAATTACACAAAGTAATGCGCCTGCAAAAACTAGTAAAAACCCTTAAAGAGAGTGGAAGAGAATTCAAAATCATAGAGCAAACTAGCAAAATCTTCACGAAAGAAGTCGCAGTCGGAGTGTCAATAGATCATAAAATTCTAGCAACATACACATTATACATAGTATCTGGACTAAGGCCGGTAGCCATTAAACTATCATTTTTATTCATCACGAACGCCTGTCCCGCCGTGCAAAAGTTACAATTGTCCCGAATTGGATGTAATGACCTATTATAATTATTTATGCGTATATTGTTGTGTTTTGATAGACGTGTGTCAAGTACGAGGCACCTTTTTATCTTTTACAACGATTTCTATGTGACAAAAGCTATTAAAAAGAAATAGCAGAGCACAAGAGCAGAAGAAAACTTGTTTCGCAGAATACAAAATCACTATATACTTTTCAAATGCAATGGTGTCAATTTGCTTTTGCTCGATTAATTTTTTTTTTTTAATTCATTCATAATCGGGATTGAGCGATTGTTTATCTAGCTTTATATGTTTGTAAACGAACCTACAGTACAGGAGGCTTTCTAAGTATGGGACAAGGTTTAAAAAGCTTTAAAACCTTAACACGTTAACTGCCATGTCAGTCACCGGTGCCTGACAGAGTCACTATCTGTTCAGGCCATGTCAGGCACCGGTGACTGACGGCGAAGCATCAAATTCAAAAGACTGCGGTGCGCCGTCTAGCACTTTCACAGTGGAACACTTTTTATACATTGTTATTCATTTTAAACCATTTGGAAACAATACTCGAGAAATTTTTGGAGGATCTATAAAATATACCTTGTCAGTTAACGTGTTAACATTAATCTCAACAAAAAACCCTCCACAGAATTCTCAAACACCTCTCCATTCATCATCATTTTCAACCAATCATAATCAGTCTAACTTCCCAACCTTCCGTATTCAGCCATTATGCACTTTTATTCCTAAAAATACGTCAAAAATTCAAGCTGAATCACTGTACACTATCAATCAAAGTCTTGTGACATAGTAGCTGGTTCACGCTGATGGATCTGACCTAAATATTACTTGTGGAGCATTATTACAACACGGCATTTAGGCCCGTTTTCACCAAAGCGGAAGAGGAGCGGAAACGAGATGTGTGTTATGACCCCCAGGGTCCGTGAAGGTCGTGGGACTGTGTCATCAGGTAACCGTGACCCTGGAACATAAAGGGCTACCGATCTTGAAGGATCCCCGTGGATTTTAAGTCAGTACAAGTCTGGCAGTCCCCTCACCCCACACTGGGTAGAACACGTTTGAGGATTTTACCACTATAAAAAAAAACCGGCCAAGTGCGAGTTGTACTCGCCCATGAAGGGTTCCGTTCCGTTAGTGTTATTTGTTTGGTTTTAGTAGTCCGTAACTACTTACGATACGTTTCGGTCTTGGCCTTAAAGTATTTGAGTTTTTAAATCTTATCAAATAAAACTGTTTCTTTTTATCGAATTATTCATTCTAAGATTTGTGTTCCAAAATCAACAGTCCCAAACGAAACGAATGGCAAAAGAAAGCTTTTTTCAACGCCTTTTCTACTTATCTAGTAAGTTATTAATGTACTTTACGCTTCAAAAGATTTACAACGATGTATAATATATTCTATTTCATTTATTTTATCAAAAATAAATAGCTGCTGATGTTCAAAGGCTGCAACTTTCATGAATATATTATTATTTTAGCTCTTTACATTAAAATGCTTTAAAGCGTATTTCTCTCTAACCGCTCTCGCTGTTTGTATTATGAATTTCGACGATTTGAACATCAAACACACATGTGTTTTTAATGCTAAATAGTAGTAATAGTAACACATCAAAAGTGGGACTTATTATTCTGTTATTACTACATAATTAGTATTTAATTTTGTCTCTGACATGTTATAATTACGTTTTATTGGAATGCGGCTGAGTTCTAGAGTTCTCTATACTTTTAAGAAATAGTTTCGTTTTGTCTGAAAAAAAAATCAAAATATTATGCTGTGCTAACTTGCCTGTGTGTGTGCTTGGGCGTTCAGTGTTGCCGACCGTGTATTGTTTTTTTCTTGTGAACAGCTTGCGCAGGCAGAACTGTGGTGCAGCCTGTGCATGTGGTAGGCCCATTTGACAGTAGAACCCCGGTGTCCAAACTACCAGTCGGTAGTTAGAGCTCCAGAGACAGCAACCTCATCACAATGCGCATCGTATACTGCCTTTTGAATCAGGCCCTATATTCTCGTGGCCTAGAAATATGTTATTACTTTTATTAGTATCATTTCGTTTGAGAATTTGGCACTAAAGCTGTTGGGATGTGTTTGTCCTTAAACCCAAATTATTTAATTTATTTTGTTTATAACTATGTATACAATGTACTTGTACGTACTTATGTTTACACAAACAACGTTCAATCGATTGTTGATTCAGTCCTTGGCATAATGAGGAATACCTATTTAGTATTCATGATTAAATAAACTAATGGGTTTTGGTCATAATTATCGTCTGAGAAACATGGTATATACGAGTATACATATAACATACACATTGTGTGTGGGGTTGTCTTTGAGTCCAACGAAAAGCTAAAATATTTGGATGTAGGTTAAAGTATACATTACAATGCAACTGGATAAATCTTAATCAGTTACTTGCTTTTACATTCGCGCGGATGCATTCGCGTCAATATTGAATTTGACAATCAGTTCAGCAATATATAAAAAACGATACTTATTGTTATTTACTTCTTAAAAAGTACTTTGTTTTAGGATGAAAGGTACTTTTATACATTTTTCTACCTGACAACGTATTTGCAAAACAGAATGATAGCTTAGTGGTTTAAGGCAACAAACAAACTTACTATCGAATTACATAATAAGTTTGGACTAGTAAGAGTTCGGGTAATGTGAATCTCAATTGTTATTTTTTAGTGGCAACACTAGTTTATTTTTAAAAGGCTTAAGTACTTTAAAGGGTTAGTCCTCAAACAGCTCATCTAATCACGCCAACAAAGAGTGGTTCTGTTCGAGAAAAGATTTCAGTACAATAGATTGTAGTAGAGCAATATAGGAGGAAGACAATAGCTGTAGCACTGTTCGCACCTGCACAACGGAGTGTACGTGAAAAAGTCACTTCAAAAGGTACTAGGAATGCATTTTGAAAAAGGTGTATTTCTGTATCGGAACTTTTCGTCAAAATATAAAAGCAAATCTTTCGGAACCGAAGAACCATAGTGAATTTGAACATTTTTCTACCTGACAACGTATTTGCAAAACAGAATGATAGCTTAGTGGTTTAAGGCAACCAACGACGATATAATACTAGACTACTAATAACAGGCGACCGATGTCTGCCAACACATTAGGCAAAAAAGTCTTATATTCGTCTCATTTCGACCAATCCTGTGAGCCGTAAACATACGTTGAGACAGTACAGACCTTGAGTTAGCCAATCACAACGCAGTACCCCGTCCCCCTCGCTTACGTAGTACCTCAGCAACTTGGCAGAATATTTTGTGTTCTTTAGATCGTGCATGCGGGGTCTAGTATTATATCGTCGTTGAAGGCAACAAACAAACTTACTATCGAATTACATAATAAGTTTGGACTAGTAAGAGTTCGGGTAATGTGAATCTCAATTGTTATTTTTTAGTGGCAACACTAGTTTATTTTTAAAAGGCTTAAGTACTTTAAAGGGTTAGTCCTCAAACAGCTCATCTAATCACGCCAACAAAGAGTGGTTCTGTTCGAGAAAAGATTTCAGTACAATAGATTGTAGTAGAGCAATATAGGAGGAAGACAATAGCTGTAGCACTGTTCGCACCTGCACAACGGAGTGTACGTGAAAAAGTCACTTCAAAAGGTACTAGGAATGCATTTTGAAAAAGGTGTATTTCTGTATCGGAACTTTTCGTCAAAATATAAAAGCAAATCTTTCGGAACCGAAGAACCATAGTGAATTTGAACATTTTTCTACCTGACAACGTATTTGCAAAACAGAATGATAGCTTAGTGGTTTAAGGCAACCAACGACGATATAATACTAGACTACTAATAACAGGCGACCGATGTCTGCCAACACATTAGGCAAAAAAGTCTTATATTCGTCTCATTTCGACCAATCCTGTGAGCCGTAAACATACGTTGAGACAGTACAGACCTTGAGTTAGCCAATCACAACGCAGTACCCCGTCCCCCTCGCTTACGTAGTACCTCAGCAACTTGGCAGAATATTTTGTGTTCTTTAGATCGTGCATGCGGGGTCTAGTATTATATCGTCGTTGAAGGCAACAAACAAACTTACTATCGAATTACATAATAAGTTTGGACTAGTAAGAGTTCGGGTAATGTGAATCTCAATTGTTATTTTTTAGTGGCAACACTAGTTTATTTTTAAAAGGCTTAAGTACTTTAAAGGGTTAGTCCTCAAACAGCTCATCTAATCACGCCAACAAAGAGTGGTTCTGTTCGAGAAAAGATTTCAGTACAATAGATTGTAGTAGAGCAATATAGGAGGAAGACAATAGCTGTAGCACTGTTCGCACCTGCACAACGGAGTGTACGTGAAAAAGTCACTTCAAAAGGTACTAGGAATGCATTTTGAAAAAGGTGTATTTCTGTATCGGAACTTTTCGTCAAAATATAAAAGCAAATCTTTCGGAACCGAAGAACCATAGTGAATTTGAACATTTTTCTACCTGACAACGTATTTGCAAAACAGAATGATAGCTTAGTGGTTTAAGGCAACCAACGACGATATAATACTAGACTACTAATAACAGGCGACCGATGTCTGCCAACACATTAGGCAAAAAAGTCTTATATTCGTCTCATTTCGACCAATCCTGTGAGCCGTAAACATACGTTGAGACAGTACAGACCTTGAGTTAGCCAATCACAACGCAGTACCCCGTCCCCCTCGCTTACGTAGTACCTCAGCAACTTGGCAGAATATTTTGTGTTCTTTAGATCGTGCATGCGGGGTCTAGTATTATATCGTCGTTGAAGGCAACAAACAAACTTACTATCGAATTACATAATAAGTTTGGACTAGTAAGAGTTCGGGTAATGTGAATCTCAATTGTTATTTTTTAGTGGCAACACTAGTTTATTTTTAAAAGGCTTAAGTACTTTAAAGGGTTAGTCCTCAAACAGCTCATCTAATCACGCCAACAAAGAGTGGTTCTGTTCGAGAAAAGATTTCAGTACAATAGATTGTAGTAGAGCAATATAGGAGGAAGACAATAGCTGTAGCACTGTTCGCACCTGCACAACGGAGTGTACGTGAAAAAGTCACTTCAAAAGGTACTAGGAATGCATTTTGAAAAAGGTGTATTTCTGTATCGGAACTTTTCGTCAAAATATAAAAGCAAATCTTTCGGAACCGAAGAACCATAGTGAATTTGAATTTGCTTTGTGGCTCTTAATTTAAAATAAATTATTAAATTAATTTCTTTCCAAGAGTCAGTGATCATTTCGTAAACTGCAATATATTTTAATGATTTTGTTGTTCAAATATTACTTATACGTTGTCTAACTCTCATCCATTCGTGTATTTGCTAAGCACCAATATTGCGTTGACGTGACGTAAAAAGGTAATTTGAGCGATGACGAGGAACTGCTTGTCTTGTGATCGTAATCACTAAAATTTTGTATTGATGATTTTGGCGTCCACACACAAACACACATACCTACTTATATTATGGCTTATGGGTGCGTCTCATTTCATATAAAGTTATTTGATATATTTTCATTTCAATAACGTTCACATGATATAATCAACGTGAGATATACCAACGGTTGATATAATTTCTCCACACATAATGTTTGTGTTACTCTAAAACTCATTTCATATAATTTTATTTGATATAACGTTTAACAAAGCGAAAATCATTACATATAACGTTTGAAACGTATAATTTTTCAGTTATTTGACCTAGGATGCAAGAGCGAGCGAAGCGAGCTCGGGACTTGGGGCACCCCGACACGGACAGGTTAGGTTCGAAGGGGATGGCGGGTCTGAAAGACCCCGCCATCCCCTTCGTGTTAGGTTACTTTAAACCCTGTACGCAGAAATAGGAGCCCCGCGAAGCGGGGCTCCGTCGACGCTTCCCGGCAGGTGGTACTATTACTAGGTATATCAGTGTTAGATTACTTGCCAGGATAAAAAAAAATTAGACCAAATTTTAAGTTTTATGTCTTTTGAGCGATATACAAAACGATTTTATATTCATTGATTGTTATGCTTATAGAAATCAGTCATTATAAAATTATGTCAATCGTTTATTATATTAACAGATCGTTATATCAAATAAAATTATATGTTCAGTTGTTATCTCTTGTAGGTTTTAGAGATTTTGTAGTTATATCATATATTACTTACCCATGGCTTATATTATGGCAATCGAAGGACCTGAGTCCAGTCTAGGACATCTTGCTTAGCAGTCACTTGCGACCACGAGAGCAACGAGTCTATTGAAGAAAAGAGAGGCATATATCCACCAGCACACAGAGCATGACTTATTCTATCTCTGTTCTACAAAGAATAGACAATTTTCTTTCTACCTATACATTTTGTTTTGTCTAATTATGTCACGACCGAAGAGTAGAAACATTTTTGTTCGTTCTTTTCTCATTCTTTTTTACCATTCGTCACTTGCTTGCTTGCTTGTTTGCCCGTATGCGAATAGCCTGTCGTGTGGATGCTCCAACGCGTGTCCCTCTGATCAGCAGAGGGCACAGCGGTGGAGCGGTTTGCGGACGGTGAGTGACGGGTAGCTCGCCGTCCGACCAAGGACCAAGCCCGGGTCGGTGGCGCGTCGTGTTTCGCGCCAAATGCCTGCTGGGGACGCGGGTTTTTTCTTAACCCAGGTTACCGTGGCCCCGGAACGTAAAGGGCATAAGAAGGAACACGGGTGGATTTTAGTTAGTAAGAGTCTGACAGTCCCTTCCGCCCCACCCGGGCGGGAGGACTCATTTGATGATTTTACCACCTAAAAAAAAATTTGTCACTTTGTTCTTTTACCATTTCCATGCTTAAGGCGAGAGATTTTTTTTATAAATTCTGTTATTTACATTTTTTTGTAACTTGAAGTTAGATAAAATGATGCCGATGAAACCTAAGACAACAGTGATGTCAACTGTTTAAATACGGATGTTCTTATTTAAACACTTTTCACAAAAAGGCAGCGCTAAAGTATTTATATTTTAAAGTGGTAGGTGAAGTACTTTACTATGTTCTTACTTGCATACTCAATACTACAAACATTTTGTTTGATCATACAAATAACCTAACCTGTTAAAACTTAGTTTACTCTTTAAATATTACAAACTTGTGTTAATTTTTGAGTAGACGATTTAACTTTAAAGTAAATATTATAATTTATTTAAATATGTTTATTTACTCAAATTTACTATTATTTAGGTACAGTATATAAACTTAAGCCTCGTGGGGTAGGCAAACCGCAGAACATCATCTGCAACTATTTACAATTAAAATATTTATTTTGATGAACAAAATATTTCGAACTATTAGGTCCGACAGGCAGTCTCTCCATGTAGGTATAATACTGATATTCAGCTGCATCTGGTTTGACTGGAAGCCGACCTCAATATAGTCGGGTAAAGGCTGGGCAGATGATGATGTTAACAAAAAAAGGGTTCTACATGACAATGTTTATTTGTACCCCAAGAGTGCCTATAATTCAGATCTATTTCATACAATAGCTGTTCAAAACCAATCACTATTAGTTGTTACTATAACAAAAAGGTTTTATATCAATCTGAATTATAAACTAGCTATCATTAACAATCAGGTGACATGTTATCAAATAATAAAGTATGGTATAAAAAAGAATATTATTTTGCATTATATGTGGCTGTAATTAATATCATACCATTATTCTTTCCACTTTTATTTATAACCTACTAACTACTGTCAGTGTTACTGTGAGCGCGCCTACTTGGCTGGACATGCTTTCGCGTGTCTAGATCGTCTCTGAGGTCTCATCTCTGTACCAAAAATCATGAAAGGTTAAGGCTATTTCAAAATAAAAAGGGAACATTCATACAAATACTTTAACACTTATAATACTAGTACCCAATAGTCACTCTATTGGTTATTTATTGACCTAAATCGTTTTCTTTTACCACAATAAAATAAGGTAGGTTTTTCTACACAAATCCGTCCACGTAAATGGCCAATTTTCTTCGTAAGGTAAAAATACCTAACTACACTTCAAGTGTCTTACCCAAAAATAGAATATGAATAATAAATGTTTCGATTATTCCCGGCACTCGTCCATTAAGGGGAAGCCTCTCTACTTTTGCCCATAAATATTGTGCTTGGCCCAACGATGTAACGAGTTTTGTCCAACGATATTATTTATTAATGTTACTGCCTAGCCTTTTTCCCAACTATATTAGGGTCGGCTTCCAGTCAAACCAGATTCAGCTGGATATCAGTATTTTACATGGAGCGACTGCCTGTCGGACCTCCACAACCCAGTAACTGGGTAATACGATACCCCTTGGTAAGACTAGTTGTCAGACTTTAGAGCTTCTGACTAACAGTAACGACTGTCAAAGATCTACAAATGACAGCCGGGACCAACGGCTTTACGTGCTTTCCGAGGCACGGAGGAAACTCGCTATGATAGATGGTCACCCATCCACAGACCAACCTCGTCAAGCGCGGCTTAACCCGGAAGATCGGCCTGTGCGGCTGTGATTATTTAGCCACGAGCTCCTCAGAATAAAATATTTATTAATGTTACATCATGTACTAATATAAATTGATGTGTTTTATTTAACGACTGCGTATTTTATGGGAATTAATGTGATCCCGGTAATTTCTGTTTATGAGTAAAGACAGATACTTAAGACAGAAAAGGCTAAAAATGGAAGTTAAATTCTTCAATGAAGATCGAACACTAACAATATACTATTTTACACCGCCTCGTTATTTTAATGGTCACTAATGCTACTGCTGAACAGTAGGTATCGGGTATGGTGGCGGGATTATTTCCTTTCCGTGACCCCGGAACATAACAGGCTACTGAAGGACACCGTGGATTTTAGTCAGTAGATGTCTAACAGTAAGGGGTGAGAGGACTCATTTGATGATATTACCACGCTAAAAAAAAAAGGTGTCGGGTATGATTCCAAGGACAGTCTTAGTGTTATTGAATTTTTTCGTTAGCTATACTATAGCTATTAAGAAGTTGGATATTCCCTACTACATAATATAAATTAGCGTCATTAGTTACTGTTATGCACGCTTCTGCCTCATACTTCGAGGAAAAAAGCCTTGATGTTAAGATTAGAATAACAAAGCCAAATTTTAATTACCAATGTTCCTTACGCGTATTCACGTTCCCAATTAAATATACTTAAATACACACGACAAAGTAAAGCAAAATTAAAATACAAAGCATACATTTCAAAAGCCGCTTATCGTCCAAATTCCCGTGGAAAAGTGAAAGTTTTTGTCCTAACCGTGTCTCATTTCTCTCAGGCTAATAGATTTTGTGTCAAAACATGGCCATTACGAGACTGTTTTTGTCACTTTTTTGTTGAAGCGTAGCCTTAAATTGGTGTGGAAGACTTGGCAAAAACTTGGCTTAGTCTGATTAGACTTTTGCCAAATTTCAATTAAGCTTCTTTTAGGTAACTGAAAAGGCTGTTTTCTTATGATATTCGGGTAAACCCTAATTGGTCTGTTTTCTGTTAAAGACGATATTTTTGCTAATGTAAAAGATCTTTTGTGTTTCGTGCTTTTTTTGTTTAAACCTGCCAAGTTAATGATCATTAGGGGGTTCCTTTCTCTTTTTTTATTTAAATTTTAATGATGAGGCGGATGTTTGAAAACATCTTCTGTTACACGTGGTCGTCCTATATTTAGAAGAAATAATGATAATGAAAATTACAATTGAATGACATTTCATAACAGAATTACAACTCTTTCATCTTCTTTGTAAACTTTTAAAAATTAACTAGCCTGTAATCTGCCTAAATTCGTAATCTTAATCTTAAGAATGTATTCAAATTATAAATTAAATATTCACGAAAAAAGAAAATACTGATGAATATTAAAACTAAAATGGAAAACAATGGGATAGTTGGTGGTGTCAAAGTACGTTCCTCCTCATCGCTGTCATCAATGTATGGAATGTGCCTAGAAGATTGAGAGCAAGTAATAAAATTAATGACTAAAAGTGTCTTCCCTTCAACCTTAAGCTATTGTTAAACAGCCAGGTAATGAATGGAATTGTTTGAAGCCAGTCACATAGACTATCGGATCGCTTTCGCTTTTCTATGTGACTGGATTCAAACAATTCCATACATTACAAATAAAAACGCTTCAGATCGCATTCGCTGTAGTCACCCAATGCTGAGTGTATGAGTGTAGGTCTCTTTTCGTATTGTGTTATGGTTATCCAGTTTCTTCCGGCTGCTAAAACAAGATCGTCTGTCCACCTATTTGGTTGTCTCTCTACATTCCTCTTTCCCATTCATGGTCTTCACTCCAACACTTTCCTGCCCCATCTTCCATCCAGTCTACAGCATAAATATGGCCCGCCCACTTCCACTTTCTGTTTTGCTAAATGTGTTGCTCAGCTCAAAAACGAGGATTGCATAAAATACATTTTCAGTTTCTTCGTGAAGTAAATTGCACATGTGTGAAACCGGAGCATTTCGGGGCTTGTTCCATTGTCGGAGAGCGAGTTGCCCTTTACTCGCCGCCCGAATGCCCGCGCCTACGGTAGCCGGAGATCGTCTTGCCATGTCCGTCGCCGTGGGCGTCCACCACCGCAGGGAAACCGGAGCCTTAAGTGCAAAATAGAATTGTTTTTTTTTTTTTTTTTAATGAAAAACCTTTTAAAGAACTCAGAACTGTAAGTAGGTCTTTGTAATTTCCGACGTTCAATTGCTCCTCAAGGTTGTAATCCCGCGCTCTGCCTCCCGGGATATCAAATAGGTAATGGAATTGTATTAGACATCCGATTATTACAGAAAGGTACCTATTATTAAGATTTATTCATTACCTTTGAGAGCTTATTGAGTACCTATAGAGATTTAATTAGTGTAATAGAGCAGTGTTTCCCAACCTGTAGTCCGCGGACACCTGGGGGTCTGCCAGTATAATGTATGGGGGTCCGCGGTGTCATATCTGGACCATACGTCAAATGCTAATGTCCTGAAATCGATATGATTTGTGAAGAAATGGGAAGCAATCACAAACAGTTGTTATTGCACGCTGAAGTGCGTTGGTGGTCTCATGGAAAACTTCTGTTGTCGAGCTGAGAGATGATGAGAAGCAACACCAACCTTTCACATTATTTTTTTCATATTTTTGATAATAGACAGTTATGTACCTATTCTGTATATAATATTTAATAAATAAAATAAATACCTAATCCAATTTTTTTTGCTGTTTATTTTAATAAGGGGGTCCGTGAAAACTGTGCTTGATTTCCTAGAGGTCCGTGGCTGAAAAAGGTTGGGAAACGCTGTAATAGAGTAACGGTGGCCCGGTGTGAATGACCCGAGTTATGAATTGTAGAGCATAAGGTTCGAAGTCGTCCAATCATGGATCGTGCCCAGCTCGAGACAGCGCGTTGTGTTCCACGCGCGCTTTAAAGAGCTGTCAGCAATCTGACGGGGCTCCCTGCCGGGGTCGCGGGACTGTCTCACTTGGTAACCGTGGCCCTGGTACGTAAAGATCTATTGAATGATCACCGTGGATTTTTGTGAGTCTGACAGTCCCTCTCGTATAGGACTCGTTCGATGATTTTTATCACAAAGTAGAAAAAATAATTAGACAAGCTTGCTGGATTATAGCTCTCTCAATCTCACAGAGAGTAAGCTTGCACAGCTTATCTTCTCCATTCACTTTTTTCTTGCTTCCTTTGATTTGAATTTTAATTTTTTTTATCAAAATGATGTCACCCATATTAGAATGTTATTACTTAAATATTTGTATCTCTATCACGCTTTAACAGCTTTACAGATTTTGATTATAATTTCGGTCAATAGACCGAGCAAATAATTATATTATTTAAATAATAATAATATAATAATAATGAGATGAGAGAGATGTATGAGTTTTCATAGAAAACAAGTAAAACCTTGTGACTAATTAGTTGTACTTGAAAGATAAGAGTCACACCGCAACCTTTATAAATGGACAATTAAAATATATCTCCTTTGAAACATCTCCGTTTTAACATAAAATCCTCACAACGTATTATATTTGAGCACCTACACAACCTACTTTCAAAATTTTCCACATCATAATAAAATAACTTTTGATCCTCATTTTAATCAAGCACCCATGAATTAATTACGAGAGCTTAATTAGATTTAATTAACATGAAGAAAGTCTTTGTAGAATCTTCTATGTTCCCGAATTATATGTTTGAATCAATTAAGGCTCGAAATTGAAGAAAAACACGGTCTATTGGGTACATTTTCGTACGATTCGATAAAGTCAATTGGAAGAAAAGATTTACTGTAAGTTAATTCAGGGGTTCTAAGCAATTCGGAAAGAAAATGTCGTGGTTTGAAAGAATATTGATTTACTAGGTACCCTTGTAGCCAGGTGGATTCTAAGCCCATTGTGTTGACGGTTTTTAGGGTTCCGTAGTCAACAAGGAACCCTTATAGTTTCGCCATGTCCGTCCGTCCGTCCGTCCGTCTGTCCGCAGTTTAGCTCAGAGACGCACAGTACTAGAGAGCTGTAATTTGGTGTAAATATACGGATTTGTTGTGCCGAAAAAGTGGTAAAATAAAATCTCGTAAAATATTTTTTTTTTGGGTACCTCGTGTACTTACACGTAAAGTGAGGATTTCTTTTTTCTCGCGTACCCCTTAGTGTGGGGTATCATTAAATAGGCCTTTAAAAAATAATTATAGTTTCCATTAACAATTTTTTGATAAAAAAATTCGTTTGTGAAATATTAAGCTTTAAAGCGCTAAATTTTGCTCGATTCGAGTGTCCCCCCCCTCTACCAGCTAAACTGTTATGTTTGGGGGTGTGAAAAAATTCACAATAGTAGTATATATAACGAAGTTTAAAAGAAAATTATCATGACTAAGTAGGCTTTACAACTTTACGAGTAATAGTCGACCAACTTATAAAATGTACTTGGATATCATATTTTCTTAAACAAAATGTATCGGAGACAACTGCAAATGTAAGTTTGTAAACGTTATTTTTACAGCTTTAAAAGGTATGTTTTTTGGGGATAGGTAGGTTTTTATCGTCAACTATTTTTAACTAACTTTTTTCTTATGTATTTTCCTTGATTTCTCAAAGACTCCTGGACCGATTCTGAAAATTCTTCTTTTTAAAATTAAATTCAGCGAATCAGTTTAGTTAGTTCGCATAAATATTTTGATGGGAAACTACGGAACCCTACACTGTGCGTGGCCCGACACGCACTTGGCCGGTTTTTATCAAGAAAATCTAACAAAATATTTTTTTTCCGACAATGTACTACCTACATCTTTCTACTAGTAGGTAATTATTTATTCTGTAACGTAAAACGTAAATTAAAATAAAATGCCTTCAATTTCAAATAATTTGTTTTCGTAATAAAGTTACAAAAAACGTTTTTTTTTAGTTAAGAATCAGACAAATAGGACAGCGAATAACGTTCAAGTTTTAAGGGCACGTTTGACCAACATTTCGCCCGATGGTAAGCGAGGATGTGGTCGACGATGAAACACGCTTACCTAAGAAGTAACTCATAGTATGTGTAGTTAGAATAAACCTACAAAGTTTTCAGCGGCAAGCGCCCATTTCAATAGAATATTTATACGTTAATACGGAGATATTTTCAGCGCCGACTTCACAAAAGCTTGGCGAGTTAAACGATGATTGGAATATGAATTTGTAATGCTTCAGTCGAGTCTTTAAATAAGTACAGAACAACAAACGTTGTGGTTTTATGGTACTCTATGACTTTAAAGGGTACGACATAATAATGGGTTAGAATAGTTTTTTTAAGATATTCAATAGTGGGCTCTAAATCAAGAAATTCCGTAAGGAAAATAAACCTAACATCCCACATCGTCTAACGTCGTTTCAGTTCGGCAGACTTCAGCACGGTGCTTGTTTTTCTTGACGTTTCATTTGATTGACGTAACCGATCATAACCTAAAAAAAAAACGTGTCAGTTGATAAAAAATTGTATTCAATAAATAGCTGAAAAGCTGCAATCCCTAAAAAAAAAAACAGTAAAAAAAAATCCTAGGGTGAAAGCCTCCCCAAATCAATCCACAGATTTTTATCCAACGCTCAGGGGATCTACTCTCTTAGTATGTAAACAAAGATACGGGCCCGTACGAAAATAATCTGACAGTTTTTAGCCAACTTTAACATAAGATTCCTAAGTTCTGACAACTTATCGGAAGTCAGGACAACTGTCTAACCATACATGTTACCACCAATTTTTAGTTCATACCACTTATGTCCATAATTAATAAAGAGTAGCAAACGCCCGAAAGGTAACCGTCTAACCTGTCTGTTTTTGCCGAGATTTTTGAGAGTTTTTGATCTACGGGATTCGCACTTAGCCTCTCACTTCGCACCCTTGGCTTTGCAAAATGTAAAACAACAACTACATGTAACAAAAACTCCTTAACTAATCAAAAACAGAATTATGTTTATAAAATAAGGAAAATTAAATATTTCAAGCATCATAGCAACCGGTTGCTATCGCTATGAGTATCATGCTGACAATGCAATTAATGTACTAACAACAATTTATTATAATATAATTAATCGATCAATATCTTCAAGGTTTTTGTTCGTCTTCGTCGCGTATTTCCCTTTCCGTGTTCAACTGGCGACATCGGTCTCGCGAAATCAACACGCTTTTGTTTTACTACGGAATCCTACGATCCCGTGTTCAATTCGCGTCAACTGAGCACGCTTTTGCGATCAAGCAACGTTAAAAGAAGTTTTACAAAACAGTGTGTAATTGAATGGGACTCGCTGGCACCCCGACTCGGACAATTTAGGTTAGAAGAGGATGGCGGGGTCTGAAAGACCCCGCCATCCTCTTCGTGGTTATTTTTTTTTTAAACCACCCGGAAGTAGGAGCCCCGCGAAGCGGGGCTCCGTCGACCCGCTACTCTACTATTTTATTTATATAGTAACAACTGCACACGATTTTGTTAAGGGGCTCCTACTTCCGGGTGGTTTAAAAAAAAAACCACGAAGAGGATGGCGGGGTCTTTCAGACCCCGCCATCCTCTTCTAACCTAAATTGTCCGAGTCGGGGTGCCAGCGAGTCCCGAGCTCGCTTCGCTCGCTCATAAAACTACGAAGCACATTTAAAGTGTTCAGTTCAACTGCACACGATTTTGTTAAACCTTACCCAGCGCCACTTGATCACAAAGGCGTGCTCAGTTGACGCGAATTGAACACGGGATCATAGGATTCCGTAGTAAAACAAAAGCGTGTGGATTTCGCGAGACCGGTGTCGCCAGTTGAACACGGAAAGGGAAATACGCGTCTTCGTCCATTCATCTACATCGTTAAAACAAAAACTGTAATATTAATAACTGTTTACTAATAATGATCAAGTCTTCTGGGAATGCATACTCATTTTAAAACTATTGTCAAACAGGCAGGCGTGGCGAACGCGAAGCGATGCGTTTTGCGTATGCGCGTAATGTATGGAATTGTTTGAATCCAGTCACATAGAAAAGCGAAAGCGATCCGATAGTCTATGTGGCTTCAAACAATTTCATACATTACATGTAACAAATACGCTTCGCCTCTCTGTTTGACAATAGCTTTAATATTTTGTAACTAAACAATGTTTAACTGGCTGCTACCCGCCACTTCGTCCGTGAAAACGGGCCCGTCCGAAACTTCGGGTTTTGTGGTTGGAAATTAGACCTCTTGGTCTATCCTTGCGCCAAATTACATTCAAACTGTAACTTTTACATAATACTAATACAATATTATTATTACTGTGGATTCCAAGAAGGAGTCAATAAATTACTCTTGATTAATTACTTTAAGAGCATGTTTTGATGAATACTGCCAGAACATTTCTCTTGATTAATTTAATATTGTAATATATTACTTTATCACCTGCCCGGAATTATACAAGGTTATGAAATATTTAAGATTGTTTTAAGTGCTATTTTGTGAAGGTTTAGTGTCCATTTAATATGAAGTATCGGGCCGTAGTTTTGGAACTATCTATAGTATTTATTATCAGCATAAATCTAGGCCAGTCTTTCCAACTTTCCTAACAACATTGAAGTAATTTACGGATTTTAGAATTAAGAGGACAAAAAGATGCAATGGCGTTCAAGGATTCTTGATAAGGATCTTTTTTTTTAGGTGGTAAAATCATCAAATGATTCCTCCTGCCCTGGGTGGGGCCGAAGGGACTGTCAGACTCTTACTGAGTAAAATCCACCCGTGTTCCTTCCTTTGCCCTTTACGTTCCGGGGCCACCGTATCCTGGGTTAAAGAAAAACCCGCGACCCCAGCAGGCATTTTGCGCGAAACACGACGCGCCACCGACCCGGGCTTGGTCCTTGGTCGGACGGCGAGTTACCCATCACTCACCGTCTGCGACCTCGCTCCGCCGCTGACCCCTCTGCTAATCAGAGGGCCACGCGTTGGAGCGTCCACACGACAGGCTATTCGCATACGGGCAAAGAGACCCCTTAGGCACACAGTGCCTAAGGAAGAGTTTTTGCCCGCATCCCAGCGTGCACCGGCCCGAAAAACTGGTCTTCCCCCCGGACGTATCCGAGAGGGAACTCCAGTCCACGGGCGCACGTGGAGGTTTCCTGTCATAGCACCCCTTGATAAGGATCTTACATTTAAAATCTCATATAACTTTACTCATTGAAAAACAGAAACACCAAGACTTTAAAGTAAAATCGCTGTCACTGCGCAAATCGTAACGTCAAAATATTTTTCAAAGACCAACAGATGTTCGAAGCTTCACAACAGATCTTCATGGACCGTAACAAAAGGATAGACGCAGACAACAGAAGCAGAATATATATTTTTCTAAAGTTTCCAAGAAACACGTCGATAGAAAATTTCATTTCAGTTACGAACATAAAATATCTGCTTTACTCTCTCAATGTGGGAAAGAAAAATATCAATTGGAAACGAACACGTAGATTTTGAAATTGATAAATGAATGGGTATTATTTTTTTATTTATATTAGGTGTTTAACTGACTAGTTACGATATTTCATTTGAGAATTTCTCTTTTTATAATTAATAGCAAATCTTTTGTTAAAATTGCTGAAAATTTAAAAAAATATTGCCGTAGAAGAAAAAATGTTGACCAAACTATACGTTTGAGGTTTCTATTTGTGCATATTATTTGTAAGTTACTTATAATACTGAAATGCGACATCATCATCACTTTTTTCTATATCTTCACTTAACATGAATATTGAACCCACAATGGTTGTTTTGGTTTAAGTTTTTTTTTTGTCTTTTCCTAAAGTCATCAAATGAGTCCTCCCACTCAGGGCAGGACAGGAGGGACTGTCGGACTCGTACTGTCTTAAATCCACGGTGCTCTTAAAAAAACGAATTTAAAAGATCAACACATAGACAGACATGAAAATACTTCCAATATGCGAATTATACACCAATTTATCATTTAATAGTTCAATGAATTTATCAATAGGTCACGAGGCCAAAGTGCCAATTTAATACACTTCAACGCCACTATTATTATAACTACTGACATGATTTCAACAACAAAAATCAACCACCTCCATTACTTTTATGGAATTATATTTTGATTAGTGAAGTATTTGGAATACCTAATTATGTTGGTTAATTTGATTGGCATTTCGAACTATTTCAACGGTTTATTATTATGAAATGCAGCCAAAAATGTTAATTTCATTATTTAGCATTATCATAATTATATTTTACAGTTTTTTAGCATAAATACAGTTGTACACTTTCGACGACACACTTAGAGGGCGAGTGTATTGCGAATGTGTTCTTCTAAGAGAGAAACTCCGAGACTAAACCAGTGTTTAAACACTTACACTCGCCTTATGTCTCGTGTGACTCTTTAAGAAATTACACACGATCCAATTTAAAATTAAAATAACTACTCTTTGTGACACTTTAATCCATGATTTTTTTCTTATTACAGGTAACATCAACATCCCATTTACAATATTGATTAAGGTAAGAATGAACCCTTTTTCAACAAAAAATACATAGATGTACTACCTTCTTTACTTTATAGGTGCAAGTGGTACACTTTCGGTTTACAATTTACTATGGCACAAGGCTGCTAATGAGTATCTAACCTCGCTTAGAGATAACCTTAGAATGAAATAAATAGAATATTTAGCCACTAGACAAACAAAACTTTAATTTTACGATCAAAATCTACATCTATATAAATACATACCAAGTAAACCGTGTCCCACGAACACAGTTCAGATTTCATTTAATATACGTGTCCAATCTTACCCCACGAACCCTGACATCTCGACCTTATGTACACCAACGGTTTAAGTTATAAACTTCCCTGGATCTAAACTTAGTTGACATCCGAAGCTAGGGTTCGAATTTAAACTAAGGTGTTAAGATTGTAATTAAATTGGAACAAGGTTCAATTTTGAGTGACACTGCAATATTGTTATAGAGAACCCATTATCAGAAGGAGTGGTCTAGAGTTTTTTGTCTATTCTTCTCCTTATAGAAATATTTGGAATATATGCAGCTATAGTGCTTGCACATAATTTTACAAATCATTATTTCATTTGATTGGAATTTCGAAATATATTTTGTGGGGTACTTAATAACACGTAAAGTGACACCTTACCCCGCCCCACTATCAATCGTAAAAGTACCACATAGGTACGAACACCACTTACTAAAACACAAAGTAACATTAATCTTTTTTATCGATTAATAATGAAAATGACAATGAAACGTTTGCTGATGAAAACCTTCGTGAAGGTACGGTAATAAGGTCAAGACGTATATCGATTTAACGCCATAAACAGAGTGTCAAGTTAAACAATGGATATGAGGGAATATGTGACTTACTTGGTTGACATAAAGATAGTAATACCCCAAAATGTGCTGCGTAAACCTTTCTCTGCTTATTTTAGGCGGTCAGTTTACAGTATAAAATATTACTATTTTACATAGAGCGATTTTTAAGAGTATTTTAACATAGGGCTGATTTTTGTAAAAGTCAGATAACCTTTATCTGAGGAATTAAAATAAAGGTTTGACATATTATTTTCCAGAGATAAGCTGTCAAACCGCCATTTTTATTCCTCAAATAAAACTTATCTGACTATTGAAACATCAGACCTTAGTCAGATGACCAGAGAATACTGAATAATACTAGCCGCACAGGCCGATCTTCCGGGTTAAGCCGCGCTTGCCGAGGTTGGACTGTGGATGCGTGATCATCTGTCATAGCGAGTTTCCTCCGTACCTCGGAAAGCACGAAAAGCCGTTGGTCGCGGTTGTCATTTGTAGATTTTTGACAGTCGTTACTGTTACAAACTCTAAAGTCTGACATCCAGTCTTAACATGATGTATAAGTATCGTATTACCCAGTTACTGGGTTGTGAAGGTCCGACAGGTAGTCGTTCCATGTAAAATACTGATATTCAGCTGCATCTGGTTCGAATGGAAGTCGACCCCTATATAGTTGGGAAAAGGCAGGCAGATGATGATGATTTCATTAAATTTCATATAATCGGCGTCCTGAAAAACTACAACCCTTGTAATCAACAAAAACGGATCTATGCGGGCAACTACACAATGTATCCATTATTATTATATATTAAAACCTTCTCCAGAATGTAACAAACAAATATCTGAAAACCGCATTAAAATCGGTTCAGCCAAACGCAAGATAATCGCGGTCAAGCATGCAATCGTCTCTGAAAATCTACAAACCAAGTAAGCAAAAACGGGTCCACGCGGGCAATGTCACGGGATATCTATTACTGTTATATACTAAAACCTTCTCCAGAATGTAATGAACACTTTCCTGAAAATGATGAGTATTGAGTATTGAGTATTGAGATATACATACAGGTCGAACTGAGAACCTACTTTTTTTTTTGAAGTCGTTTAAAAATGCAATGCAAACCATCGAATCATTCTGTTGTGATGTTGAAATTCTTTAAATGAATCTAATGGTGTGTCGATCGAAAGGCTATTATTGCATTACAGGCTAATTTAAATCCGTTCCTAAGCTTTTTCCTAACATGGACGGCCTTTTTCTAATTTATCCTATTTTTAATTTTGTTAAAGCTATGTTTAAAATAGGTTTCTATCATGATGCAGTTTTCCTAATAAATTCTAACACAACAAGCTCTTTGAAGCTCCCACTAAATTGATTTTCGCCTTCCAATATTGGCGATAAATAAAATTTAATTAACACCATACGTTATAGTCGCTTTAGATTCTGTCACGTATAAATTCTATCGAGAAATCGTGCTCGAGATACAGACTTTTCGCAGACTCTCTTGTATTCTGTGATCTATGCTTATAGCAATAAGATGATCTATGCAGCTTATAGCAATAAGATGATCTATGCTTATAGCAATATTTTGACTGGCCTGTTGGTCTAGTGGTTAGTGACCCTGACTGCTATGCCGGAGGTCGTGGGTTCGATTCCCACCCAGGACAAATGTTTGTGTGATGAGCACGATCATTTGTTCTGTGTCTGGGTGTTATTTATCTATAATATGTATGTATTTAGAAATATATAAGTATGTTTATCGGTTGTCTAGTACCCATAACACAAGCTCTGCTTAGCTTGGGACTAGATGGCGTTGTGTGATAGTTGTGGAATATTATTATTATATTATTAATAAGGTCGTTGTTAATATAGCATGCTACAACATTGCCATAACTGCGAATTTTATAATGACCTCTAGTTTCGTCACGCTAAGGTTGATTTCAGAATGCAGTTGTCAGTGGTATAATAACTGTGAAAGGGCTTTACCGGTAATGTTCTACGTTCTGCTATTCGAAGCTCGTAAATCTCTTGGTATCGGCAAGTTGACACTACACGAAACCGGGTTTTGGTCTGGCTCTCAGAGTATTTGGTGTACGAGGTGAAACGAAAATAGCTAGGATATCGGAGAATATAAGATCGTAAACATAAGGTATATTTTTCTCCTGAAAGCTCTATAAAGTAGACTGTATTTTTGAGTTACTGATCTAACGTGCATTGGTCTTATAGACCACTTCTATTGTTTATCTTCTAGTTTGATAAAATCGACTCATTTTAAAAAAGAAATAAAAGAGTTATAATAGTCCCAATGCGGGAGTATATTATTGGGTTATTCAATTAGCGGGCAACCAATGGATGCAAGTGGCGAATTATCGTTCGACGTGGCGGTCTCAGGGGGAAGCATATGTTCAACAGTGGACGTCCTCCGGCTGATGATGATCATGATAAAATTATTTCCAATAACCAAGTCGTCATTTTCTCCTTTAATTTATATTATTTCATTTCAGTGGGTGCTCAATGTGAAATTCCTCCACATTAAGCACCATTGCTAGCTCTAAATGTATGAAAATCCTCTGCGGTGATTAAAATTCTCATTCGTAAAGGAGGGTGACAATTAGCGCTAAAGGTCTTAACATGAAATTTTCACCACAAGTATGCTTAAAAGTCCGCCATGCGAGCTTGCCGGGGCTACTAATTGACCCACTCGTCAGTTTTTCTCTCTCACACACACCTATACTTCACGAATGTTAGTGTGATTAGGTCAGGTATTTTGTACTTCCTAACGAATTTTTTGCTTAACCCTCAATATTGGTCTCGTGAGATATTTTCTATGGATTATGAAGACTAGTTTCTGTTGGTTGTATAAAAATGTTTCGCTCATGATCAAGTAGTGTCGATATTTGAACCTAGCACTGATTCGTATGGATTTGTAAATAAGCGAAAGTGTATCACTGACCTAACGTGTCCGTTTATGTTTTTTTTTTACCAATTGACACAAATACTTTCATAGTTAAAACAAGAGGCACATACTCCTTTTTCAATGTGCATTCCTCCATATTTAAGAACTTTTAATGAATATTGTTTTCATGATAATTGGCATGTTTCTTTCACATACATACCAAATTGAACAGTTTCCACGAAATAAAGAAATACCGGCGCGCATAATTGATAGCTTGGAATAAAATACTATATCAGTATTGATTTCATGTTGATTATGTTTGGATTGGTAGAATCTGGCCTTTCCTTCTTAAAGTCTTTTTCAAAACATACTACCCCAAACTCTTATTTTTTAATGTAAGCTACCCAATAGTTTGGGTGAAATCAATCATCATAAAATATAGAGGAAACATTTTGAGCTACTCGCAAGTCGACAGATTATAATTAAATATCTGGTTGACCGAGCTTCGCTCGGTTTTTAAAATGTCTATATCATGGGAACCGAGCTTTTCTCGAACCTGGGACCTTGATAAATCGATTCCTTGAGCCGAAAAACCCCTAATCTGTAACTTTAATGAAAATCCTTGGAGCTGTTTCCGAGATCCTGATTATATATAAATATACAAGAACTGCTCGTTTAAAGATATTAGATGATTGTGAATCACGTCTAAGCAAAAGAAGAAAAATGGTCCTCAATTCTTTTTTAATTTATCAATTGACCACAGCAACGATAGCAAATATCTGCTCCATATTACTGTGTTTATCCTTCGTTACGTAAAATAGTTTTTTTTTATTCTTTTAAAAATAAAACATTACGTTTTATAATAATAGGTTCTATATTGTGCCGAAGAAAAGTTTCAAGAGCACTTTCAATAACATACAATATGTGAAGTTTTATTTGCTTTTCGTATAAAATCAAAAATAAGATAACAAACATTTTCCATTTCAAAGAAAGCGAGCAATAATAATGGCATTCCGATTTTGAAAAAGTTAAAAGTATTTGCAAAAACCTTTAGATTTTAATTAAAGATAAAGGCAAAATTTTATAAATCGTGAGTAGGTGATTATAAAGGTATTTTATTAAATAAATTGGAAAGGAGGTACATGTTTTTCCACTTAAGTAAGGCGTACACAAAAGTTAGGTATAAATATAATTTGGTGCAGAGAAAGATAGGACCATATAGACTGTTATTTTAAGCTTAATGTAAACGGGGAGTAGAGAGCTTAGACCAACAGTTAGTACTGGATAATTTGAAATTATATGCATTTTATGTTGGAAACTTTTTTCAATAAAATAGTGACAGAAAAGACCTTAGTCCTTATTACAAGATTTCTTTATTTTATTTACAGCATACTTGAAGTATTTACTGCGTTACACCACACGACCCAAGTCTCCGATACCTTACGACTTTGGTATCCATTGTGCCTGTGTGCGAATCAATATGGATTTGTATTGCTATAGTCACCGAATACCAAAGTCGTAAGGTATCAGAGACTTGCGTCGCGTTGTGTGATGTGTCTAGGTATTCGTCGTGCTGCATTGCGTCATCGGTGGAATATGAATCTTTTTGTGTAGTAAATAAAGTTAGATTTTGAATCACTCTATTGAAATGTGTGTATTGAATTTTGATCCTAAATTTTATGAGCAATATTCTTGTCTAACACTAGTTTCTTTACCTATAATTATGTATCCTACTAATATTATAAATGCGAAAGTTTGTGAGGATATTTATGTGTGTATTTAAGTATGTTTGTTACTCTTTCAAGCAAAAACCACTGAACTTATTTGGATAAACTTACGGTACACATATAGTTTATTACCTGGATTCACACATAGGATAGTTTTTATCCCGATTTTATGTGTTCCCGTGGGATAATCTTCTAGTTGTAGCGAGTGAAGCCGCTGGCAACTGCTAGTACTTACCTATTTCACAACCTGGCAACAGATAAAGCAAAATTTTAAAATTAGAAGCTTTTTCTATGATTACAGAATGCTTACTCATGCCACATTGTAGCCAGAGATGTTACTAATTGTTTCTTACAACTCGTTTTAATTTTGCACCTGAAATTCCAAGACCACAACAGTGAAAAATAGATCAGAGAGACAGCTAATTGAAAATTCATTAGCGGTTTGTGCACATTTCTGTAACAAGAGAAAATGCTGTGTAGCTGAGACCGAGTTTTACACAATCGAAATACATTAGGCACATTATTTAAAATTCGCGTAAAGGTACAGAAAACATTCAACAGTTGAGATACGAGCATAATAGTGCGCAGTCAGTAATGAATAATTTTTTTTGGTGAGTGTTTTTTTAGTTTAGTAAAATCATCAAATGAGTCCCCACACCGAGGGCAGGCCAGGAGGGACTATCAGACTTGTACTGATTTAAAATCCACGGTATCCTTCATTAGTATTCGTTAATCCCACGACCCGAGCAGGCCCCTCCTTAATTGCCAAAGCCCTATTAAGGGAGCTCCGTAATTGTGTTGGCACTCTTTGAGGAGCGCGTGGAACGTAACGCGCCCTCGACCCGGGTATTGCGCTTGATCGGACAGCGAGTCGCCCATTACTCGCCGCACGATTTTTAGAAAATTAATGACTAGAAATTATTGACAGCATGATTTGACATTACTGATACTGATACTGCTAGCCTACATTATCCCACTGCTGGGCAAAGATGAAATGATGGACATTGATGAAATTAAACCCCAAAAATTATTGGCTACATGATTTGACTGTTGTTCTGACTCCTGATGTCAAAAATGGGTTCTCTCTCTAAAAATTCTGTAATTCAAGTCTTTAGCTTCGTTGACGGACTAAGAGAATAGCCCCCCTGGCCCGGACATTGACAGTCCGTCAATAAGTACATATTTGTATGGAGATGGTCCATGATTGGAACCACGTCCGCAATTAATCTGTTTATCCGCTCCTTAATTGACAATCGATCGATTGACTACTACAGTTGTTGTTTCATTGTTTTGTAAGTACAGGCCTTAACCAGTGATCAACTGGACGTTAGTAGTTTGGTAAGTAGAAATAGGTTAGAAACAAGTTAATGTAATTCTTACTTCGTTCCCCCTATTGTTTAGGTCTAAAATGCCTCAGCCAATGGTTAGCGGGCAGCCGATGGATGCAAGTGGCGAATTGTCGTTCGGCGTGGCGGTCTAAGGGGAGGCCTATGTTCAGCAGTGGACGTCTTCCGGCTGATGATGAAAATGCCTCAACACATTAATTCGTTACTTTTACAGCTTTCACTGTATTCGATTTGAAGTCAGTTCTATCTTTATCTGTACGAAAATTATACACATGTGAGATGGACGCGCTTATTTATGATTGTCCCAGTGGTATCGGTCCCGACTTACGAGTTGTAGGTCGTGGGTTTGAACCCCGCTAAGCGCATTATTTTGTGTAATTTATTTCATCACCACTGCTCTCAAACTGCTCTCAAAACGGCGCAGGAAAACATCGTGAGGAATCCGGCATGTCCTAGAACCAAAAATTCGAAGAAATGTGACATCTATAACCAACCCACACTGGGCCCGCGTGGTGGATTATGGCACACTCCCTCTCACAGAGAGGAGACCTGAGTCCCAGTAGTGGGAACATTATAGTCTGATGATATGATGATGATGGTTTATGATTGTGTAACGTGTTGAACAATATTACCCAATGTCTTTCTTCAGGAAATCTACCTCTTTTTTTTCTAACCAACAGGCTGGCGTTTGACCAGTGCCTCAGCCAATGGTTAGCGATGATGTGGACGACGTTGAAGCACGCGTGCCTAGAAGCAATCTTTTCACTCTTGATTTAAAAAATCCAAGATGGCTAACAGGGGTACTGTTAGACCCACGTTAGACCTCACGTTATAGACACAAAGTGTTATCATTTCTATTTCACGTGGTCTCTACAGTGTCAGTGTTAATACCTTGCCTTTGACATGACTTCAGTTCAGTTGTAAATGTTGCTCGAATTTGTACTGGAAATCAGCCGTATTCTAGTGTACCTACCACGGTGTACCGAGTGAAGCTTGGTCTCTGTTATACCGAGATGAACCGAGTTGTTGGCGTTGAATCGAGAAAATTTTAAAAGTGTTTCTCTCTGTATACAATCCGAAATGTTTGTGTTTTTAACCACATAGTTGTTTAGACGACTGATATTATTAATAACGTTTTGTTTTCATTTTAACTTCTGAAGAGTAGAATTATTGGATAATTAAACGAGTGAGGTAAGCTAATCGCTTTTTAATTTGTTAATGGTAATTTTTTGAGAGCTTTCGAACTGAATAAATAAATCCAGAAGCATTTACCTAATTTATTGACAGATTTACTCTTTTAGAATTGTTTGAAGATATCTTTTGTTGGACTACAAGATAGTTATTTTCTCTCCGTAAACTTTTCGCGCGATACTAAGCCGACCCGGATTTTCGTAACAAAAGATAGAATCCGGTAAATCTGGGTTCCAATCTGGCTACTCAAAAAACTGTAAGAAAGTAGTAAATACGAATTTACGTGTTATAGTACTTTAGACCTTAAGAACGATTGTTAGAAAGTGGCTTATTGCTAAGCTAGATTTCCATATCGCCTTAGGTGATATTTTTTAGAGCTAACCTACGAAAGCTTTTATTCGGTTACCTAACTTCATTTGTTATTCATAAATTAGTACCAAAACAAAGTAATATATAATAAACAGCTCAAAGATTTCCCGCTTAATAATGAAAACCAGACATAAATCTCCTACCCTTTTATACTCCAGTTTATTCATGTTCCCGCCATGCTTCTTGTTAGGGGCGTAAATAAAGTGCTTGCATTTTTATCGACATTTTGGTTCGATCCGGATCGCAACTATTTGATTATGATTCAGTTGAATGGCTTCGAATTGATTATCGATTCATCGATACCTATCTCATCGATAAGAGTCTAGGCAAACATCAATGATAATTTTTCCATATTACAATGTTATTTTTTGAATCGGTATCTGATTCAGCAAGGATTCTGCCATTGACTACCCTTTGGTATGATAAGATCCATTCGTTTCGATACCCATACTTTTTTTATGATAATGCAAGTATTGTATCATATTGATTTATGTATCGATCCAAAATACAAGCCTATTGCAATGATGCGATAGTTAAACCCAGAACGTGGATTCTATCGATAATTAAAAGTATCGGATCGAAAGTAACAGTGCAGCACTACTCCAGGCGGCCATTACCGCGCGACCACTTATCGGCAGGTAACCCATTTGCGAGACTAGGCGCGGAATATTTTAATACTTCATTTGCAACAAGTGTTATTAGTGTGCTCGTGGCTTTATTTAATAGTGATTGGATTTGTAAGTTTTAATGGGGACTTTGATACTTTAGGAATATTGGTTTTTCAAATTCTTGGTTCTAAAATTGATTATATTAGTTAATTATATAACTTATAGACGGTAGATGAAGCTGACATGAGCTAGAGTAGAGACCGCGAATGAGTAAACGTAGTGTAGGACGCCCTGCGGCAAAACGGGTCGATGATTTGAAGAATGTGACTGGCAGCAGATGGATGTGGACTGCCCAAGACCGAGAGGCTTCGCACTCTTTGGGGGAACCGTACTTGACCTAATCACACAGCGGGGAGACCTTTAAAAACATGCATTATGCGAATAAATAAAAAAATAAAAAGATTCCGATGAATAGAGAACTTCCTCCTCACGAGCACAACACGATTTGTAGTCTTTGGCTGAGACTCCATTAAAGCGGTGACGAGAGGAGATTTGTTTGAATAACCAATCAGATTTCCACCTTTTTTATTTTACTGCCCAAACTAACAACCTCTTACATACAACTCTCTCTATTAAAACTCGAGAACAGCTGACCCGTTTTTGGCAATTTTTGGTTTTGAATTGTTTTTGGAAGTCCATAGAAGTTTCAAAAGGTGAGTAAATATTATAAAAAAATAGTATTAATGTAAAAGCAACAATCTCGTTTTCCAGTAGAAAATATTCCTACCCGTCAAATATTTTGACGTTCCTCCTGTCGTTTCAAAATCAATTAAATTTAAAAGTCATTCTGAAATCAAATTCTCAGGTGGTACGAAGTTTGCCAGGTCAGCTAGTCCGTTTATTCGCTGGGTGCGAAGTACTAGGTGGGGGTAGTACTGTTCGATGGCAGCGCTCATGGTGGCGAATAGTAGAAGTTCCGACGGGTTTACCTCAGAGTACATTCAGTTTTGTCAACTAACAAAAATGCGCTAAACTCAGGAACTACAAGTTCGAATTGAAAAAATGTTTTTGTGTTGGATAGCCCACTAATCGAAGAAGGCTATAGGGTATATAACATTACGCTATGACTAAAAGGAGCAGAACAGCAATGAAAAATGTTGCAAAATCGGGTAAATCTTATTGAGAGCTTACATTGCGTGCGCTGCGTAAACGGTTTACATTACGCAAAAATGATGTATGACGGAATTGTTCCTCATGAAACGTTCTAAAATAAAGTCCGCGACAGCATATGTCTATCTTTTAAGATTAACTCACCATAACCCTTTTTAAGGAAATCAAAGTGGTTTTAAAATAGGGTAAAACACCCAACTATTGACCCCTTAAGCGGTTTTCCTTGCTTCTTTCGCAAAATAAACTAATGTACGAGTTGCAAGTGGAAATTAATGTTTTTGGAAGATAAAATAAACATTGGAGAATGTAACTAAAACATTATTTCCAGTCATACAAAGGTATAAAGTGTTTTTTTACTCGAGTTTAGCAAAAACAGGCCATTTGACCAGTTATTAACATGCTTGTACCAAATTTTCATCATGCAAATGACCAATTTTTGACCTCCTGTAGTATAAGAATAAACTCAAATAATTTTTATTATGAATGTGATACGGTTTTATTTGACAAAAAAACAAACAAAGCTAGTCTTATAGCCCTTCTCATTTTCTTTTTTCACACTATTTAGGTCTTCAGTCTTCAAACGCCGTCAATAATATTCTTGCACTTAATTTTGAAATTTTGTAGTTTTTATCACTTTTTGCTGTAGTTTTTATCACTTTTTGTCCAATTTTTCTTCTTTATTAGTAGTTATTAATTACACTGTTCTGTATTATGCAGCAGATATAAAAATACTCGCCGGCAAAATATAAATTGAAAGAACACGGCTTTAGTTCTACAAAGTGAGTTTCAAAACCTTTGAATTAATATTTTCCTAATTACATAAGACGGTTTTAACTTTTTAAACTTATGTAAAAGACCTCACAAATGAAGAGAACATAGATACAAATAAAAAACTAGCTCACACTTTGCCTAAACATGCAGGTTAGGGTATATTTTGTCATTTTATTCATTAAACCAACCTGTGGCTGAGGCATTGCTCGTGTTATATTCTGCAATTGTCCCACGGGACCATATACCGACATAAAAAGTATCCTGCGTCCAGGTACACCCACTTAACCAGGTTTTAAAATAATCTGCTTGCCAAATTGTGTCAAAATCCATTCAGCCGTTCACTTTTCCTATAATATTAGTAAGTCTAAAAGTCTAAAATATTCAGGAGGATCCAAAATGTGACAGTAGACCGAAAATTTAAGTACCTCACTCAAATTATGCTAGGTAGTCAGGTTACTACGTAAGGTATTTTTTATGTTTGTGATTATGCAGATACACACCTTTAGGGGTGCCAACGCCCATGGGCTTAATACAGATGCATTAAAGTTAAGCTACCTCACCATTAAAAATTAACTATACGTACACACCGTGGTGTCAGTAACTGGTATTCTCGTACATTTGGTGAATTACCAGCTATTGACATGCCATGTTAAAAAAATGGTTATTCATACATTTGAGTGTACCAGATATTGACCTCATCATTTTAACAAGTTAACGCTCATTAAAACTTGAAAATCATGTGGAAAAGCATTGTGTCTGTCTTAAATAACCAAAAAATACCAAACTCAAAGGAATGTATCGTGTAAAACTGAAATAAAATGACATTGAAAACAACCGTCAGCTTAGCAAATTGTTAAATTTTTTGATGATTTTAGGAGTGTATTTTGTTATCATAGGTTTACGGACGCATTATTGCTTTATTTAAATTTTCTGTGACGCCAATATATTACAAGATAAATTATATTTCATTTTCTGTATTCTTTATGCAGCACTGCAAGAAGATTTATTATTATTTTTGATAAAAAATGTTATGCGGTCAATAGTTGGTGGGAGGTCAGCAGTTGGGTACTTTACCCTAATACATTTCTTGCGACGATGTTTCTAAGAACATAATATTAATCCTTACCCAAATAAATACGTTAATCATTACAAGCATTTAGATTCCCATGGAATCCAAATCCAAGTGATTTGTTAAAGAATCTGATTTAAATTAGAACGGTCAGGCCCGTCAAAGTTGCAAACGCTAGGTGGCGCTAAAGTCGTGCACGGTGCCAATAGCCCGTTGTACAATGTAACCAGTAGTACAATGAGAAAAAAAATACCTGTGGTACTACTAGATCGTACTACTATATTATTATTATTATATTATATTATTATTTTTATTTTAAAATAAAAGGAGGTTATCAATTCGACTCGTATGTATGTAATATTTCCAGAACTGCCCAGTTTTCGTATATGTTAGTCTATCAGCGTCTGAACGAATGTGCCAAACAAAAGTATAATAAATGTATGTATGTTTTTATGTTTCTGTTCGCATATCTCCGGAACTATGAGTCCGATTTACGTAATTCTTTTTCTCTTGTACTAGGTGTTGTTCAACTTAGGGAATAATGCAAGTTTCATGAAAATCGGTTCAGTAGTTTTATTGACAAAACCTTTAACAAAAAAATCTTCATAACAAAACGAATCTATGCGAGCAACTTCAAGAGGTATTCATTATTATTATATTGTACTCAAACCTTCCCTAGAATGTAACAAAATTTTTCCGAAAACCGCATGAAAATCGGTTCAGCCAAACGCGAGATAATCGTGAACAAACACACAATCGACTTTGAAAATCTACGATCCAAGTAGGCAAAATGTCCCTATCTCAAAAACTACTGAACCGATTTTGATGAAACTTGCAGTATTCTTTAAGTTGAAAGAAAGAAAGAATTACGTAAATCGGACTTGTAATTCTGGAGATATGCGAACACACACATAAAAACATACATACATAATACATGCACTGTAAAATTTTGCATTTTTGTTCAGATGCTGATATAGACTAAAATATCCGAAAACTGGCCAGTTCTGGAAATATTACATAAATACGGGTCGAATTGGTAACCTCCTTTTTTGAAGTCAGTAACAAAGCCACCGACTTCCGGAAGAAGTTATCTAAAACTTTTTGTATTTGGCTTGAAGTCGGTACCTACTTTTTTTTTAAGTTTTTTTTCCACCCTGTGGTCACAGAAAGCCAACTTGAAGAAAAAAAAATCTAGTTCACTAAGAAGCATCCCGAGTAATCCCGACTGACCGTACCTTGAAGTTAAAAACCGTACCTTTTCAGAAAGCTAACCGTACTTTTTTGGGAAATCGTACTGGCAACACTGCTTGTAGTACAAGGGGCAATATACGGCTAGTCGCTTAATATTTTACAATTTACATTTTCTTTGCAATTGTTGCTAACCGAAGAAAACTGGCACTGAAAGAGTTTCTCTCAACAAACGACAATCGGTTAACCGAGTGTGACCGACTGCTTCCGAATGCTGGCATTCTTTATTTGTGTTGTGTGTTAGTGTGCGAGTATATTGAGACTACAAATAGAGTAAATATGGCAAATAAATAGAGAGAAAATATTTCTGGGCAGAGTTTTACAACATAAATACAATACACTTTATTTTTATTTCTATTTGAAGGTTATCGTCCACCAATAAAATTGGACATAATTAGATCTTTTTGAGTGTCAAAACTCTACAAATTACGCCATTGGCAGCTTACACACCTAATTAAGTTGAACTGATTCTGTTTAGTTACATAAATGAAAGCCTTTGTGAAATACTCGTATAAGAATTAGAAGTTTCATGCCCCAAATTTAAATAAGTAATGTTTTGCCATTTAGCTACGAGAACCAAAAATTCTAAGTAAAAGCACGCCTTTTTTGGGCTGGAAAACCATCAAAATAATGGCTCGCTCCGCTCTGGATTGTGTAGAAGGGACTACAAGCACGCTTATACTGTAAAGCAGTGTATTGGAAACCAATTTAAAACCACGTAATGTTTTCTTTCTTATTCATATCTTTACTTTATTCCCCGTATCAAATTAATTTACCTTAAGAGAATTAATAGTGGAGTTACACATTTATAATTTGTATTCCCCAGGAGAACAAAATGGATTCGTATTAATTTCATTGTTGGAGATTTTTAATTGAAAAACAGAATAATACAGAATTTCATTCGCTAAGAGACAGTTAATTTTGTTAAATTGTATTTCAATTTAAATTGTATTTCTTGAAATGGCGTGCAGTAGATATTAATATATTTAAATTTAATTTGTTAAAGCACTTAAGGGTTTATTACCACTGAAACTGAAATTGTTTCATTAAAATTAGTTTTTACGAATTACCAAAACTATAACATAGAGCAGGGCAAATTAGTTTTCACGGTAAATCAAAAATATACAGGCTCAGAAAGCCGTCTGTATTTGTATTTACAATTTAGTGATTTGATTCACGTTGTTGCATTAATATATTGAATAATTGCGACTGCTCATCATGACGTGTTGCGTTCGAATTTCTGGGTCAGGGAAAGTATTAGTGGATTTTTTTTTGGAATTCCTCAATAGTAGCCATGGATTTCGAATTTATGGACACATTGCAATAAATAGGCTTGCCTCTTTTACATAAAACTGTCAACATAATATCATTCTATAATCCTATTAGATCTCTGCCCAAACTTTCTAGGTTAAAATTTTGTTGGCTACTTAAAAGATAGCTTGTAGATACAATAGCTAAAATTGCTCACTACATTTCAACAGCTAATCACAACAAATCTTTTCAATATGCGATCTATTTTTACGTAAATCTGTTTTTTAAAAATCACTAACAATGTTACGTTTTCAATCAATCCGAACTAATAATATCAAACAGTCTGTATTTACGGCTGTGAAGTTGGTGTTGAAATGAACGAATGAAAATGAATACAATCTATTAACATAGTTGCCTATTCTTCTACTAAGAGTGTTGATAGCAAAGGGGTTTGCAACTTTTAGTACGGACCTTTTTTTTTTTTTTTTTTAGGTGGTAAAATCATCAAATGAGTCCTCCCGCCCTGGGTGGGGCGGAAGGGACTGTCAGACTCTTACTGACTAAAATCCACCCGTGTTCCTTCCTATGCCCTTTATGTTCCGGGGCCACGGTATCCTGGGTTAAGAAAAAACCCGCGACCCCAGCAGGCATTTGGCGCGAAACACGACCCGCCACCGACCCGGGCTTGGTCCTTGGTCGGACGGCGAGCTACCCATCACTCACCGTCCGCAAGCCCGCTCCGCCGCTGTGCCCTCTGCTGATCAGAGGGACACGCGTTGGAGCATCCACACGACAGGCTATTTGCATACGGGCAAAGAGACCACTTGGGCACACAGTGCCCAAGGAAGAGTTTTTGCCCGCATCCCAGGGTGCACCGGCCCGAAAAACTGGTCTTCCCCCTGGACGTATCCGAGAGGGAACTCCAGTCCACGGGCGCACGTGGAGGTTTCCTGTCATAGCACCCCTTAGTACGGACCTTGGCATCATTTTTTTTTCCGCCAGTGATGAAACTTTGGGCATAATTATACTACTACTTAAGAAGTCCATAGAAAAAAAATTAAAAAAGATTGATGCCAAAAAATTGCAAACCTCTTTCCTTTTCAAATAATCGTCGGCGAATATGACTCTGAGAAAAGTCAAAGTCAATTGACTTTTCTCAAAGTCCAATGTAGTCGCCAATTTGAGATATTGGACTTTAAGACGCAGCGTAGGCAAACTTTCGACTAGGTGCATGCTAGTAGCGAATTGTCGAAAAGCACACTACAACTTCGAATAAACTCGGTTTGAATGCGTTCTACGCGTTCCTACTCATCAATAGGCCTGTACGTAATGTACTATAGGATTTATATTCTTTTTAACCCTTATCGACAAAAAACTTGACATTTCACTAGTTTATAAATAGCCTGCCCTTGTTATTTTCATGACAATGGAATAGAAAAGCCATAGACAAAATACCATTACGACATTCAACTATGATACGATGATGGTGAAGAGGCTATTATTATCTTTCCAAAGTCTTTACGACACAGTTATTGTACCTATCATTATTTTAAATTTTTAAGTTCTTCCCAAAGGACAAAATTATCAAGTCTGATAAAAAAAGACAGTCATAGGAAAGGAAAGAAAGATTTATATTTCTGTAAAATGTGAAGAAAGTTTGTAAGCATCGCTGCAACGTAGCAGGTGTCTTTCTGTTTTGCTCACCCTATGGAAAATTTTTTTGAATTTAGTAATGTTTTACGAATGCACAAATCTTCCAAAATAAATTCTCTATTTTGATAATTTAAATCATTTACGTAGTCCAAAAGATATTTTTTAGTTACGTCAAAATTACGTCTAGTACATTCTCACTAAACAATGTCTTTTAGATTAGAGGAATTATATGTTTCAATAGTTTTAGCTGTTATTATATCATTTCAGTTTCTCATTAAATCACACAATTTTCGAACAACGTCTTGACTTGTAAAGGGTCCATAAATCCTTTACATTATTTGCTACAATAAGTCTTCAAATGACAGCCAGACAACCATTTCACAACTGTTTCAATTGAGTCTGACATTTTTTCCGTAAAATAGAACAAAAGAAGGCCGACAATTAGAACAATAAATCAAAACTAAATTGTCACCAAAGTTTTGTACAGAAACAAGTTTGCAAAACTTACAAAATACGAGATCACATTAATCAAAGTTCAAAAACAACGATATATCAATTAAGAAGTTTGTAGTTCGACCAAACTGCTGACTTTAACAGTAACGAACTACTTTTAGAAAGGTTTGTTTTCTGTTGAGTCCTTGAACAGAGTGATGTCAAACTTTGAGTTTGTTAGTCTCTCGCGAAGGACGAAAATAAAATTCGTCATTCACCAAATTATACCACGCGGTATAACGGTGTATTTTGGTAACGTATCGATATATCTTTATTAAAAAACAGGCTGTTGCCAGCAGTCTCGCCTCTACAACTCATAAATTATCCCATGAGAACATTAAGTTGTGATAAAAACTATCCCATATGTTAATCCAGGTTATAAACTATCTGTGTACCAAATTTCATCCATGTCCGTTCAATGGTCTTTGCGTGAAAGAGTAACAAACATCCAACCATCCAAACAAACTTTCTCGTTTCTAATATTATTAGGAAGCAGGATGTGTCTGGTTGGCTATTGTGTTTTACACCTTCACCTCTGCTGCAGAACCCAGAATTGGTGTGTGTCTTTAAATGGATATTGGATTTGATTGGATAATTCTCTACCATTTTTACGAATCTGGGAAAAATCCAGCGCCGAAACATAAATAAAATCAGTTGTTCTGGTAGTCATATCAATGTCAACGCATTCACAGAGAAAACAGAAACTGGTGTAAATAACGCCTGCATTAAAAATCATCGTAAAAGGGGCGTATGTTGTGTCGATTTTTTTAGTTCGACCATTCCCAGCACTAAAAAAATGTCCTGAATTGTGAAAAAAGAATTAAATTCACATTCTCAAACCACCAGACCTGGACAGCCAGAACTCTATTTTATGTATTGAGGCGATGAAAATCCAAAACTCTTGCGCATAATCATTACCTAACCCGTTCTCAATCCGGCTCGGTTTTTATACCGCATCGACCTGCTGCGCTAAATATAGCATTGTTTCTGGAAGAATGCCTGTAATGATCTACGGCGGTTTATTTACGTGTGGCAATATGAACAGACTGTCTAACGAAAGATGAGCGGTTTGGCTCGAGTTAAAAGCGGTAGCGGGAAGACACAAGATTTAAATAGTATACTTTAAAAAAAAATTGTAAATATGTCGGGATACATTTTCGTATGAGTAGAGATATGGTTAGATTAATGATTGGTTGTGTATGCTTAGACTTCTGAGGGACGCTTAGTGATTGGCGTAGATAAATAGGTAGGGAACAAAATTATATCATCGTCATATCGTCACACCGACCGGTGTGCCCATAGGATATGATGATGGGATGACAGCTTGCATCTAGCGTGATCCTGTGGCCTTCATAAATCTTCTGCCCACCTTTTGGTGCCATTCCATTACCTCCATTTGAGAACTTTACGGCCTCATCGGCCATCAGTTCTGCGTGCTATTTGGCCTGCCCACTGCCATTTCAACTTTCTAATACGTCAAAACTTTGGTTCGTCTACAAAAAATATATATGTCTCAGGCTCCAAATACTAGGTTAATATTATTTTATTTTAAACGTTACTCATTCTTTCATTCGTATACAAATACTGCTATTTTTTTACGCTTTTGAAGTATTTTTTTTCCTTATCAAGTCGCTTTCGCTTGTGACTTGTTTCAATACCTTGCTCTCGTTATTTTTACCACGGGAAGTTTGTATGGCTCTTGATTTATTTTCATGAAAAGTGCAATGACGTGCAGCATCACTGCCCTTGGTGTTTGTTTTGTGAGATATTTGTATGTGATACAGTGGTATCACTGTTTTGTTCGAAATTATAATTATATACCTAGGTACAGTAATACATATAAATTAAATACAGTTTGATTTTTTTCAGTTTTTTCTACATAGTTTCATCACCACTGCTTTAGAAACGGTGAAAGAAAACATCGTGAGGAAACCGGCACGTCCTAGATCCAAAAATTCGAAGACATGTGACATCCACTAATCCGCACTGGGCCCGCGTGGTGTATTATGGCCCGCTCCCTCCCACAGAGAGGAGTCCTGTGTCCCAGCAGTGGGGATATTATAGGCTAATGATGATGATGACTACATAGTACTTTTAGAAGTTACGAAGGTTTTTCAGTAGCTCATCATTCTCCTATCGAATTCTTTCTTTTCTCTGTTAGAAATTAAATTCCTCCTTGAGAAAGAATTTCTTCTTTTCTCATAAATTATTTATCAGAGTCACCCTTCAACAATCTATCTATGACTTCTTTGGTTCCAGGAGAATAAATGATATCCATCGTTGAATAATGTCCATCGTTGACTTGCCTACAACGTGTAATGGTAGCCATACACCATACTGCCTATTTGTCAATTCGGCATAATACTGCCAATTTGATCAAATAGAATTGAACGTGTATGGGGGTGGAATGCCAATTTGATGGCATGACATGCCAATTTTGATAGGTCATCAAATCGTTTTTGACACAACGTCAAATCGGCAGCAGTGATGCCATCTTAGCAACTTCATAGATAGTTAGCTAATTTTATAAAGGTGCTAGAAAAAAAGCTAAAAAGTGTAACTTGTGGCTAAACTTTTTAGCTACTTTTCTACAGGGACGGTTAGGCCACGTTCACACGGCGATTATTTTCCCGTATACCGTACACGAGATTTTATCGAATAGAGTTGACCAGTTTTAGGACAACTTTGCACGGTACACGGTAAAATATTATATTTCTCAAACACGGGATTTTCCCGTATGAACGCCGTTTAAACTATTTTTAAGTTTTCATTTGTGAACTGTTATTACTGCTCTATTCGATAAAATCTTGTATACAGTATACGGGAAAATAATCGCCCTGTGAACGTGGCCTTACCAGGAAAACTGAGGCTTTTCGCACATGGATCGCATGTACACTCGTAAAAAAAAGAGTTATTCATTTTATTTTAAACCAAAATACAATTGAAAACTTGAGAGGTGTCAAGGGACCACGAAAGCAAGTTAAAAAAAGGTTCATGCTATTTTCGACCTTATTGACATTTATGCAAACACCTGATTTTAATGAAGGAGCAATGTTAACGAATGAGAATGTGAGAAAAAAAAACTAAATTTTAAATGTCGATAAGGTCGAAAATCGCTTGCACCACTTTTTTAACTTGCAATCCTTAAGCAAATGTTTTCCGACCTTCAAGCGATTTTCGACCTTATTGACAACGATGCAAACACCGGATTTTAATGAAGAAGCAATGTTAACGAATGAGAATGTGAGAAATACAAACTAAATTTTTAATGTCGATAAGGTCGAAAATCGCTTGCACCACTTTTTTTTAACTTGCTATCCTTAAGCAAGTATTTTCCGACCTTCAAGCGATTTTCGACCTTATTGACAATGATGCAAACACCGGATTTTAATGAAGGAGCAATGTTAACGAATAAGAATGTGAGAAAAACAAACTAAATTTTTAATGTCGATAAGGTCGAAAATCGCTTGCACCACTTTTTTTAATCTAATTCGATAGTCTCATGATGAAATGAAAAGGTGCTAGAAATTGTAGCTGTCGTCACCGAATAATAGCCAGATCTAGTTGCTGAGTTGGCATCACTGCTGCAGATTTGAAGTTGTGTCAAATCTATCGTATCGATAGGCAGGATGGTGTATGGTGTATATGGACGAACTGCCGATTTGAAACAATTGCAAGCGTCAAATCTATCGTATCGATAGGCAGGATGGTGTATGGCTACTATAACGTTATATGCGCAAAACCTCTCGTCGGGTAACTCAGCCCATGTTACTGTACAATGTTTGTTCTGAGACTTTTGGAAATTGACAAAAAAAAAATAGTTTTCATACAAAATGAGAAATTGATCGAGCCCCTAAGTATGAAAAAAATTTTTTTTTTTTTTTGGGAATTTCCAAAAGTCTTAGAACACAAACATTGTACGCCACGAGTGGTTTTGCGCATTTAACGTTACACGTATTATATCACTTCTATCTATCGTCAAGAGCAAACCTAACCGATTGATTCATTGATTGATTAGTTTATAATGTGAGGTCAATATTTGTAAACACATCCACGATACAGGTGATATACAGAGGGTGCGGCAAAGTTTAAAAAAAAACCAGCGTCGACTTTCACACGCATCCACAAAACATTCCTTACTCCTCTGAAGGTTATTCGTTATTTATATTTTGTTTAAAATAAAATAACAGATCAGATTATTTAGAAAATTCCTGAATTATCGTGATCATTATAAAAACACACTCTCGTCTGTTTGTCCGACAACTTGACGGCACCACTTTAAGAGCGGTCATTTATAAAAATGTCTAAAACCGACAATGATATTTATCAGTTGTGTTTACATTGGGTTTTTGCTTAAAATAGTGATTTGATGTACGACATTGGAAGCCTGATGTGATGGGAAGGTAAACATCTGGAGCGATTGCCAGCAGTTGCAGAAGTTCTCAAGGACATTTTCACATGTCAACGGTATTTACGTCAACGTGGATTTATGATAAGCGTCCACAGGTCCGCATCGTACGTATCGGACGCATCGCATCAAACGGATTTCTGTGTCGGCAGCGATCGGATTGCCGACGCGAGTATAAGCATTCGGATTGCCGATGCCACCTTCATCGCTTCTACTGATCGGCATTCCGTATGATGTCATCGGTACACATCGCATTAAGGCATTGCCGATGAGCCGTCCGTACGACGCGGATCAGTGGACGCAGTTGTATGAGTTTTCATACAAGGCAAACTAAAATCCGTTACGTACGATACGTGCGATGCCGACCTGTGGACGTACACCTTTAAACACAGGCGTGCATAAAAAGTTTGAAAAATATACCTAGTTATGTTCGTAATCACGGTTGACATAGTCGCTGAGCAATCAAGTGCTGCGCAGTGTGTTCGATCCCCGTACGGAATAAATATCTGTATGATCTGTAAGGGTTGAACTACATCCGAGGATTCCGCCGCGTGCTATCGCATTATGCTTTCTGTCTCGGTCTAGCAAATGGCAGTTCTAAGCGACAGAAGGACGGAGGGAAGGCGACGGAAAAAGGCGATTCCGTGCTGCCAGATGAGGTCCAACCCTAACGCAGCCACCATACATGAGACATTCCAAGCAAGCTGCATCTTAAAGAAAAAGACCCTTTTAAAGATAAAATATTTGACTACCGGATAATATATTATCTAAATCTATAAAGATTCAGCATTACAAGTTTTCGTTTTTCTCATATATCATTCTATTAATGATATTATGAGAAAGATTTACAATTTTACAATATCTGCCGAGGCGGATCGCTAAATAATAATTATAAATCTATTCAAACTTTGTAAATAAATTATAATTTAGTTAAATATAATTATCTCATGAAGCGTTTCGTGTGCACTGACGTGTAATATTTCAAGCCGTAACGTCGTCTTTGAAGTTCTCTTCGCGTCAATCAAACGTTTTCCTTTCTGAATTTTGTTACTATATACTTAAAATTGTGTTCTAAAATTATTGGAGATATAATCTAGCTTATTTAATTATGTCTACTACAAGTCATACTGCTGCTACAAGTCATATAGCTGAAATTCGCATTGAATTTTAAGTTAAAATGTTAATTAGATTCAACATCAAACGGTCAAACTCATGCATTGTCTATTTTTCATACCCATAAGTGATAAAGGTTATCACACCCTAACATTTTTTTCAATATTATGGACATTTTTTTATGTAGCACTAGTTAAAAATATGGCAAAACAACGTTTTTGATATTTTGTAAGACAAATATATTAACTGCTTCACCCCAAATATGGCTGATATTTATCTCTTGTTGAATGTCAAAATTACATGAGACAGTCCCCCAAAACAACATTATCTATTTCGAATTCATTTGCACCAAAACATACTGATAGTTCTAGCTTGCGTTATACCACTGCTGGATAAAGGCCGATCACTTCCAGTTTTCTAGTGCCAAAGTGAACCACGAAACAAGATTTAATTACTTATTAAACATTAATTTTACGATCAAAAAAAAAAAAGAAAATTACTTAGGTATACCTAAGTAATTTTCTTTTTTTTTTTTGATCGTAAAATTAATGTTTATTCTGTCAGTTTTCCTGAATGATTGTAAGCCTACTGTAAAATTATTGCTATAGCAATAATTTTACAGTAGGCTTACAATCATTCAGGAAAACTGACAGAATAAATTAATGATCTCAATAATATTTTTGTTATTTTTAAACAGCGGCAAACAAAACACTTGGGTCAGTAATGAAAAATAAAAAGGGAACCTTTTATTGCTTGCCAATATTTTATATTTTTCTCAGAAACACATTTATCAATCAGTGCATAAAAAAAAACAATAACATTTTTGTTGATACTCAAAAGTTTATTGAACCATAACTAAATACAAAACCAATGCACTTTTCGTCTAAAACCAACAAACAAAAACTACAAAACGATTCTTGCATTAATAAAATTAAAAAGAAAAACAAAGTATTCTAGAACTGAAATGTTCACATAAACTTGAAACACTACAAATCTAAATCTTAGAGCAAAGACATAAAGTTCAATTTCAATGGGTCGTAAAGTAACAGGTAATTTTATTGCGTAGTAAATTGTGCGTTATATCTCTGTAACAATTTTGAAGCGAATGTAATGCGGAATGATGTTGTAAAGTTTCAGCGTGTAAAGAGGCGGAATTATACTGAAACAGTGAAATATATTCTGAGTGTTGTAAATTTTCAGACAGAAACGTACGAAAATTGTCAAAACCTGCAAAATTACAAAGCTTTTATTACTTATTGAAGTTTTCGGGCGGCCACATACCTACATAAGTTTTTTTTCGAAATGATGAATGAAATGTGAACAACACACACAAAACATGCACACACATTTGTATGAATTCACTGTGTTTGGAACTTTGGATAGAAAACGGATCAGGATTCCTGATCAGGAAAACTGATGTATGTGGCCGGCTTTAATCCGTTTCTTTTCATACCAGCGCACGTCAGTTTTTAGGGTTCCGTAGTCAACAAGGAACCCTTATAGTTTCGCCATGTCCGTCCGTCCGTCTGTCCGCAGTTTAGCTCAGAGACGCACAGTACTTGAGAGCTGTAATTTGGTGTAAATATACGGATTTGTTGTGCCTAAAAAGTGGTAAAATAAAATCTCTTAAAATATTTTTTTTTAGGGTAGGTACCTCCAGTACTTACACGTAAAGTGAGGATTTTTTTTTTCTCGCGTACCCCTTAGTGTGGGGTATCATTAAATAGGCCTTTAAAAAATAATGGTAGTTTCCATTAACATTTTTTTGATAAAAAAATTCGTTTGTGAAATATTAAGCTTTAAAGTGCTAAATTTTGCTCGATTTGAGTGTCCCCCCCCTCTACCAGCTAAACGGTTATGTTTGGGGGTGTGAAAAAATTCACAATAGTAGTACATATAACGAAGTTTAAAAGAAAATTATCATGACTAAGTAGGCTTTACTACTTTACGAGTAGTAGTCGACCAACTTATAAAATGTACTTGATATCATATTTTCTTAAACAAAATGTATCGGAGACAACTGCAAATATAAGTTTGTCAACTTTATTTTTACAGCTTTTATAGGTATGTTTTTTGGGGATAGGTAGGTTTTTATCGTCAACTATTTTTAACTAAATTCAAAAAAGGAGGAGGTTCTAAATTCGTTGTAATCTTTTTTCTTATGTATTTTCCCCGATTTCTCAAAGACTCCTGGACCGATTTTGAAAATTCTTCTTTTTAAAATTAAATTCAGCGAATCAGTTTAGTTAGTTCGCATACGTATTTTGATGGGCAACTACGGAACCCTACACTGTGCGTGGCCCGACACGCACTTGGCCGGTTTTTTTTTTTTGTTTTATAAATACATTGGCGAATTTATTGTTCGAGGCATTCTGTATCAGTCAACTAAGAGTGGATATTGAGTTCGACCTACGAGCTAATGTTTTTCAGTATCGACACCATTACTGACATAATAATATTATGCAGGGCTGTTGTAAAGAAATAATTTAATAAATTCAAGGTGGGTCAAGGTGTGAGTGTGTGAGTGTGTCGTCTTTTCTATAACAGTATACGTATTAAACATGAATATTTTTCTTGTTACAGGTAATGCCATTTGAAGAATTATATTAGGTAAGAGCAATGATATTCTGGGTAAAAATCCAATTGTCTGTGGAGCTTTTATCAACTTCATTGAGGTCGGCTTTTAATCTGAATACATGCAGCACTTACTCGTGACGGCCCAGAAGTTAACACCTCCTTTCTCATTGTGTCTTTTTTAAAATAATAATTATGTACTTGGTAGGCTACATATGGAATCAAAGACGATGATTCAAATATAGTGAGAAAACTTGGACTCCTGTGATCTATTAGCTTGGCCAGAACGGATTGAACCGGAACTAATCTTTTTGTTTCTGACAACCTTTTAAATCTTTGATATTTGATGTAAACAAAGAACAACCTGCGTTCTTTGTTACATTTATAATTGTGCCATAAAACTAACGTAATAAGTGAGAATGTTTTTTAAATAAAATCATTCATGTGCTGGTAACCAGAGCACAGTGGTGACTTCCGGTTTTCTATTGTTTTTTGCCAAGCTGTACGTTTAAAGTCATGGGAGAGGCCTGTAAGTTCCCAGAGGCGACTTAATCCAACATCAGAGTTCACAATCTCAAACGAAAACAAAGTAAATTTTAAAGAGTTTTCAGCGAAACCTCACTTATTATTGTATACCAGACAAGAGTACCAAAACAAAACAATAAAAGGCTTTCAAATACAAAAGATTAAAACAAAAACAAAACGCGGAAATCCTCAAACACACTTCAGAATGCTTATCTCCACCGCTTCATAAAATCCACTGACAGTAATTGCTCACGCTTGCTTTATAAAATGCTCGGGAACGAGCGAGCATTATTTATTTACGTATTTTTGGACGTATTGTTGGAACTTTGAGCATTCCTGAGACACTCGATTGTGCATATTTAATGAAGGAAGGCAGAGATAGGGATAAAGGGCGAAATAATATGTGTCGTCTTTTTGGAGAAATTTCTAGAAATATAAAGACGTTTATAATTGGAGGGATTTCGTAAATAATGTATCGGAATTCTTAGTACTTGTACTATATTACAGACAATATTAGATTTGTTTTATTCAAAGAAAGTTCTTAGTACTTACACGGTAATCCGACTTAGAATGTGGGTTTTGTCCTCATTTTCATTAGAGTTTGAAATGTTATTTCATGATTTATATGACGTATAACCGAAAAAGCTGATAAAGACATTTTAAAATACTGTTTATTTCAGTAGTATTACTTTTGTAGACGAATAGCAATGAAATTGCTAGTGTGTAGGAAATAAAATCGTTATTAACCTTTTTGCAAATAATTTTTAATGTTTAGATCCACTAAAACCAAGAAGTTCTCATCATCATCTAAATTATTAATAGTAATTTTTTAATAATAATTTATTTACGAAAAATACAGAGATTGCAGTTTTAAAGGTCTTAAAAAACATGCTAGGTGGTGTAAAATCGAGTGGGTGTAGCACTGTTCTCCTAGCCAGGTTATGAAATTGATAGCCTGTGTGAAGGAGAAACAGACTCGGTGCCCTATTCTTAAAGGTACAGTAGCAATTTATACATAACATAGGTATAGTTCGTATAGATGCAACAGTTTAAATTCTATAACAATGATGTATTTGATTTTTTTGTACATAATTTTAGTCAAACAAAAATTAAATACTTTACGTCCTTTATTTAATTTATTAACACGGGTGATGTCATCTTTCAAAAATGTGTGAATATATTATTTAACTATAACAATGATTAAATACTAGTTTTATATTTTTTAGAAATTTTAAAATCCGCATGTACCAACAAAACATCAAAATCTGCATCTAATGAATTACTAAGATTTATATCTCCAATTAAACTTCCCGAAATACACTGTATTTCAGCAAATCATGCAAATTTTAGCCCACAGCCTGGCTACTATTATTAATTTAGGTCATGCCTGGCAGTTGACGTTGGGACTAGAGACTAGTCTGAAAATTTCATTTCACTGGGGCTTAAATAGGAGACGCATTACAAACCGGTTTACGTGTCCATTTGTGGTGGAATATTTGTAGAGACGTTTTAGAAGTAATATGTAGGTAAAAGATCGTTTAGTTTGTAGTTTAATACTGAATTTCGGTGACGATAGTTTTATTACCAACGTGATGGGCTGATACACTAGCTTTCACCCATATTATATTTGTTACGGCTAATACCCGAAATGCGGTTAGAGCTAGTTTATTTTAAAGTATCATCAAAACTTAAAATATTGTGTATGCTGCATTCATGTAAAGGTTCGTCAAAATCTGTTCAGTAGTTTTTGCGTGTTAGAGTTACTTACTTCCAGTTAGATACAGAATATAGCTAGAGACTTTTAATCTTAGTAAGATGACGTTGAATTACCTATAAACTACCATAGACAGTTTTTATTTTTCCTCCTATGTCTTGCCGATTGGATTTTTATAGAATCTTAAAGATTTTGCTTTTCATCGAAATTTTATTTTTACAACTGTGCTTTTTTTCGTTTTTTTTTTTTTTAATATCCTTTTATTTTCTCTCTTGAAATGCAACGGTATTGATAACCGGAGGTAGGTATATACTGAAGGATCTTTTCACATAATTTTTCCTGTTCGAATGGCAGAAAAAGTCCTGCCCCATAATATCCATCTATTTCCTTCAATGGCCCTTTCGTGCCTTTCAAAACATAGTGGTACTCCAGCATTTCTTCCTCTTTACAAAGATATTTGTTACTGGCAGCCATTAATTTTCGATATTATCGAGTAATGTTATTTATGTGATAGAATAAAAAAAAACGGTTGTTTGTAGTTTTTGAGTTCATTCATTAGAAACAAACACTATATAAAATATCAAATCTTTTATCGTGCGTAAAATCATCAAATGTGTCCTCCCCAGGGTGGGACGAGAGGGACTGTCAGATTTGTACTGAATAAAATCCACGGTGATCTTACAATAGCTCTATACGTTCCAGGGTTATGGTTACCTGATGAGACAGTCCCGCGACCTAATTCAGAGGCGCTGAATGAATTCTACGAAATTGGCCGACTGAAGACGATTTGAAATATTACGACGAATTGTACGGAAAATGAAAAGCGCATCTATGTGTACGAACAAGGAACTAATGTTATACATCAAATTAACGTCAAAGTTCTCGTTTACATCACAAAAGATTTAAATAGGCTTCAGAGGCGTTATCACGAGATTTCTGTGTTTTACCTTGAAGCGTAGTATTTACTGCGTTTTTGTATGGAAAAATGACAAAACGACTATAGTATAAATGAAGAACTATTCTTCTTCCATCAAATTCATTTCAAGTTCCTGAAAAACTTGGAAATGTCATCATTTTTTTATGGTTAAATCATCAAATGAAGGACTCATTCAAAAAATACCCGGCCACGCAGCGGATGCCCGAAAAATAGTCACGATAAAACCTCAGATCAAATCTTCTTTACCAATACATGACATCACATTTTTACTAAAAAACGTTAACCTTTCAGCAAGTACTCTGTACCACAAACTAGTTTTGTAAACAACATAAATCTATTGGACAATAACCAGGTGGCACTTTCAACATAGTGTTGAATTTCTACTCGTTTACAACCAATTCATTATCGGGACTCGTAAACAATTAGTTTGGGTACGCGGGGAAGTGGTTATGAAGTTATGAATTGAATGGTGGTGAATGATATGTGTTATGCATATGCATATAAAGCCATGTATTCACTGAGCAACAGTGTTTCGGATACACAGTTTCTGAAACATCACGTAAAGTGTTCTCCGCCGCAAGTGGGGAGCACCGAAACATACCGATAAACACGTAGTGTTTACAGAAACAAAATTATATGTTTCTGAAACAAAATTATTTGTTTCAAACCACGTGGATTTTGTTTCTGAAACAGATTTTATAAACAATTGTTGCTCAGTGAATACGTGGCTTAAGAGCAAACAAGTCAACATTTTTTCCATAGAAACTTCGTTGGGGTTTTTCTCCAATAATTGACAAAGTACATCCAAAATTAAACATGGTATCTTTTTGTCTCATTATTAATTTTGTCTGTACGGAAGCAGAATTGTAAAATATGAAGCTATTAAAAAGTTACGAGCTTCTAAAGATTCGTTTTTTTGCTAATTTTAACACAACTTTAGGTGTAAATTAGAAGCTAAAGAAGCATCAAATTTCCAAAACGACGTCCGTACCGACACAGCAAATTTATCGAAGAATTTAATAAATTTTATTTGAAATTAATTGGTGCAGTAGTTTTTTCATAAAACCCCAACAGCCAAAGGCTTTTTCGTATTTTTTACGCGCGCCTTTTACTCTGAATGATCGTGCATCTCACTGAATAAGTTTTCCCCTGTTTTCTCCACGGGGGGATGACGCTCGCGCACACATGAACAATATGGCTCGATTTCCGGTGGAATATCATGGTTTTTGACCATGCCTGCCAGTGAGTTCGAGCTCGCGACTAGCGCCGCCTTAATACCAACAGATAACAGAAACATATTGCCCGAGAGCTATAATGTGCAATTTTGAGAATTTATTTCTAGTACGGTTGGTTTAATATTACTAGGTACTCATCCAGGTCTACATTTTGTTTAAAGATATTTGAAGAAGTATTGGGCATGTTTTTTGTGTGTTTCAGACCCTTTTCCATTTTTATTTTATTTTACTCCCTCCCTAAACACAGAGTCCCTAACGTAAGCTCAGTCGTGTTTGTTCGTTTTATCGTGTCGATTAGTAGAATGCCTGAAAGCCGACCAGCAGGTCCAAAACACTCAGAAATATTCAAAATGATTGACTTGGTGCATGAATCTTAAGCTATTGACGTGCCTAGAAATGTAAAAAGTAAATCATTAGAAATATAGCCAACACCCGACTGTTTGTTTCTCCTTTTATCGAGGAACTTTAAACCCTCATGCAACCAAAACTTCGATTGCCTTCCAGAGCTGTGAAAACTCTTCTGAAAATGAGCGTGGTTATTATATTTAGCTCCCCTGTTTTATGTTAATACTAAATCATCATCATCATAATCAGCCTATAATGTTCGCACTCCTGAGACAGAGGCCTTTCTCTCTGTGTGAGGCATAATCCACCACGCGGGCCCACTGCGGGTTTGTAGATGTCACATGTCTTCAAATGTTTTGGTTCTAGGACATGCCGGTTTTCTCATGATGTTTTACCTTCACCGTTTTGAGAGCAGTGGTGATGAAATAAATTAAACAAAGTAATGCGCTTGGCGGGGTTAGAACCCACGACCGTATTCGTAAGTCACTACCACTGGGCCACCACTGCTCTCATGAATACTAAATACCAAAGAAAATTCCTTAGCAGACGACAATTCAAGCCTGAAAAGAGCCTCTTAATCCGAGAGAGACAGGGAGTGATTGACAGTTTATTCTTCGAAGCAGTCGCACAGGTGATGCTTGTCAGGTGGAGTGAAAGTAATTTTAATTGACATAATGGGCCACATGGGAAACGAGAAGAATATACCTATTTAAAAGCCAGTCGTTTGAATTATTGTTGAACTAACAATTAATTAAAATCCCATACAACTTTTAACCTTTTGTTAAAAAAATACTTTGCTTAACTATTGATCAAAAAGTTGCCCTTAGCAGAAGTAGGTATTGATCGTCTATTCTCGTATATATCTCGTAGTGGTTTAAGATCTGCCATGAGTAGCATCTTTTACTCATCTGTTTATCGGATGATAATAATATTTTTTTAACAAAATTGTAATAGCAAAGGATAGTATGGCTAATGGGTTGTCTAAAATAATAACATGTTCATGATTTAGGTTATGACTTAATTCAAAAAGCTCACGTGTTAACAAAATCATCGAATTGCCAAAATAAGTTAAGGATCCTAAAGAAATTGAAAACGATGGGTTGCCTATAATATGTTTTTTTCTGTTATGTACTCTGGGTTGCCTACTTACCGAATCAATTACCCCAAAATGAAGATCAATATTGTATGCCTTTACATATAAGCAACCTTTCCACTATTTTTATGATGAGAACCTGTATATTTTCAATTTTTGAAATATCTCAGATGAATCCTTATATCGAGCAGTTATTACAAAAATGCAATATATTGACGATCACGTCAACTTGGAACGTGGCTTACGTTTTATTGCACCTTATTGCACTCGTGTCACTTAGCAACAAAGTTGTCATGTGTCGTACTATGTGACTGAAATTTCACTGACGTATTTATTTAGGTACATTCTATTTAGAGAGAATTTCGTAGTATAAATAATAACAACCTAATTCCAAATTTGCAGCGTGTTACTAATTTTCTTACCCCTGTTTTTACAATAAAAACAGTGCAATCACTGTTTTTTAAAAAAAAAACAATGTTCCGTATGTCGCAAAGCGCTGCAAATTTAATACACGTTAAAAAACGGTAAGAACAACCTAATTCCAAATTTGCAGCGTGTTACTAATTTTCTTGGCAATGTTATTAACGAAAAACCATTTTCACCCCTTTTCACCCCTTTTCAACCCTTTCCGTACACCCCAGAACGCTGCAAAATCACCCGGTATGTTATTTTACCTTCCTTAAGAACCCCTAAAAATTTCAGCGTGTTACTAATTATTTTCGGGTTTAGGCTTTAGTGACTGGACTATAATCTATAACTTTCATCTGATATAATATCTCTACACGGACAACCCCGGGTAGTTTTACTTCTGTTCTATCTTTTAATAATTTACCTTGTGAAACCCTGACTTTATGGAGTTGAAAATTATTTAAACATTGTTTTTTTAATGTTTTCCTATGTATCATCATAAAAATAATAGTTATGTTGAGTCACTAATGAAAAAGCTTTCAAACTAGTCATTCGTCAACCCAGGGGCCCAATTCTGCTAATTTAGTAATGACTCAATTGAATATCAATTGGATCTCAGTAGCAGTTTTAACTACATTTGATATTCTGCTACTAATTTAAGACCAATGGTTTTCCAATGACATTCCATTGAACTGCTATCAGAATATTTGCTAGTCTGCTCTTCAATCGTGTTACAATTGTAAATCGATTGTGGACTTTATCGGTATTCTACTCTCTAATGGCAATACTTATAACTGTTCAACTGAGAGTCAATTACAATTACACTACGATTCCATTACGACTCTATTGAGCTTACACAAGTTTTTGCAGAATACCAAATTTGTTCTAATCGTAATGGAGTCGTGATTGAGTTTCAATTGAATATCAATAGCATGTGAGTTAAATAAAATTAGCAGAATTGACGCCCTGGTCTAGGTGTCATCTGAAAGATTCATCTACATTTTTTCATAGAAATTTTGACGTAAAAATAGCCCAGTACCTAATCCACATGTCAGCAACATTGATGGACAGCCAATGTGTACAGTGGGCCCGGCCAGTCCACACCATCTGTCACGGATGACGTATCCTGTCCCTCTGAATGCGTAGAATTTATTATCGAAGCAACCTTTTTGAAGTATTTTTCTTCGATATTTTGCTAGTGGCATTTTCGGGTGCTGTGAAACTGTGAAATACTGTGACGTCGAATGGATTGGTAAAGTGTGAAATGTATTCTCGGCTTCAGACGAATTTTTATGAAAAAATATTGGTATTTTGCATCAGTTTACACGCAAATATTTACTATGTATTATGAGTATGTATCGCAGTGCATCTGCATTTCATACCAAACCAAGGGGTGGTTTGGTATCTCGAAGCAAAATTACTCATTAAAATAAGATACCTACCTAAAACAATGTAGGTGCGTTAGGTATAGGCTTTTAAGTGAAATAATTTCACATTTTATAACTCAAAAAAAAACATCATAAATATAGCGTAGCTAATTTCAAAGATTTTTTTAGAAAATAAAAATTCGATTCGCGGGCAGGATTCGGATAAACTGTATCCGAAGGCCGCAGGTTCGAATCCTGGGCGTGGATCGAATTTTTCTTTCTTATGAAAATACTCAAAAGAAAATGTTATATATGACAATTCATGTTTTTTTTAGAGTCATTTAATAAAACAATTAGGATATTAACGTTTATATATGCCATCAGGACTAGCCAAACAGTGTATTGAACCGCATGAATTAAAAAATATTCAAAAAATCCAGAGGTCATTCCACCAGAGATAGCCGAAAGCCGGTACGAAAAATCTCCACAATATTACCTACTAACATTCCAAACATTTCGCCCCCACATTTCGGTAAAATTCCCTTAACAAAAAGGTGTGTGCCCCCGCAGCGCGGCCGCCGGCTATTTACGTTCGTCTGGTCAAGGAAGCGGCCAGGGGCGATAGTGCGGCGAGCTCTAGGGTTGTCACGTTGCTGGCTTATGGCAACATTTTGTGGGGTTAAAATACTTTGAGCCAATATCCTGTGGGGTGTTGGATTAGAATGTTTTGTTGTGTAGTAAGTTTGTAATGAGTTTTAGTCAACTTAAAAGGATGTACATTGCATCGACATAAAGTCCTTTGTTTCATAGAACTTTATTTGTGTAAAATATATTTTTTTATTTGTGTAAAGTAAAATAGATTAGAATCAACTCAAGTTAATCCCTTTGATGTTGATTAGAGCCAAACTATAAGTGTGCCTTATCAATATAAGGCACGTAATTACGTGTTAAATATTCTTTGACTTCCTATTATTCACGCAGCAAGTCACTATACATATAATAATATAAACTCAAACTCAAATTCTATTCTTACATTTACTTTATTGTTATATTTTATAGCGCTGTTAACTGGACCTACCTACTAAAAAACATAATTTATCAAAACAAACAACTAATTCAATCACCAATAAAACTTTACAACACATCATAAACTCCTAATTAACATACAAATCGTGTGACAGCCCTGGGCGGCATTGACATTGCATCTATAATGTCGTTTGACGAGAACAAATGACACTTTAATTGCAATGGCGTCGTATTACACTGTCTGACGTCCAGGGACGTCCAAATTATTTACGGTGCAATTGATACAGTAGTCGCATGGTTTCATTGTAGTTCAGCAGTGGTGTTCATTTCACTAGATGTATGAACATGTAGAATGTGAATGGAGTAGATATATTAAGGATCGTTTAAGCCCATTTTTTTAGGCTGGTAAAATCATCAAATGATTTCTCCCACCCAGGGCAGAGCGGGAGGGACTGTCAGACTCGTACTGACTAAAATCCACGGTGTAACTCAATAGCCCTTCACGTTTCAGGGTTACCGTGACCCCGAAACGTAAAGGGTTATTGAGGGACACCGTGGATTTTAGTCAGTACATTCGTTAGTAAACCCGGCAGGCTTTGGCCCTCTAAAGAGAGGCTCCGTTGTAATGCTGACACACTTTGAGGCGCGCGTGGAACACAACGCGCCGTCGACCCGGGCATGATCCATGGTCGGACAGAGAGTCGCCCATTATTCGCTGCCCGCGATCGTATAAACCCATAGGAAAAAAAAACGTGAATTTGGCGTTTTACACTGGCGTGCTCGTTTAGCAGGGCTAAAGTCTAAGATAACCTTGGATGCAGCACTGCCAGAGTGTCAAAACTGCAGTTCGGTATTCACTAAAGCTACTAAGAGTGACGTGTCGTGTCACAGTCTCAAGGCTCTGCCTCGACGACGAGTTCATTGTTGCGTACAGCGTAGATTAATAATCTTAGAGAATAACTGGATTAGGACGGTCTTAATAGTAAAAAGAGTAGCGAAAGATGGCGTCAGGTGGCGTTCTATTTTTAGCCCGATATGAAGGTGTGAGATCATGTATTTTGGTCTCAAAAAAAACTAAATTAACTAACTGAAGACGTCCCTTTGTTGGCCAGTTTTCAGCTAACTACACTTTTGAATAAATTATGAAATAATTTATGAAACGGCACGAACACTACATTGAATATTTAATCATGAATAACTAGACCCCGTTCCTGAATGGCCGGATGCCAGAGTGAACTTCTTACAAAAGATGACAGTTTTTTTTTTGTAAACAATCTGCACCACTCTAGGAATTTTTATAAGTGCACTCTCTTTTCGTTTATTCACATAGTCCAATGGAATTTCAATGCGATTCGATCAATGGTATAAAACCGCCAACTTTCAAAGATCGGGCTGCTAAAGAAATTTCACAAAGCACTTTTTGCCCGATCCAGAAAACGAACCCAGGAAAACGAAAACAAACCCTCTAATAAAATTATTATTTAGACAAAACTCTTCAAATCGTTTAAATCAAACAATAGCAACACAAAATCTTCTACAAATCACCTATTGTAAAGATTGAACAGGAAACTAAAGTACTCATTGTAAATTATAAGCTTCAAAATAAATAATAGTTCTTGGAATTATCGCGCGTAAACGTAACACCCACAGAATCTCAGCCATTATTTCGCTATTCCGCCATAAAATAAAACTAATCGGATGTCTCTAGTTTAATGGGGAGTAGTGGAAATGGGAGACTGCCAAGTCATTAAAAAGAGATAATTATTTAATTCAATTGGTTTCATCTGTTTTAAGAATTTCACGGTTTCGGAAAATGTTGACAGCTGAAAATAAGAGCTGATTTAGAAGGGACATTTCATTTTGAACAGTGAATATTATTTTTCTTTTTTTTTTACTTATAAAATTTTCTTTTTGTCTTACCAACACTTTTACTTTAAAATTAATGTAACCACAATTAAGAACTGAAATGGGTAACTGACTATTTTTATCCGTTTTTTTTTTTTGTTCAATATTAATAATTATTATCTTACGTTCTTTGACAAAATCACCATAATTCTTATAATCTTATGGCAATTCATTCAGGGCGGGATTCTGCCTTTTTTTCGAAAAAAAGAGGAAATAAAACGCCCACCAATGTTTTCTTTGGGCAGAGATTAAAGTGCGTTTTCAAAGTTAGTTTGTGTAATCCAAAACGTTGTGCAATACAAAAAACACAAAGTTTAGATATTTAAGAGATATTGTGCGTAATTTATAATACTACATGCTGGTTAATAGTACGAATCTGTATGATAAATTACCAAGAGCCACGGTTCATACATTTGTCATTGAGCTCTCTACATATCTACACTACATGTATACATCACAATAAGATATTTTTATTGCTGTTTACATTGCATTTGTTAGGTCAAATGATTACATGAATCATTGTTATGGTAGAAGCCGTCATGTAACAATAATTAATTGATTTTGAGGCCGCGGATACACATGCGTTTTTTTCCAGTCCGTTGTTTACGTGACGCCGATCTCATGAATGAATGACTGTCTTGTTTTCATTTCAATGGATTTGTTCTTGGCCTTATTAAAAGCCGAGAAGCAAAGATGAGAACTAAGATGGAACGAGCTCATCCAGAAGGGATTTGAACTCAAAGAGTTTGGCGCCAGATCCTCTACCATGAGTTGTCTTCACGATACTCGATCATCGATATCGACCGCGTTTGGTGCTCTCATTGGTGGAAAGTTCTTACAACCTTGGAGCGGGCCAATGAGAGCTCCAAACGCGATCGAAATCGATGATCGAGTATCGTAATGACAACTCAGGTGGTCGCCAGCCTGGCATACCATCGCCAGTGAAATCGCTCAGCCGGCACCGCAGGTTACAGGTAGACCCGGGGTCGCGGGTCTAACGAGTAACCGTGGCCCCGCAACATAAAGTGCCATTGAAGGACGCCGTGGATTTTAGTCAGTACAAGTCTGACAGTCCCGTCCCTTTTTTTCCCTACTTCTCCACTATTCTTTTCTGATTTATTTCGTTGAGAGATCCAAGACAGTTAAATTCATTCTCGGGGACATGTCGACCTTCATTGTCTCGGCGCTTTTCTAGTGGCTGCCACTGTTGATTCTGGCTTTCAGGAGTTGCAGTGGTTTAGGAATAGTGTGATGGGTTCGTCCCAATTAAAAAAAAGTAAAGCCCCGTCCTGCCCTGGGACTCATTCGATGATTTTAGCACGTAAAAAAATTACAGGTGGAGGTTATTTTTTCTGAAGCGTTAAACTTGGACCCTGTGTCTGACACCGGTGGGCTACAGTACTATTGTTTCATTATTTTGAAAAGTTATTCGCTATAAATATCTTTTTTTATTGTGGTAGTTAACAAATGAATCCTACAAACGCAGGTTAGAACGGGAGGAACTGTCAGACTTGTACTGACTAAAATCCACGGTATCCTTCAATAGCTCTTTACGTTAGGAGGCACGGTAATTCGTAAGTCCCGCAACCATTACAAAATTAATAAATGAGAATAATATTTAAAAGAATAAATAGTTATTAGCTCTAAAGTCTACACAGGAATCTTTAATAGCTTTACATCTCAAAGCTATTAAACTGCCAAGCATTTTAATATCGGAATACTCAATAATTGGAATGTGAAGATAAAAATAAACGCCGTATAAAGAATCTTTAGATGGATATTTTTGTCGGGAAATTAATATGGAAATAGATTTTAATCCCGATAGGTTCCTTTTTTATAAAATCACTTTTTTGTCGCAGTGGGAAAAAGAAGACATTTTTATTATGATGTTAATAATGATCAACATCTATTTTTTTTCAACATACAGCACCTGAATTCCCTAAGCTTCTTCATCTTCCCTAAGCTTCTGCATCTTCGTAGATATGCGGGCGGCGAGTAAAAGGCAACTCGCTGTTCGACCATGGACCATGCCCGGGCCGACGGCGCGTTTTGTTCCACGCGCGCCTCAAAGAGCGTCAGCAAAATAACGGGGCCAAAATACGGGCTCTCAGAGGGTCAAAGCCTGCCGGGGTCGGGGGATTCATTTCATTACCGTGACCCCGGAACAAAAAGGGCTAGTAAAGGACACCATCGATTTTAGTCAGTACGGGTCTGACAGTCCCTCCCGCCCTGCCCGGGGCCCGAGGACTCATTTAATGATTTTACCAAGCTAAAAAAAGGTACTAAATACATTTTTAAATTTAAAATGCAAAAATATAATAGCTAATGCTCACAAAAGAAAACATGACCTAACTCAACTCAAAAACAAATTAAACTGACTAGGTCAGCATGTTTTATATGTTAAAAACTCATTTTAAGAGCATTTAAATGTATCCCTTATAGTCTTCGGACTGGGGTCCAAAATTATTAAGCCAAGTTGATTACCGAGGTATGTAATGCTTCACGATAAAACATAGTTCCTTGTCCTTGTTTTTAATTGCCTAACCTCCAGAGTTAACTAAACACAACCCAAATTCAGCGTATCATAAACACAACCTTTCCTTCATAAACCTGACATCGCCATCTTGAATTTCGAGAGCCTTTTGTAATAACAAACTCTAAACAATCATTTTATAGACGTCGATAAGGGTGGGACGTCAAAACTTACAGGTTAAAGTACTTATAATTGGGTCATAGGACCTACATGAGACGTGGCACGGTGTAACGATATTGCCAGTCACAAAATAAATGCGGGTGTCATCATCATCATCAGCCTATTAATGTTCCCACTGCTGGGACACAGGCCTCCTCTCTGTGAGAGGGGGTGGGCCATAATCCACCACGCGGGCCCAATGCGGATTGGTGGATGTCACATGTCTTCGAATTTTTGGTTCTAGGACATGCCGGTTTCCTCACGATGTTTTCCTTCACCGTTTTCCACGGGAAAATGCGGGTGTGACACGGAGTAATTACTCCAGTTTTGTAAGATAGCTTTTAGGTCTTAGACGGAAAGGGCAATTGAAGGAAGGTTTTTTTTTTTGTCAAACTGTCTTACAATCCTTTCCGTTACAGCCAGGGCTAAAGGAAACTTTTGATGAGTTTACAACCCCAAAAAAAAATTGTTAACAATATTTTTACAGACTCGATAAGGATGGGACGTCAAAACTTACAGGTTAAAGTACTTATAATTGGGTCATGGGACCTACATGAGACGTGGCACGGTGTAACGATGTTGCCAACCACAAAATAAATGCGGGTGTGACACGGAGTAATTACTCCAGTTTTGTAAGATAGCTTTTAGGTCTTAGCAGGTTATCTTGACAGAAGGGGCAATTGAAGGAAGGTTTTTTTTATTTTAGTCAGACTGTCATAAATAGAATCTTTTGATGAGTTTACAACCCCAAAATAAATAACTGTTAACTATAATTTTACGAGGAGCTAGCGGCTAAATAATTACAGCCGCACAGGCCGATCTTCCGGGATAAGCAGCTTGCAAGGTTGGTCTGTGGGTGGGTGACCATCTGTCATAGCGAGTTTCCTCCGTGCCTCGGAAAGCACGTAAAGCCGTTGGTCCCAGCTGTCATTTGTAGATCTTTGACAGTCGTTATCTACTGTTAGTCAGAAGCTCTAAAGTCTGACAACCAGTCTTACCATGAGGTATCGTATTACCCAGTTAGTGGGTTGTGGAGGTCCAACAGGCAGTCGCTCCATGCAAAATACTGATATCCAGCTAAATCTGGATTGACTGGAAGCCAACCCCAATATAGTTGGGAAAAGGCTAGGCAGGCAGAGTTAACAATATTTTTACAGACTCAATAAGGATGGGACGTCAAAACTTACGGGTCAAAGTAAGTAGTTATAATTGGGTCATGGGTCCAGTACACGAGACATGGCTCGGGGTAACGATGTTGCTAGTTCAAAATAAAGGCGGGTATGATACGGAGTAATTACTACAAAGTTTTGCAAAGTTTCTGCTTAATAAAGGTCAAGTAGGCACGTAATTATCTATATTAACAATATTAGATACTTCTTCTTGGTGTCGCTTACTAACATGCTGTTTTTAGGGTTCCGTAGCCAAATGGCTAAAAACGGAATCCTTATAATAGATAAGTCATGTCTGTCTGTTTGTGTGTCCGTCCGTATGTCACAGCCACTTTTTGACGAAAGTATAAGAGCTATCCTATTGAAACTTGGTAAGTAGATGTATTATGTGAAACTCAAAAAATAATTTTCGCCTGACCCACACGGGACTGACAAAACGGGGAATGACCTGTGTGGGGTATCTTTGAATAGGTCTTGAAAAATGATATTGAGGTTACTAACATCATTTTTTCTAAACAGAACAGTTGGCGCCCTTGGCCGGTTTTTTTTTGTAAAAGAACTTTACCCCATACTAGAAATTCCTTCTACCGTCTTGGGGTCAAGGGTGCGTTTCTTTGCATTAAAATTCATTCATCATTACTTCTTGTTGACTTTACAAACATTTGTCCCAAGCGAAAATCTAACCCGCGACACGCAGTGTAGTAGTGTTTTCGCTGTCGCGAATCAACCGTCACGTTTTTGCAAAATATGAGATTGTCTTGGCTTTGTACGTTTATCACGTCGAATTTCTTTTAATAATAAATATTATATTCAACGTCTATAGGCATTGTGCCAGACGCAAACATTCATGTCACTTCTATAATACTGCTTTAAGACTACGCATACCAATGTGTTCAAGTCTTGTCTTTTTTTCACGACTAGATGTTGCCAGCGGCTTCACCCGCTCGAAAATAAGGACCACGGGAAGGTCGTACTGGAAAATAAGAAGTAAGTAGTTAAGTACCCTGTTTTGTCCTCCGGTTGTAAATAATTAGCTGCTAAACTATCTGTGTACCAAATTACTTCCTAATCCGTTCTAAAACAACGACTTAATTCTTCTTAATGATTCACGTCGTAAATGAATAATGGAATTATAACCAATGGCGTTGCTGAAAATTCGCGAATTACAACTTCTAAGAAGTATGGCTTACGGAGGCCATACACGTTAGGGTTCGTATGATGGTTTTAACCGTGCAAGCAAAACAGTTCGCACGCATAACTGATAATACCGAAAATTTTACGGTTGTAACACACACGCTAAGGGTTGCCTGTCGGTTATGCAAACAAGGTTAAAACCATCATACAAACACTAAAGTGTACAATTGCACATGTCCCATGAAAGTGGAGGTTTTAGGGTTACACCACATCTGGCAGCACGGAATCGCATTTTCCGTCGCCCTTTCTCTTTCTGTCGCTTAGAACTGCCATTTGCTAAACCAGGACAGAAACCATAATGCGATAGCACGCGTCGGAAACCTCGAGGCTATCGCATTGTCGTGCTATCGCATTGTCTCGGTCTTCCAAATGGCAGTTCTAAGCGACAGAAAGAGAAAGGGCGACGGAAAAAGGCGATTCCGTGCTGCCAAATGTGGTTCAACCCTTAGACCTACTGTATTTTTTTTTTGTGAAAGAATAACAAACATCTATCCATCTCTCCTCACAAACTTACGCATTTGTTAGAGTTAGATTGCCTTTATGCAGACAAATTACTCTAGAACACCATTCCGTATGCAGGTCTGCTTCTAAGATTTATAGTAAGAGAAAATGTTCGTTAAAGGCTACTATTTAGGCTAGACCAAATGTCTAACACACTTGGGACTCTTCTACGAAGATAAGTAGCCGTTATATTTTATTCGCTCGAAGGAAAACTTCGTTTTCACTAAAAGGGGAAAAAGTTCAACAGAAAAATCCTTTTGTTTTGAATCGTGGAAAAATTTCGGAATTCTTTTGTTTTTTTTTAATCGTGTTTTGTTGAAATACCTTCTGTATCTTGAAAGAAATTTTTTAAATGCCACATCTCGTCGTGATGAGCCGTCAAAAAGGTTTGTTTCTTTTGCTTAAATTAAGACTTTTTTCGTGGTAAAATCATCAAATGAGTCCGGCTCAGGGCGGGACATGAGGGATTGTCGGACTCGTACTGTCTAAAATCCACTGTGTTCCTTCAATAGCCACTTACTGTCCTGAGTCACGGTTACCTTGTGAAGCAGACCCAAGACCCCACAAAGCTCTTGCCCCCTAAGGGGGCCCCGTCACATTACTGACAGCTCTTTGAAACAGCTCTTGCTGACAGCAAATTGAAGTGTATCTAAATAAAGATCTATGTCAATGATTCTGATTCTTTGACGAATATCCTTATTCCCGATTTTAGTGCGTATACAAACTCCAAGCATAGCTCTTTCTATTGCTCTAGCTGGGTAGCTCTTAGTTTCTCTAGATAGCCAATCCTGTTGCCATTTTTACTAAAAACGAATTATTGACTTAAAGAAATGTCAATTGTTGATCTATTGAATTATTGAACTTCGTTTCGAAATTGCTTTTGTCGACTTATTATAATGAATAGCGTTCTTTATAAAATTATATGTACATATATTTACATAATATACAATATTATAATTAATTAATTAATAATTATACATAAATATAATATAATTTTCAATCTATTAATAGGCAATAACGGTAGCTCATTTATTATAACAGGAAAGTAAGAAGAATAATCACATTTCTTTGATCAGACAAAAGTACAGTCACGGCATAAAATGTTATTTGCTTTCAACATAATACCTTAAAGATTCAGCTGTCTGAAGAATTTCTGCCAAGATAGCAACACAATCTTGGAGGTCAAAAATCCCCAAGGGTTCCGGATTATTATGTAATTAACTCCGAAACGAGCCCCTTAATAATAAATGAAGCATCCCTTTGGTGATAAGTACGAAAAATAAGGGTCGATTGTGAATAATTGAGCTTTTGAATGATTTACCTCGTTATTTTGAATTTCCCAATTAGAATGGAATGCGAAGAAAAAATTCTGGAAAGAAAATGTAACCAAATTCATCGCTGTTAAAGGGTTGATTTCTAAATCTTAGTTAACATTTTTGTGAATAAAAATTTGTTTTATATTATCAAAATGATTTAATTTTCGAATAATAGAATATTTAAAAAACAGAAATGTTTAGAATTTCCATTTTTTTTTTCATTAAATAGTAATCAAAATTCACGATGCAAAACGTTGCTTTGAATTAACTTAGCCGTCGTTTATAAAATCAATTGGCAGCAGTAAGTGTTGAATGAATAATAGTGATGTTCTAAATCGAGGGGAAGGGCTATCGATGACAGAGACTAGACGTCATTCTGACCATCACTCCATCAACACATTCACTGTAAACTCACCAAAAATAAAAGAAACACACCTTTTTATTCCTAAACATTGACGTAACATGAAATATGAACACCTTGAAACCTCGATATATTATGTAAATGCTCATTTTGATAACACCCACGTCTTGAGTTGTATATACTTTGATTAATGGTCTCGATACTTCAGCAAGCGGATTGAATAGGTCTCTTGTGAGCCCTAAAATATCTGTCAGTAAGTGCTTTAGACTTTGTGAATATAAAGGGGACTACGCATTGTTTCGGGTCGGCCCGAAGAAAAGGAAGAATAATTTGCATCATTGAAATATCGACCGCGTACCTTAAAAGCGAGGAGATTTTATGCAGTGTACTACAAACCATCAAACAGCATCTTTAATTAGACGAGAACGAAGAAATAAAGAAACATCCGTTTCTTTTCGACGTAAGACTAGATAAAATTCGTAGACGTAAGACTAGATAAATTAGAATGTTGGAAGATTTCTAGAAGAAAGAAATGTTTTTGTTCTTTAGTCATCCACAGATAGCGATATGAAAAGACTTTTTTCTTCGACTGGAAGCCATTAGACAACCCCAAGAAAGTGATAAAATTAGACAGATGATGAAAACTGATCAGAAAACTTTATTTTAAACCATGTTCAGAGGCCTTACCACGACCTCTTAACGCGATCCAGTTTAGGCTGTGGGAAAGAGACAGAGCTATATAAGTCGTCTGGCGCGACCTCTTTCCCTCAGCGAGTTCAAATCGGCACTCTCGAGCTGTGCCGAATTATGGCGCATCCGATCACGTGTGTACTACGCCTTAATCGATCGCGAAAAGACAAAATACCTATAGGTATTTTTATTATAATGTTCAGTTCAGTTTTTTTTTTCATAACAAAGGAACAAAGGAAAGGTTTTTCACGTTAAAGTCTGGGTTTAAGTGCCTCTGTCTTGTTTCTATTCATTCATTGACTGTAGTGCTACAAAATTGTATAGAAGAGAATGAGAAGATATTGAATCTATAAGTAGCTATAGGTATACACGTGAATTTTATGATCAGTTCCACGTATGATCAGTAGCACGTGCGTAATATTTTGAACGAGGTATTCCCATTTGAGCAACTATTTCCAGAGCACCTTTTTTAATTTTTAAGAGCAATTATTTACTCCCTTTTGAGCAATTAGTTGTTGACAGTGACTTCACCCACGAGTAATAAAAAAAAATCCATGTGAACTTGATACTGGGAAAAACGGTAAGCATAAATTGTGTTATTCCAGAGTATAACCTATCTGTCACCAAACACCAAGATCCGTTCAGCCGTCCCTAATGTAATTGCGCAGGTATCAAACAACAATCCATCTAAACATCCAAACTTTCTCTATTTTTAATATTAGAAAGATGAAAAGGTATCCACCAAATCTTTACACGTAAATTTATGATCGGTACCTACATATTTCATACTAGTATTACGTTAAGTGGTATTGAGGGACGATAAAGTTGGTACAGAATACGGTCACACCGTCTGCTAAGTTTGGGGATGTCCTCTCGTAAAAGTATTTCTATTTATTTCGGCTGACTGACGGACTGTTTCTCATAACGGCGGTAAAATTGATGAGCAAACAAATCTTATTTTGCATTGAGATTTTGTTAGCTGCTCCATTTAAAGGTGTGCGTCCATAGGTCGGCATCGTACGTATCGGACGTATCGTACGTAACGGATTTTAGTTAGCCTTTGTATGAAAAATCATACAAGTGCGTCCACTGTTCCGCATCGTACGGACGGCTCATCGGCAATGCCTTTATGCGATGCGTACCGATGACGTCATACGGAATGCCGATCAGTGGAAGCGATGAAGGTGGCATCGGCAATCCGATTTCTGATACTCGCGTCGGCAATCCGATCGCTGCCGACACAGAAATCCGTTTGATGCGATGCGTCAGATACGTACGATGCGGACCTGTGGACGCTTACCATTAAGCTACCGGCATTACAATTATGTTGTTCTCACAGACACAAATTACTCAAGAAACAAACACTTTTATTTCATCAAAACAATTTATATACCTAGACACCTATACAACATCGTAGTCGCCTAACATTAACAAAACACACTACTAATACTAAAACAATTTCCACGAAAAATAATACTTAAAGAAGCCTACAAGGGCTTACACAGTTTGTCCATCCATCAAGAGTATAACAAAAACCTTCCCTTATTGGGCCAGCCGGGCTGTCAGCCGTCCGTCGTTCAGTTTTATTGGACTGTCAGCCTTATTGGAAGGTGGCGAAGGATAGGCCATTAATTTGTTACGGAATTACATGTACCAACGTGTGGGACGTAAATTGAAACGGCACGTTGGACTTTGATTGTTCGGTCCGTGAGTCCGTGAGTGTTTCGGTGTGTGAGGAGGCCGATTAGTGTTCGTGTTGAAATAAGTTAGTTTGTTAGTAGAAGGTAATAGCTGTTTACTTATTTGTGAAAAAAGGAACCGACTTCGAAAACAAAGCGTCTTTGAAAATCAACAACCCAAGTAAGTAAAAAGCGGATCCATGTGGGTAATGTAAAGAAAACTTCTCTGAAAACCGCCCTAAAATCGGTTCAGCCAAACGCGTGATAATCGCGGACAACAAACATACATACAAACATAAAGGTCGAACTGTAAAAATCTTTAACTTTACCATTTTTTTCTTTTAAATAATTCTTTAGACCATCAATCCATCTTTTCTTTCTTTGTTTGGTTCAATAAACAGTAGATAGAAGAAAATTTTTCTATTTTCATGTGACGCACCCCACTGGTTGAGAATAACAATAATAAGCAGAGCTTGTGCTATGGGTACTAGACAACTGATAAACATACTTATATATTTCTAAATACATACATAATATTATAGATAAATTACACCCAGACACAGAACAAATGATCGTGTTCATCACACAAACATTTGTCCTGGGTGGGAATCGAACCCACGACCTCCGGCATAGCAGTTAGAGTCACTAACCACTAGACCAACAGACCAGTCAATAGATCGTGGTTATCAATAAAAGTTCAGTACATTATTTTGCCCTGACCATTTATAATGGATCTTCCTGTAAAACCGGCAGTAGAAGCACATTTTTCTTTTTCATGCGTTGCACCCTACTAATGTGCCACTGGTTAAGAATCCCTGCTAAGGTTGATTAAATTTTTCAATAGATCGTAGTTATCGATAAAAGTTCAGTAAATTATTTTGCTCTGACCGTCTAATGGTTCTTACTCTAAAACCGAACGGAAGCTCTGAAAATGTTCATCTAACGTCCGGAAAACCGATAAAATAAAAATACGAGAATCTTCCACCATTAACCCGATTACAGGTTTAAAACTAAAACTTCGTTATGTATTATCGATCCAGGAACTACACTACATTTTTATAAAAAAAGACATTGCTAAAAGAGGTGGTACACGAAGTAGTTCCTATACCCAGTTCCTACATTAAAAAAAGTAAATGAATACCTTATTGAGTTAAGAACTTTTTTTGTAAGGACTTTCTACCGTTTTTACCTGCATGGAGACGATATTCAGAGAGAATTTAAAATTAGAATAAAAATGTTGTTAGTGTAGTGTATAGTTCCTACGTAGGTCGGTCGGTAGATCTGACCACTTTTTTATATTATAACTAGCCTACTCTATCCCACTCCTGAGCAAAGGCCTCCCCCATTCCTTCCACTTCTCTCGATGGTGTGCCTCCTCACGCCAGTTCACTATTTTTTGAAATTTATTAAGCCGCTGCTTGAAATTAAAGACAGCAAACATAAAGTTGGAGTTACTTTAACATTAATTACAATATTTCCATGAATTCGATGTATTATAGAATCTCATTATTTTTATTTCTTCATTTTCTGCTCCCAATCCAATACTAAATACTCAATATCCAATACTCTCAAAGAGATTTTCCAAAATATAATAATGAACCTCGTTTGACTGTAATACATAACAACAATATTACAGAATTTTTCCACATGTTTTATTTTAAAAGTTCATGGGTACGTTCTGAAATTTTTCCACAATAAGTAAAATTAGCAGGCCTATTTTAAATGGCCGAGTCACAGTCTTAAAATATCAGTATTCTAATTTGAAATCGTCTGAGGAAAAGTTCTATACGCTAAGGTTGACAGCCCGACACCTACCCACGCCTTTCAAATAAAAACTTTTTCGTCCAACGTATGGAAACATCTGGCTGAATCGAATGAATATTTTATTTCGCTATCTGTCGAACAAAAGTACAATCAATTTATTTGTATTGATAGCTTTTTCAGTGTTTTGTTTTTTTGTAGACGTGTTGAAATACTGCTTTATGTTGTTCATGCATACGATTTTACCGTACTGTTAGTAAGACTGCCCCATTAAACTTGGGTTAAGTTTAAACTGCAAATTTTTAGAAACCTTCAAATACATAATTATCTTTGTTTCGTTTTGAATGGTACCGGGCGTCAATAGTAATAGAGTATGGCTAGAGTATGGCTAGCTGACATAAATATACCTACGTATTTATTAAGGGTAAGGCAGAAATTTAGATAAAACTTTGATGAAATACAACCTTATAAAACATTTTCACGAAACTTTTCTCCGTTCTACACGAAGGTTCTACATAAATATCTGTCACAAAAAAACACGAATCTCTAATTCGTCCCAAAACTTTCAAATTTTTTATTTATATTCATGGTAACGCCTTCAAAACATCTACAATGAAAATCTTGAATAATTTAATACTACGAAACGAACCGGGGTTGCTCGCGCGATTCTAAAATCCGGCTTTAAGGCTAAAATCCCTGTATTTTCTATTCGCTTGCCTTTATTCGTGCATTGAATAACCCGGCCGTGTGTCGTCAGCTTTATAGAAAATTCATACTTCCATTAAAGCATAGATGTAGGAGCACTTTCAGAGAATTTCGATTTGGTGTCAAGAATTGGATGAGATGGAGAAGATTGGAGAATTGGATAAGAGAGAATTGGTGATTTGGATGAGGCATTTGGCTAAATAGTCTTGGTCTAAAATGTTTATTCTACTATTGGAGAATTAAGTCCATTTAATGGGTAACTATCGGTTTCATTAGCATGGTTGTGACCATTTACAGTCTTACTACAAAAAAAAAAAAAGTGCCAACTGCAGATAGCCGTTTGACGTTGATATATTATGGGAAGCGTCCACAGGTCCGCATCGTACGTATCGGACGCATCGCATCAAACGGATTTCTGTGTCGGCAGCGATCGGATTGCCGACGCGAGTATCAGCACGTATTATAATATATATTACGTACGATACGTCCGATACGTGCGATACCGACCTGTGGACGCGGTGAACCCGTCCCCTTCCAGTCCGAATCCTAGATTTTATATCAATACCCCGTTATGACATTGGACCCAGCTGTCTTTTATAATTCTTAGACAATTAATAAAGTGTTACCGGAAACGAACTAGCGACTGCCAAAGAAGTCCGAAATCTGATGTCTGTCAACAGAATTCCCAAAACTGACAGAAATTCAAATTATTCTTCAAAGTGACAGAAATTGATAGTTATTAATAATTAGACGTAAGATAAGTATCGCCAGATTAGATAAGCCGTCATTTGAGTTTCAGCGAATTAATAAGACGAATTTAATTAAGAACATTTTCTGTTAGTGCTTTCATTAATTTGTTTGAATTAATTGGATTATTCGTAAAGAATTTACGCGAATGATTTGAATTACACCTAAATAAATAATGAGAATTTTACATAAAATGTACATTTCACCAAATCCTACTACTATTATAAAGGCGAAAGTTTGTAAGTATGGATGTATGGATGTTTGTTACTCTTTCACGCAAAAACCACTGAACGGATTTGGCTAAAATTTGGTACACAGATAGTTTATAACCTGGATTAACACATAGCTTTTATCCCGATTTTATGTTCCCGTGGGATAATTTTCGAGTTGTAGCGGGTGAAGCCGCTGGCAACAGCTAGTAATCCATAAAAAGTTTGTTGCCACGATTTTCGAGGAACTTAGGACGAATTTATAGAAAATTCGATCAACAGGGGTAACGTTGAGTAACACTAAATCAGGGAGTTAACCTCCTCATGGTAAATTGAGCGTACTTACACGATATAAGACGTAACAATAGTTTTTTCTGAGAAAATATCTGGTTTTCTTTAGATACGTCTATTGTTGAGAATTGCCTTTCAAAGGATCTTTTGAACTGGATAGATTTTTATAGCCTATAAAAAAAGATGAAAGTAACAAAAATACAGATACTTGACGCCATCGCCATGGTAATGGTGAGGATTTTTTGTATACCTAGTAAATCCCCCGACACAACCTAATAAATGTCTCGGTCTAGCAAATGGCAGTTCTAAGCGACAAAAAGAGAAAGGGCGACGGAAAAAGGCGATTCCGTGCTGCCAGATGAGGTCCAACCCTTAAGTTAATCTAGATAATAATTACATAATTTCTTTTGTTTTTTTTTAGTTTCTCTGTTAATTGATATGAAGTAAATTAGAAACTAGAATTGTAGCATACACTAACAGGCACAGATTAGTTTTAATGACGAAGAAAACAATTTAATTTCTTATATTTATGGGTTTAAAGAAAAATGTGGTCAAATAATGCTCACCCAGCAAAGCAAAGCGAAGCGGTGAAAAATATAAACATAAAATATATCGTATTATTGCGGCAATGAAAACTTCTTTCCTATCTACTGAACGATCATCTTACGATATGTACTCGTACATTATTTGAATATGAGAGAATGTGAAGATGAAACAAAACAAACAAAAAAATAAAACTATATCAACCAATCCCTAGTCTCCACAAAAAGTTTCAATAAAGATTTCAGCTCTACTTTAATATAAACCGCGTCGGAAAAAGAATCGAAAAGAAAGATCAAAAGATTATCCTGAATGCATTGTGACAGCCCCTAATTCAATGAGTCCCCTTCATTTCAAACAAATTGTTTCTCGTTACTGTCTTAAAGGCGTGTGCAGACTTCGCAACTGTGACAGCCGATTGATTGACGACGATACGTAGAGAAGTGGGCAGTCTCCTTTGTTACAGTAATTGGGATTCGCGTAACGGTTGATAAATGTGAGAAAGATTTTTTGTCTTTAGTTTAGTGATCCTATTATAAAGGGCGTTGTATTTTTTTTAATACTTAGCAGACTTATCTTGTAGACGCCTACGATGACGGACGTCACAAGACGATGTCCGGCTATTGAAGGCGCGGGCAAGCGGGCGGCGAGTGATGGGCGACTCGCTGCCCGACCGTGGACCATGCCCGGATCGACGGAGCGTTGTGTTCCATCACGCGCTCCTCAAAGAGTGTCAGCACAATGACTGGGTCCCCCCTTTTAGATCCTGGAACGTAAAGGGCTATTGAAGGACACCCTGCCCTTGGTGGGACGACTCATTTAATGATTTTGACACGATAAAAAAGTGGACTTAATATCTTAGGCGTTCACACGACTTAAGTATTACGACCAACTGGTGATAATTAATTAATTATAACGCTTTCATTATCCCTAAACTTGTCCTTATTAAAAGAGAAAATGCAATTTTCTAGGCATTTTTCTCATTAATAAGATCATGGAATCCAAAAAGGTCTTGGCCTTTGGTTTGTAGCAGACACAAAATTACAATTGCAATAAAATAATTTATGATATTGTCAGTTCTATTTCTTGGCCAATAGAATAGAATTTTTATGTTAATAATCAGCTTATAAGTAATCTTTTTCGTCCCCCGGATTTGCTGGTAAATTTTCCCTTTCTTAACTATTTTATACATCCTGGTAATGTTTTCTCAGCCTTGCAAATAAAAATAATCATATCCAAGTTTTAGTGTACAAATAACCCTATCCAAGTGCCACTAAGCTTGAAAATCAATATTCCGTAGGTAAAGTTGTAAAGGTATCGCAAACCAATTCCATTAGGGCACACCGTAATAAATCATTTTCTCAATGTTTTATGAAAATAATAAATCAAGTTCCATTTCTAAATTGCCTTCGACAAAAGGTTTTTATGGTGGTGTATAAAATGTGGGAGCAGTGGTGGCCTAGTGGTATGGGTAGGTTGTGGGTTCGAACCCCGCCAGGCGCATTACTTTGTGTAACTTATTTCATCACCGCTGCTCTCAAAATGGTGAAGGAAAACATCGTGAGGAAACCGGCATATCCTAGAATCAAAAATTTGAAGACATGTGACATCTACAATGGGCCCGCGCGGTGAATTATGACCCACTCCCTCTCACAGAGAGGACGCCTGTGTCCCAGCAGTGGGGACATTATAGACTGATGATGATGATGATGATGTATAAAATGTTATGACTTTTAAAGTCGTGGTTTGATCACGCCTTTAATGGTATATGTCATAGGGTGTTACGGGATACACTACAACTTGATATGCAAATTATTATTTTTTTAGTGTTAAAATCATCAAATGAGTCCTCCCACCCAGGGCAGTAGGAACTGTCAGACTTGTACTGACTAAATCCACGGTGTCCTTCAATAGCCCTTTTGTTCCCGAATCATGGTATTCGTTAGTCCTGCTGTTATTGATTTTCAAAACCCTCAAACGCTATCCGAGTCTGAACAAGACTTTTAAATAAACATTTTCAGTCCTGGGCCAGGCCTGGTCCTTGTTTACTAAGAATAAATTATCCCACCTGTAATGAACTCTTTTTAAGAGGAACGCTTCGCTTGTAATTAACTTGAACTTAGAGACTAAGAAAGAACAATGACCAAGGACTGGTATTGACCTAGTTTTTGGCTTTGTGTTACAAATTATAGCCCCACAGGCTGATCTTCTTGGTAAAACCACACTTGCCGAGATTAATCTGCGAATAGGTGACGATCTGTCATAGCGAGTTTCCTCTTAGCCTCGGAAAGCACGTAAAGCCGTTGGTCCCGGCTGCCATATGTAGATCTTTGACAGTCGTTACTATTAAACATATTTTTCCTACTCCTCCACTATTATTTTCTGATTCAATTTCGTTGCAGGATTCAAGACGGGTAAATTCATTCTCCGTGACACGTCGAGCTTCATTTTCTCTCTTCTTGCTCTCAGGAGTTGCAGTGGTTTGGGAATAGTGTGGTGGGTCTGTCAAATTAAAGAAAAAGTCGTTACTATTTAGTCAGAAGCTCTCGAATTTGGCAACCAGTCTTTCCATAGCTTGTCGTATAACCCAGTTACTGGTTTGTGGAGGTCCGATAGGCAGTCGTTCCATGTAAAACAAACAAACATGACAATAACACTAAAACAGTCGAAAACAACACTCTTCTGCTAAATCAATTGAATAGGTGCTCAATTTGAACAGGTCACCGCACTTCAAAGGTAATTTTTGTCCTAATTTCTGAACGCTTCTGAATAGATCGTAAATGACAATAGAGGTTAAAATAGGCTGCTTGTTTTGAAAGTAAATATTAGGTTAGGTTAGTAATATTGAGATGTATTATTACGGTAAACTAACCCTTATGTGTTATTGTAGGGATATAATAACTTATCCAAAATCAATTAAGAGGTATTCCAGTTTGAGCTACTATTTCCTACAAATACTAAAAATGCTTCTATGAAAATAGTTGCTCAGATGGGTATACCCCTCAATTAAGTATAGGAGTTGGCCGGTTAAAATAATACAAACTGCTCAGAATTATCACGCATCTCTAACCGTGAGGGTAAGCAGAAACTACAGGGGCATCGGACGTCGCGAGGCGATTTTTCGCCACCTTAGGCGTGGGCATGCGTACGGTGAGTAATGGGGTGACTCGTCGTCCGATCAGGGACCACGGTCGGTCGGGTTCCACGCGCCCCTCAAAGAGCTATCTGCAGTCTGATGGTCCCTTGTTCTTGAGTCTAAGGGCCAAAGCCTGACGGGATTGCGGGACTGTCTCTTTAGGTTACCACGATCCGGAACGTAAAAAGCTATGCAAGCATCACCGTGGATCTTAGTCAGTACGAGTCCGACAGTTCCTCCGGGGCGACTAGAGTGACCTGGGTGGGAGGACTCATTTGATGATGTAACCACGATAAAAAGGGTCTCGGAACTGTCTAAGCAGGTACCGTGACCCTGAAACGAAAGGGCTATTGAAATAACATGATATATAGATAGTCTCTTCCGCTCCACCCGAGGCAAGAGGACTCATTTGATGATTACCACCTGAAAAATATTTGTCATCTTTTGTTAGTAAAATCGTCACTCAATAGATGTAATAATACTTTAGTATTTATAATAATTAACAACATTTTTAAATATGTTTTTAAATTGTTTTTTATTACATTTTTTTACTCTGTGAAAAATATTTTAAAGTGTAACAAGTACGTCTGATAAATGAATAAACGAAACCATAATAAAGATTCATAAAATAAGTACTTCAAAAACAAAAATTTCATCATGAAAAGCCACAAAAACTTTATCCAAGAAAAACAATCACAGTGCTTGAAAGTCTAGTAACAGTAGTAAAACAACGTTTTTATCTAGAACCAAGGTGACACTACAAAAGTGTTAACAGTTTCAAACGAGAAAATAATACGGGTACGGTCGACATAAACACGACGCATTATGACCCGAGAGCTGCTATTGCCGCTGCGGACCGTCCCGAGGGTCTGACTGTCTGACCTGACTACGGAAGTCTCTGAACTCTGAACTGACTTGAAACCTATATAACGTTTCAAGCAGCTTACGAGCTAAATACGTTACAGGAGATAATGGTGTAGTATTTGCAGGGACAGAGAAAAAGTAGGCTTTGTTGTTTTTACGTTTGTGTGGTTTCTAAAAGTTGAGCAAGTGGTATCAATTTCTTATCTATTAAAATATTTTTATCAAGTCTGAATATTTTCGTAAATTGTTTGATATTATCATAATTACTTTTTCAGTTATCCTAATACTTCTCACTCAATTGCATGAGGTTTGAAATTTAATTTGCTTTTTCATTAATATTTATTTTCGTTAAAAATTTAATTTCGATGAAGTGCTGAATCTGTGTCCACCAAATAAACTTCAAAGCTCAGTTAAGTTTGCAGATGTAAATCAAGAAAAAATAAAGTAATTTGTCATAAAGTATCTCCAACATTGCTTTGACCTTTCGTTTCAGAATATCGCAACTGTCGACTTTAAAAAATATGCAAGCCTGAAAACACCTCATTATCTACCTACGCTTTATGTATACCTATAATACTCTACTCGTTCCTACATGTTTTTACATTAAACCACTTAAAGACTTATGAAAAAGCAAAATAATACCTGAAAAATATCTCACAAAAACTTCTCCACATTTATGAACAAAAAAAAGAGATAATTGAACAACCTCCCACACAAAAAAGAAAAATGTTTTCATAACATAATTAGGTAAAAGGAAATACTTAAATAAAATCCATCTGTAACTTGCCAAGGTTTTCACGAACATATTTCGCCTCGGGAAGTCAAACCTCAACATGACTACGAAACACAGAACACGGGTTTATAACTTTGTTTGCTGAAAAACGGTTGCATAACAAAAGTAAAGTTGTTACCGCAATAGGAGCTTTATACGACAACAAGTTGGGACTTTGTATTACTGAACATCAAACCGGCTTATGTCTGTGAGTTTGACTGCTTGGTTTGACTTTCATCTCTTTATACCATAGAGCATAGAGAGAACTAGAGGTGGCAGTGCTTATACAATTCCGACGTCAGTGACTGAGCAATTGACAGCTATGTGGCATGATCACGTTTGTTTTTCGTGCGGGAACACCGCGAATAATAATATGGAAACATTCTTGTTTGTCATATAAATAAGACTAACCAATGAGTGGAGCAACTATTCACAAATAATTTAGTGTAAAAGGAATATTTCAGTACAAGCATCTTAAAAATATTTTTCAATATAACACTAAGGGCGACTTGCACCAAAAGTTAAACATGTTTAAAATTTTATTTAGTGTCAAAACTCTATTGAATTTTGACACTAAAAAAATTTTTAAACACGTTTAACTTTTGGTGAAAGTCGCCCTAAATGTTTGAATAACTCAAAATCCGTAACATTTTGCTGAACAAAATATTAAATATTATTACTATTTCCTGGACGCCCTGTAAAAATATGCTTACACAAACAAGTACCTAAATATTAATAAAATGCTGCCTCTAGTAGCGGTCATATAGAGGTGCCATCATGCTCTGTGGTAAAAACTTATAAGTACTTAATGCTATTTAAGTATCTTAAATAAGATTTTTGATGTGGCCGGTCAAATATCTCAGTGTTTAAGTCTCAGACTACGTCTCAGTGTATTTTTTTATGATAGGTATCTAGTATTAGGTATTTTTAAATGAAATCCAACCTTTTTACAATATTAAGAACGAAAAAAAAAATTTCATTAAAAAATCATTGACAAAAAAAAATCTCTACATAGTTTTGTCTGCTTTTCAATATTAAGCCTATTTCCGATTAAGCATCCAGGTTTTTTTTATTGTGTTTGCTTCTACCTGTATCTTTCATACAATGAAAAGGGCATAAAGAAAGAAATATAAAAAATGCAGCATTTGCAACTAGATGGAATCGAAACGAAACTAATTATTTTGGAATATAGTAAAAATGATATCTAAAATTTGATAGTTTCACACGATAAAATAGCACGTAATTTAGATCCAGCTTCTATGTGAAACTTTTATAGTTTCATTTTGCGAAATAAAACGGAAAAGTATTTGGAGGAAAATTGGAATCGAAAATATAAAGCGGAAATGTTTCTACCGGCAAACTTGTTTTACTATTATTTGGTTGTAGATTCAATTAAGATTCACTCTCCATTTGTAATGAACTCTAGATTCCGCTCAGTAATAAAGTAAATTCTATCAGGTAGCAAAAAAAACTAGTTGTTTTTGCATCTAGTTCCAATTAAAGAAAAAAGGAATAAAACGTTCGCTTTTTAGAGAAAAAAAAAGGAAAATCGAAATTGTTATTATCAGTTTATTTTTTTCTGGTCACAAAATAATTACGCAGACAAAAAAACTTTTTACCTTTTAAACTTTGGACTTAAAAAAATCACAAAATAAATACTAATCACAGAATACGATCTGGGCTGTAATAATTGCCTAAATGGGTGCTTGTGAAATAGCTCAAACATGTGCTAGTGTTATAATTAGTTACCTAAATACCTAGGCTTCTATCCCTTTAGGGTTGATTTTAAACCTTAAGTTTTATTATTTACTAAAAAAATACGACAAACATTAACATTATTCTAACAACCCACAGCCGCAAAGTAACATAGAATATGTAAACATTTTAATAAAAAGCCGTATGTAAATGTCCGATTGCATACTAAAATGTAATATGAAGAGAAATCGAGTCGGCAGACTTTATATTAGCAATTGAAATGGGCTGCGAGCTTTTCAGGATTCAGTGAAAAAACTGAAGAGCCCTGTTCTACACGACCGTAATTTTTATTTTGATCGGGGGCCACTTTCTTTTCTTTTTTATTTTTCCGCGTTTAAATTCCAAAGAGGTAGAGTTTGTATGTCCGTGCTTATAAAGAATAGTGTTAGTCAAGTGGTGGTGGTTATTTTTCTACGGCGGTCTTATATCTACTAATGATATCTTCTGCCTAAAGTTCGGGAGGACCTGTGGTCAGACGCTAGTCTTAAAAAATTGAAAGAAGTGTGTACAGGCTTGTACTTGATACCTTAACGTGGACAGGTACCGGCTGTTTTTAAGTCAGTAAATGTTCGCTTAGTTGTCAGAAAAAATATGTAGGTCGAAAATAGGGTCCGAATTTTTTGCTGTTTTTTTTTATTTCTTCTGCTTACAATTTCTAGTGGAAAGATGAAAGTATGTATATTTTTATGATATTTCAAATTGTCTGAGCTCGCTTTTTTGTAGAATTTGCGTTAGCCCATTTTGGATAAAAATGGTAGTTTACCATTGTTATCCAGATTTCAAAATCCTTCTGTGAAAAGTCATATAATGACTCTTTCCAGATGAGGCGCAAGACTCGTACTGACAAAAAACCTCCTTGTTTCTTTAGATGCCCCTCGCGTTTCGGGGCCGCGATAACCTCCTAAGACAATGCACTACATAAGCAATGAAAATTCAGGATAACCATCACCTACTCTTTTCCCAAACATATTCTGTTCACTTTTCACTCAACCCGAATCATCTACCTTATTCTAACCAGACTAAAGTCGATTTCTGATCTAACCAAATGTCAGTTACTGACCAGTTCAAGGCGACATAATAACAGCATTTAGTTTGCATTGAGAAATTTTTATTTTACGAACAGATCACTTGAAGCCCTGGGTGGGAGGACTCATTTTACCACGATAAAAAATGAAAAAAAAATAAAAAAAATCATTTTGTATGAAAAAGCAAAATATTTTTTTCGCCAATTTCTAAAAGTAATAGAACAAACATTGTTCAGTAACATGGGCTGAGTTACCCCAAGAGAGGTATTGCGCTATTAACGTTACACGTTTTATACAAATTGGAGATTCCATTTCATCAAACACATAAATTATATTCTTGTAATACAACTCTTAAGGCTTCTCGATTTGTAACTTCAGACGGACTTATCCAATTTCGGGAATCCTTTCAAAGATAAGGAAAAATTTCTTGTTCAAAAGATTTTCGCTTACATACATAAGTGATTGAGTATATAGAGATAAAGACGCTTAATATATTCGTTGGCTATTTATAAAATACATTCAAATTTTCCTAGAATTAAGATAACCTTTCATATATTGTTCATCGTATAAATTACTAGAATTTTTTCAATACTAATATTTAAATACATTGGGCGGTTGCCGGCTAATCGCAAAAAGCTAAAGTTACAAGAAGATTTAAGTGAATGTTATAATTCTGTGGAGTGGTAAATACAATGAGTAGATATCAAAATATTGTGATGACAAGACAATTTTTATTCGACCACCATGACATCAATTCGTTTTTTTTATATCTTTTGTGTAGTCGTAGAAGAATTTCTTGCAGTTTGATTCAGTAGCTTTTATTTGTGAATCAATAAATTCGTCTACATTTCAAAATTCGAACACAAAAAAAATCAAAATAAAATCTAACACCATAGTGAAACTTCTAACCAGCCAGTAAAAAGTAAAAACATTCATAAATAAACAAGACTCTTTGAATCCCGATATTCTTCCACAAATCAAAATTCGAACACAACAAAACAAAACCAGCATCTCACACCAAACAACTTCTATACGGCCAGTAATAAGTTTATGTCCAGAAACTATGTTGTCATCGAATCTAAGCAGTCCGGAATTCTCTCAGCTAGTCTATGAATTATGCAAAGCCTTGTATTGAGACTTCGGAACCGATACCTAACTAAATATAGGTATCTATTGTTTGATCTTGAATATCGAATTGATTATGTTGTATTGGAATTCATGTATTTGAAATCAGTTTGTAATTAATCATTGAGTTAGTTTTGAATTGAGTGATCAAAACTTTTCGGAAATTAATCCTTGTTTATTTTATTCTATGCTGAAGTAAATTAGAAAAACAATTTACTTCAGCATGGCAACAAGACCTGTAAAAAATTGTGTAAGTAGTGTAAGTAATATGGAAGATTGTAAAGATTCCATCGAGATCTAAAATAGATTACTGTTGAAAAAAAAAAACATCTGAATCGCAGTTGTTTGTCTTATGGTCAACTCTAGTCCAGACTTTTAAATTATCGAAATCAAAATGATGACGGTCTAGCTTCGCCTTTTGTTTTAAATGTGCTTGTAACTGATCCATTTGAAATAATAGCTCTGAGTTTCTAGAATTACAAAGCGTTCGGTCAAATTATTTTTTTGTGCGGCAAAGACAACTAAACTTTTTGATGGTCCTTTGGAATTCTACACCATTTTATTAAAATCAATATTTAGAATTTCAAAGAGAAACCTCGATATTAAATCTAGATATTCAATAAACATGAAAACCGTAATGCAATGAAACTTGAGCGGAAACGCTTCAAACGGTTGGGAGTTGTTACTGCGAGGTATAGAGATGTGGCAAGATAAGAACCTATATGCACACCGGATGTACCGCAGAGTGACGTCACGAGGATACCAAATGGTGTTTCTTCTCAATATAATATTAGTAAGGTTTCCTTGCCGCCTCTGTTTCTTGAAGAAGAGGAGAAGAAAGTTTTGTGATGTGTGATGATCTAAATTCACATTAGCAAAATCTTATTGTGGCAAGCAACAGAATAGGAAAGGTTTTTATACTCAACACCGTGCCAACCGGGGCAGGGTCGTCGTGGCGGTGTCCTTGGACATCTCCAACGCCTTCAACACCCTGCCCTGGAGTTGCATCAGGGAGGCACTCCGGTATCACCGGGTGCCGACCTACCTCCGTCGCACGGTCGAGGACTACCTGACGGACAGAGCCGTCATCTACCCCGGTCACCGGGGAGAGTGGAACCGGCGAGAGATGTCGTGCGGTGTCCCACAGGGATCGGTCTTGGGACCGCACCTGTGGGACATCGGTTTCGACTGGGTGCTGCGCGGCGACCTCCCTCTAGACGTCAGCGTAATATGTTACGCTGACGACACGCTTGTCCTGGCGGAGGGAGTGTCGCACCAGGCGGCGGCCGACTTGGCGACGCGGGCGGTTGCGATAGTCGTCGAGAGGATCCGGCAGTTGGGACTCGAAGTGGCGCTGCACAAGACAGAGGCCATGTGTTTTCATGGCCATCTGAATGCGCCACTGACAGAGTCCCACATAACGGTGGGGGGGGTTCGCGTCGGCGTCGGCGGTACGATGAAGTACCTGGGACTCGTCCTCGACAGCCGATGGAACTTCGGGGAGCATTTCTCGCGTTTGGCCCCAAGGCTGAACCGGGCATCAGCCGCCCTCGGGCGGCTCCTGCCCAATATCGGCGGGCCAAACGCCCCCTGCCGGAGGTTGCACGCCGGCGTCGTGCGGTCCATGGCCCTCTACGGGGCCCCCGTGTGGGCCCTAAGCATTCGGACGCGACCACAGAAGCTGGTCGCATGCCAGAGGGTCATGGCAATCCGAATGATCCGAGGATACCGCACGATCGCCGGCGAATCGGCCAACCTTCTTGCCGGATCACTGCCCTGGGATCTGGAGGCGACTGCCCTCCTGCGCGTCTACGAGTGGCGCGTGGAGGCGCGGAGTCGGGGCGTATCCCTAATGCCTCGAGAAGTCGAGACGAGGCGGGAAGAGCTCCGGCGCGATCTCAGGGCAGTCTGGAGAGAACGACTATCGCAACCGAGGTACGGGCTAGCCGCAGTCGCGGCTGTAAGACCCCTCTTTGAGGAGTGGCTGGATAGGTCCCACGGCGTCCTCACCTACCGCATGACACAGGTCCTCACCGGACATGGCAGCTTCGGGAGGTTCCTGTGCATGATAAAAAAGGAGGAAACGCCCGGGTGTCACCACTGCGAGGATCGCCCGGAGGACACGGTGGAGCATACGGTGCAGGAATGCCCAGCTTGGGCGGAGCACCGCCGTGTCCTCACCGCGGCGATAGGCGGAGACCTCTCGCGCCCGGCATTGGTTGCGGCCATGCTGCGGGGCGAGACGGAGTGGGAGGCGGTCGCCTCCTTCTGCGAAGCAGTCATGCTCGCGAAGGAGGAGGCGGGCCGCTTGAGGCAGAGGATACCGTCCTCTCTCCGCCCGAGACGCAGTGGTAGACGCCCACGGCGACGGATGTCGCGGGACGATCTCCGGCCACCGTAGGCGCGGGCATGCGGGCGGCGAGTAAAGGGCAACTCGCTGCCCGACCAAGGACCATGCCCGGGTCGACGGCGCGTTGTGTCCCATGCGCGCCTCAAGGAGCGTCAGCATAGTGACGGGGCCCCCCTATAGAGGGCCACAGTCCTGCCGGGGTTGCGGGACACACGTATACCGCGACTCCGGCACACAAAGGGCTACCGAAGGACACCGTGGATTTTAGTCAGTACAAGTCTGACAGTCCCTCCCGCCCTGCCCGGGGTTGGAGGACTCATTTGATGATTTTACCACGTAAAAAAAAAAAAAAAAAACACCGTGCCAAAATAAAACATAATTATTTCGTGATGTAGACACGGCTACACACCAAGCTATACTTAAACAATTTATCTAAACCCCATATGATCCTGTATTTGATTGATCTTTCTATACCGTATTATCTAGATGTTAACCATATGTACAAAACAGGATTTTGGCTTCAAATAAACCTGCAGACGTATTTCCGTTTGAGCAACTATTTTCAGAGCACCTTTGCTAATGGGAAGAGATTTGAATTGTAATTTAATTCCCGATTGAGCAATTTATCATTTTGATACTTAGATGCTCAATCGGGAATAAAAAGTTGCTCTTAAGCTAGGTGCTCCGAAAATAATTGCTCAAACGGGAATACCTCAACCTGCAAGCTGAGTTCGTTACGTCAATTTGTGGCATGTGTCAAGTTAAATGCTCAAAGTTTCAAACTCAATTTTGTAACACATTTCAAATGCAACTACGTTAAACGCTGTTTGCTCTTGCTGTTTGCAGTTTGAATTTTAAATTAAATGCGTGTTGGAAGTGTTTATAAAATTACCTAACCAGTTTTTTGTCTTACTGTTTCAGGTAAGCTACTGGAACCAAAGCTTCAAATATTTAAGGTATTTTTTTTTTTTGTTGTTGTAAGTTACCCACAAAATTAATGATTGTATAAAGCTAAAGGCTTTTGTTATTTTGATTATTGTAAATTCACCCCATTTCTTTTTTTCGCACGGATAGCAGAACAATTAAATAATAAAACCTAGCACAAGTACCGGAAACGAGGACTGAATATGGAATCTGAACAGAATAGTAGATTGCTATACAAGGGTGGAAAGAAATCAATTCCCATACGAGGTATTTAGACGCACGAGCGAAGCGAGGGCGGCTATAGTCCGAGTGGGAATTGATGACTTTCACCCGTGATAAACACTCTACTTTTCATTTCAAATCTACGGAAAGTAAAAAATAGTAGTTTTTCAAAAATATTTATTGATAGTAATAACATGAGATAGTCTTTTTAATTTAAATTTCAACTAAGGAACACACCGCCCGCGTCACCGCCGCGTGCCAACCAACATTAATAGGTTTTTTTTTTAATTCACATTGGCCGTATACACTCACAAGACCGCAGCATTTTTTTAATCGATATTTTTCTTAATTATGTAAAAAAAAATTAAAGCCGACTACCAATTTTAGTTCTATTTTTAAAATTCATTCCCGCCCTAGGGAGGGAAGCAATTACTATGAGTCTTTCCCGCCCAAGGGAGGGAAGCATCGTTTTCGACCCGCTGCTCTGATCAAACAAACACTACTTTCCGAGTATGAGAAATGAAAAATAGGTTCTAGAAGAACAGGATCAATACTTTTTTTTTACGAGGAAATAATTTTGTGGCGAATTTACAACAACCCTTTTTTGGTGAAAAGTAGTAACTGCCAGCCAGCAATTTATTATTGCTTAGAAATCCAATAAAAGGGTTTTTTTTTCTAATGACGCCACACTAACGGATAATGTCGTTAATTGTTCTCATTTTCTTCTATATTAAATCGGCCGATTTTGCGTGAATAAAAGTAATGTAGTCTTCCAAATGGATTAGCCTGAAATTAACTTTAAAGATAAGCGCAAAAGGCTAAAAATCATTCCATCAGTTTTATTAAGCTCTATAAACTTAATATTGCTTTTAGATTCCAGTTGGCGACCCTCTTAACTTCATAAGTAGGAATGTAAACGATAGTTTAAATTAACTCAAACTTAAGTTAACGAACTTAAGTACTCGTAACATTTCAAGAGGATCTTTGAACCCAAACTAAAACATACCTTAGGTTTCCCGTTAAAAGGTCAAATTGGATTATCATGTTCACCCTAATTATGATATTATGTTGAAGATTTGGGGTTAGTAAGTAGTGCTTTGGAAATTAATTTTACACGTACATTAATTCTGTAATTGCTTTAGATAAAACGTCAGATGCAAATATGTCTACTACTATGGAAGTGGAAACTACTAATTTTCCAACTCCTACGATATTATTTTCTCTAAATCCGAGACAGTTTATTCTGCGGAATTTCATTGCCTCCGCGTTTTTTATGATGATCGCCGATGTTGATACTGATTTTCAGAAGGTCCAGGGATTTGGGAAAAAAGCGGTGGGATTGGCCAAACAAAAAATACAAGTCTTCTAAAAAAACCGGCATGTCCTAGAACCAAAAATTCGAAGACATGTGATATCTACCAACCCGCACTGGGCCCGCGTGTTGGATTATGGCCCACTCCCTCTCACAGAGAGGAGGCCTGTTTCCCAGCAGTGGGAACATTATAGGCTGATGATGTTGATGAAAAAAACTTTGGTTCAAATGCAATAATAGAGTAACGGAAAGACTTTTCATTACAGTCACATGCTTCTCAAAGAGAATTCGCCGTCGAACTGACCACCTAAAAACAACACTCACTCCTCTGCAGTTAACTGAACTTTATCCGAATTGAACGATTGACCGAACGAATGATTGAACGAGTGAACGTTTGAGCGGAATGAAATTGAGTAGGAACTCCTTTGTTACGACTTGCTCCTACTATTTTAACAGCAACATCTGATCTATTGAGAACATCAATTTTATTTGTAAAACTCAGAGATAAAAGAAATATCTTCTAATAGCAAATCGGCCGACCTTTTACGAGCCTTCACGGACTTAGCATATTTTAATTTACAGAAAGAACCCTTTTTCACCAATCCTTCATTCATCCATTATCACACAAAGCCAAATGAATGAGAAAAAAAAACATGTTTCCAATATTAAATCGATACGTTCGGCTTTTGTTCGACAAAAAGGGAATATTTCTGTGAAATTATTTTTCCATCCGGCCTGTATTTTCATTGGTTATTGGTTGTCCAATCGTCGCGGGTTCGTAATAAAAACTCTTATCATAAATATTTGAATATTCATAACCGTTTATACAGACTCGATTTTCAGTATACGGATTCGACACTGAAAAACCAAATATCGACTGAATTAACAACTTTGATACGGCATAAATAAATATCATCGAATTTATTTTTGTTCATTCACAGTCAGCCCGTTTATTTTACGGACTAACAGAAAAATCGTTATATTTTTGTAGTTTTTGCCAATTCGGTGCTTAGAAGTACTTTTTTATTTTTTGACTTCACGGTTTTTTGTGCTGTTTTTAAGATAGGAAAAAAACGAGTTTCCTGTGTGCCATAAATGATACAAAATGTTCTATTCTATCTATATTTTACGAGCAAGAGTTTAAAATAGGTAAGCTTATGAATACAGCTCTGAATTCAAATAGTGTAAGGAATGCTGAAGCGTACGAATAATGTACAGATAATAATGCTACGTTGCGGGATAAATGAGTGAGCAGCCAGAGAAACCTAGTTTTTATGAAGTACCAATCGTTATATCTATCTAAAATCTAAATCGTCAAAGTCAAAGCATTTATTTCAAGAAAGTCAGTTACACCTGTAACTTCTTTCATTCTTCATTCGTTTTCTTTATTCAAAAGTAAGCACAGAATGGCAATAGTTCATCAGAACCATTGTTCTAGTTGTTCAGCCGAATCGTCAAGCATTGCATGAAATACAAAATTACCACTTAGGACAAGAAACTACGTCATAGTATTTCTGTTAGTACAACTTTGTACTCACAAATCATAGTAATAACACAGCATTCCTTAATAAAAGGACCGGCGAAGACTCTTTTACATTCAATAGAATTCTATCATGAACGTCACTAATGCAAATTGTGAGCGCAGAAGCAAGAACTCAGTACAAAATACGTTTTTGTCGTACAAAATTACACGTTTAAATCCTGAAAGAGGTATTCAGTAATGTGCGAGAGTGCCAAGGATATTGTAATGAGAAGGTACATTAAAATAATTGGGGCTTCTTGACGTAGGTACGGTTAATTCTATAGCTGCAAAGGTTCTTACGAGTTGACGATATTTTTGGCGCTGAGAATTCTGTGAGAGCTAAAGTCAAAGCTTAAATGAAAAAGTAAGTTATGAAATCGGGCGTTAAATTTTTGAAAGTCATTTGTCAATTGGTAATGTACCGGCATGGCATTGCCACGATGTATGGCAATGTTTAGCCTCTGTCCAAAGTTTTTTATTTCGCATATTTATTTATATATATTTATTTATAAGTAATGACAAACGATCGTTTCGGCAAAAGTGTCTGAAGTTTGTATTTCATGATAGATTCGTGCTTGCATGACCACAATCTCGTGAGTGTCACTTCGGTTAAAACGACCCACTACTGGGACACAGGCCTTCTCTCTTGTGAGAGGGAGTGGGCCGTAATCCACCACGCGAGCCCAGTGCGGATTGGTAGATGTCACATGTCAAATTTTTTCACTCACGATGTTTTCCTTCACCGTTTTGAGAGGATGTCGAAATAAATTACACAAAAATGTAATAAGAGTCAATTTCCGAGAAAGTGCCTTTATAAAATAAGAAACAACGTATTTTTCAGCACGGTATAATAAAATACAATTTTCGAGTAAGAATGTTACAATAAAAACTGTAAAACTACACCTTAGTGAGCACAAATTTTGCTTTGCTTTTACACTAGTCGTGGCTTTTACACTTCATTTTCTAACTCGGGTTTAAAGAACAAAGTACGTGTATATAAGCTTCTTAAATCCAAGTCATGTATGAGTGGTCTTTTAAGTTCCCAAACTTTGGCCCGTTTTCTGTCGGGATTTGTCGAAAAGATTGTATGTTTTTATGGGCCGACAGCTAATTTATTGATGACTACTTTTGTTAGCTTGAGTATTACCTGTAAATTATATGTGTTTATGAAAAATAAATAAATAAATGTTTTGTATGATAATGTTATAACAATTATTGCATTACTAGTCGTAAGATACGGAAAATACCGTCTTTGGGTAATTTTTATTATTTAAAATTTGCTTTGTCAAAAAAAAAAGCATGCAATCTTTTCAAGTCACTCAACGCATTCGTGCAATGCGTCCCCTAATATTTAAACCAGTAGGCGAAGTTACCTCCAATAATGATAACAATATCTGTTATCAGTTCAATTGGAACTTCCTCCTTATCAAATTGATTTAATCAATTTAATATTGGATGAGCAAGCTTAGTTATCAGTGGCCTTGATTCAAGTGCTTATTGGTACTGTAAACTACTTGGAAAATGTGGGTGACTGAACTGACTTATTATTGTTTTTAACTTTTGGTAGGCTTTGTATGTTGACTATTTTATTATCTATTCAATATTGTTATGTTATTGTACTTCACCAGTTTTTATATTTATTTGTTTGCATTTATTTGTTTTTGTATTGGATAGACAGTATTAATTAAAGACTAATATTTAACGCCGGCTTCACACGTACATTATCCATTACTCCACCTGCGATTTTGTTGTAAAATTACATTTGAAATTCGATAATTATACCAGGGGGGCATGAAATCGGGAAAAAAAACCTACTATCATATGTATTAATCCAGGTTATAAACTATCTGTGTACAAAATTTGGTACAAATTTGCGGTGTAGTATAACGAACAAACATTCACGTTTTATAGTATTAGTAGAATAGTAGGAAGTAGCATAGGTATCTGTCTCTAGGATAATATCCAACTCTGTAACAAAATTCATCTCGAGGCAAAAAATAATAATTTTCTCATTTACAAAAAAAAGTGTTTCTTCAAGGTTAAGTTAGATTAATAATAGGTACCTATAATAAGTTAGGAATAAGACTCATAAATTTTAAACAAACCTGATTTGAACGTGCTTTATTCATAACAAATCTTTTTTACACCACTGCGCTAGAAGGAGGGCTATTTATTCCCTATTCAAACGTCTTATATTCCTAGCTGTCTTGCTCTTCATAAGTACAAGGTGGCTCGCCCATTGCTTGCAGACGACGCCATACTAACCTCATTTCTCTTCCGTCCACTCCCACACAGAGAACTGTAGTTCAGTAATATTCAAGAATATGAAAGAACATCAAAATATGGGGTGACTGGCAATTAGTGTACGATACTTAAACACGTGATTGTGGTCATGATAACAAACAATTTTTATTATATCCCCTATCTTTCAAAAAAAATAATATAATTCCTTTGTTTTTGTGCAGAATCAATTCTAGTGTCATTTTTGTATATTGTTATTACTAATAGAAGCGATATCCGGCAAAAAAACTGGCTTTTGCAAAATAAAATACCTAAGTCTATGAAAGCCCGGGCACGCCGCAATTGCGGCGGTAAGACCCCTCTTTGAGGAGTGGCTGGAGAGAAGTCATGGCGTCCTGACCTACCGCTTGACGCAGGTCCTCACCGGACACGGAAGTTTCGGGAGGTACCTGTGTCTGATGCGAAAGGAGGAGACGCCTGGGTGTCACCACTGCGAAGATCGCCCGGAGGACACGGTGGAGCATACGGTGCAAGACTGCCCAGCTTGGGCGGAGCACCGACGTGTCCTCACGACTGCGATAGGCGGAGACCTCTCGCGCCCGGCATTGGTTGCGGCCATGCTGCGGGGCGAGACGGAATGGGAAGCGGTCAGCAGGCAGGCCGCGAGCGAGAGAGGACCATGCCCGGGTCGACGGCGCGTCGTGTCCCACGCGCGCCTCAAAGAGCGTCAGCATAATGACGGGGCCCCCCTCTCAGAGGGCCAAAGCCTGCCGGGGTCGCGGGATTATTCCCTTACCGTAACCCCGGAACATAACAGGCTATGAAGGACACCGTGGATTTTAGTCAGTAAAAGTCTGACAGTCCCTCCCGCCCTGCCCGGGGTTGGAGGACTCATTTGATGATTTTACCAAGCTAAAAAAAAAAAAAAGTCTTTGAAAGCCGATTTTCAGCCCACCGTGCAGCGTCGAAATATCGGGAACTCAAAATAATAAATAACCACGGAAAATATCCCGTAAGTGACATTTTAAATTGTGAAACAAACCGTGATAGCCTAAAACTTACAGTGTTTACCACACACTTTTTTAATATTATTAGTTTGTCTGTAACTAATTATAGCAGAAAACTTCAACATTTTTAATATTAGTAAGAATTCCTAGTAAAAGTAAAACAAAAAAGTGGTAAACTATGAAATTAAAATTTATTATTAAAACTAGTTTTTCCCAGCAGCTACTCCCCCGCTCACCCCCCTGCCTCTTTTTGCAGTGAATGGGAAAATGTTTCATAGAAAAACATAAAACCAGGCCCCATAGCCAAATGGCAAGCGACATTCGCTAACGTTCAGCAGTCGCTAATACATTTTCAACGTTATACCTACTCTATTGCATAAAGTTGAAAATCTATCAAAGATTACAGATCGTTTTCGTTTGTTTCGTTCGCTATAGCCCAGTAGTCTTTACTAGATTTTTAACCGACTTCAAAAAAAGGAGGAGGTTATCAATTCGACTGTATTTTTTTTTTTATTTTTTTTTTTTTTTTTGTTACCTCATAACTTGCGACTGGGTGAACCGATTTTCATAATTCTTTTTTCAATCGAAAGCTGGTGCTTCCCGTGTGGTCCCATTGTCACCATTTTAGGATCTGATGATTGGATCTTGGAGAAATCGAGGGCGACCCTCAAATTTTATTAGCTGACACATAGTTTTTCGCAAATCTTATGAAGTAATTCAAGTACTTGCGTATAGAAATCATCATCTCATGTAGCTGAGCTGATGATGGAAGGTACAACTCCTCAAGTAAGAAAATTATGTTCGTGTTCGCATATCTCCGGAACTACAAGTCCGATTTAAGTAATTAGGAAATTATTTAGGGAATACTGCAAATTTCATCAAAATCGGTTCAGTAGTTTTTGAGATAGAATGAATGCAAGAGATGTTAATGTTGTTATTACCGGTGCTACGGATTACGAAATTCTAGTGGACATGTAAGAAAATTATGTATTTGACAAGAATGTTGGTTGAATATTTAAACTAAAAAGAGTAAAATAAAAACTTTTTCTAAAAAAAATGTGACCGCCTTCAAAAACAACCACAAAAAAGGGTAAAATAACCTACAAAACTTTTCTTTCGGAAGTCGGTGGCAAAAAAGACAATGAAATTAATAAAAAAAGTCACCGACTTCCGAAAGAAAAGTTTTGTAGGTTATTTTACCCTTTCTTGTGGTTGTTTTTGAAGGCGGTCACATTTTTTTTAGAAAAAGTTTTTTCAACTTTATGCGATGGGGTATAAAGTTGAAAATGTATTAGCGACTGCTGAACGTTAACGATTGTCGCTTGCCGTTTGGCTACAGGCTCAGTAGTGTCGCAGCGACACATCAACTGTTGCTGCTGTCTGCAGTCAGGTACGAGTACGTACCTTATTTAGACTTACAAGCTTACGTTACCAATGTTTCCGCCTGAATATGAGAACAGAGGCTGGTTCCATTTTCGTCCTGTTGTAATATTAAAAAGATTTAAATGATTCACGGGTAAATCTCGCGGAGTGAGCTAAATGGAGCGTTAATGTTTTAAAAGGGTTATAATTGAGTTTAGCAGCTAGTATAATTATTTTTTAATTCTTGATAATGAATTTATGACAATGGCCGAGTAGTGTGAAACACTGAGTGCTTCCACAAACATTTTATTTAATTAAAGTATACTTTGAAACTCAATAAACAAAATTAAATATGACATTGTGGTGTCTGTTTAGCGTTGTCGTAGACATCATTTTTATTTCCTGTACAGGAAATAAAAATAGTCTACATTTTAAGTTTAACTTAACTGTTCACTTAAATAAACAACCAATGAATACAAACAAAACTGCAAGCAACATTTTAATCTATACGCTAATTAACGACTTTCCTTTTATTTACTCGATATCGTAGATTATTTACGAAGGCCATAATACTCGTATATCACGTAAATATTAGAGCCCGAGCGCAGCGCTAAGTATTGTCGGGTGAACCTTTTTTTTAAATTTGCTTCTGAATACATGTCACACTTTTGACCAACGAGGGGAAATAAATACTGTACACTGTACAGTATACTGCCCGGTAGAGCAAGTAAAAGTAAAAAATAATTACTTACTTCACAATTTCTCATAGGTATGAGACTCATGTGACTTAGAGAGTGATGAGTATGAATGTTGATGGATGGAGAGGAAGAGGAAGGCCAAAGAAAAGATGGCTGGATTGTCTAAGGAATGAATATGAAAGAAAAAGAAGTAAATTATTCTGTGACGTTTGATATGGGGGAATGGAAAAGATAAAAGAAAAACGTGTTACGCCAACCCCAAGTAAAATGGTATGATGGCAGGAAGTCAGTTGTAGTAGAAGATTGGGTCGCGGGACTTATCAAATTACCGTGACCCTGGAACCTAAAGTGCTACTGAAGGACACCGTGGATTTTATGATTATATCACTCTAAAGAAAAATGAAAAGGGTAGGAAGATGATATTTTTTGATGTGACATTAACGGCTAAACTAAAAATAGATTGATTGTACAAAAGACAAAGTCTCAAAACTGTTGAACAACAATATTGTTAACAATGTCTTCCATAAACCGCAGATATAAATTACAGCGTTGTTCTCCTTATACATTCCCGTGATAAACCCCTTTGAAGCGGTAACTGTGGCTTGAACAATGAGCCCAATCCAAGCCTTTGCTTCCTTTAAGACAAAACTTGTCTGGAGCTCGCAGACTGGCTCAAAGGATTAACAGTGGCTTAGTTATCTAGATAAACATAATTAATGTGTTGTTACAGACAACTTTGAAAGGAGAATTATGATTTTGATTTGGTTCTTTCGCATGAATTATCTTCTTATTACTTGACTGCCAAGAAAAGGATAATTATACACCGTGACTTTTTAGTCGTCTTACAAAAGCAGCCCAGTTCATTTATATCCAATGACTAGAACACGTTTACAATAAAAAAACAGGTACTTAAGAAATTTGTTTTTTTTTTTTTTAATAAAATTTTAATTCGTTATAATGATACAAGGCGTAGTTAGAAACACCCTTGTCTCATAGAAAATGGAGATGGAATGATCTGCCAGACTATTGCACTGGGTAGGTATTGGTATACTCTACAGCTTGATACGTAAACATTTTAACAGGGTGTTTCATATTTCTAATGTACCTATGTATTAAAATTAAAAATTACTTATTATTAACGATAAAAAAAAAACTTGCCTAGAGGTATTTTAGGTCGGATACGTCATTGTGTGGACCCTTTTTGTAAAGACGACTAAAAAGTCACGGTGTATTTTCTGCGTGTTCCTTGTGTGTGCGTTTTGTATTTGTTTTTAAAAACCTTATTGTCCTTGGTTGATGAGATTGCGAATATAGTATTCTCCACTGTGTTGATTTTTTTAAGATTTGAAGTACAGACGCCCGGTAAACCTACCCGAATCTGTGTTACAATCGAATATTATCCTTCCGCTATTGTAATATGGTTGAAAATCCATTAAAGAAAGACAGATTGAGGTAGATTGATGTGTTGACGTCTGTACGCACATTTATTATGTTTATTCTAATTTTATTTACATCTTTTTAGTTAAGTATGCAGTCTTGTATTTGGGTATTTATGTTAAAAAAATTACTTAGCATATTCCTACAAGATTATCTTTGAAATGTCTCAAACAATTTCAGTTTGATTGAAGATAGAAAGATAAATAATTTACACTAAAATAAATAAGCAGTTCAATACCAGAACATTCTCAAACCGTCTCGAAACTTCGATTACATTCTACAATAAAATGTTCGATACGGTGGACGTAATAATAAATTATGTAACAAGAAATGATAAGAAAAATGATAGAAAAATAAGTTATTGTTATATATGGGTTTTCCGAATGATATAAAGAAAACGAAAGGAATGATACAATATGACGGCTGACAGGCGAGATTGGAAGAAGAAAACGTGTTGTGAAGACCCCTGTAGTGACTTGGACAAGGGTGAAGATGATGAGTCGTGACAATAAATGTGATAAAATGTTGATTGAATTTGTGTTTTATCTTCATAAGTAAATAATGATAATTCCTAAGACAAACGTTCGTAGGGGTATTTATTTTATTATACAGTTTTATCTAGGAGTGTTTTTTTAAACTTTTGAACTGTTTTTTGAATTATGGAACAAAATGTTTTAATCCTGTTTTTATTTTTATACAAGGGATCAACGGGTGTTTATATTTTTGTGGTAAGACGGAGTATGTTTATTCTAATTTTATTTATTTATTTTATTTACATTTTATGCACAAGTTACAAAAAACGTGTACAACGGCGGACTTTATGCCTTGGACTTAATTGGACTTCATTTTATTTACATCTTTAAAGTTATTTATGAAGTCTTTGGATTTTTGATTTTTTATAAAACGCCCATGTACAGGCTTATCTTGAAATGTCTCAACCGATTTTATTTTTGAACCTTTTGTTTGACTACCTATAGTTAGTTAATCATTTTCCCACTGCTGGGACATAGACCTGGGAATGAGCTATATCGATCACGTGGGCCCAGCGCGGGTTGACGGATGTCACTTGTCTTAGAAAATTGAGGTAGGACATTTCGGTTTCTTCACAAGGCGTTCATCGTTTTGAAAGCAGAAATGATGAAATAATCACACAAAGCAATGCCCTGGCTGAGATCGTACCCAAGACCAAACTCGCAAGTCAGGGTCATTACCACCGAGTCATCATTGTTATTACTACTGCAGATATTTTAATAATACATATAATAACAGCTCGTTTATTATGGACAATCCAAAATAAAAATTCTCCCCCAGCAGTAAAAGCAATAATTTGGGCACAAATTGTGGACATTATGAGTTGGTCATAAATCTTTGGCCAAGTCCTACCAACGCCCTTGTTGGCAGAACATTCATAGCAAATAGATGGATAACTCTAAGGCCCGGTATCCACCAAAGCGGAGAGAAGAGGAGATGTGTTTAAATAACCAATCAGATGTCCACATCTCCTCTCCGCTTATTGACAGACGCTTATTTCAGACATCTGATTGGTTATTCAAACACATCTCTTCTCCTCTCCGCTTTGGTGAATACCGGGCCTGAAACCTCCAACTACGGTAAATCTTAAGATTTAAAAGTAAGTCTTAGGATTTACCGACATGAGTGGGTAAATGTACCTGAGTATTTTTGTAAATGGGACGATTTTTTCGGGCCTTTTCATTCGAATCCAGTATATGCTACGTTTGGCTGTTCTCAGCTGGTAGATGTTAGTTTTAAGAATAAAACAATGAGTCATTTTCAATGATTAATTATTTCAATTAACTATTGGTCAAAACCTTAGTTACTATATGGTACGGTGGCAGTTAAAGAAAAGAAAGAAAATCTTTTTATAAGGTATTATTGCACCTTCTGTGTTTGCTTTTCTGCATCACCCTTAGAAAGAAAGAAAGAAAAAAGATTTATTGAAACACACAGGACAAAATAAACAAAGTTACATGAATAAACACAAAAAAGAAAAACAAAAGATAAAATCAAACAAAAAAATGCAATTTAGTCCTGTGCGAAGCCTAAATGCTCCTACCTCACCATGTGCTGCGACATTTAGTTAGGTAGACTGGAAAAAAAATGCCCGCCTTTGTACTTCCATGTGCAAGAAGTTTTAAATAAATAAATAAAAGAGCCCACTACCGCAGAGAGCGGTGTTTTTTTTTTGTTTTTTGACATGTACAGTCGAACTCAGAATTCCTGGGTCAATTTCTGAAAGCAATAGCCTGACGCTTCGCTGTGACTTACGACCTTTTATTATAAGTTGTTTTAATACTATACAAATCAAAGGAACTTACGGTATACTTCATAATTTCAACCTTTTCCTACAAGTAATGCTGGCGCAGTGGTTAACGTGCTCGGATATTTCCATCACTGCTGGCGAAGGATCGATCCTCACTTTTTTCTAATTACTTTTATTTTATTTGAAAATTTTAAATAGTTGCGATATTCTTTTTGTTATTTTTCATGCATTTTTTTGTAGAAATTTGATAAATAAAATTGTTTTTTTTTTGTAATTACTAATACTAGTCATTAGTGTTGTGTGTCGACCGTTATCATCATAATTATAAGTATAATAAAGTTTTGTAGGTAGATCAGGGAAATAAAACAAAAGTTACAAAAGTAAATTATTTCGATTTGTGAGGTAGACATAACTATGTTAGTTCGTTTCGAGTCTCATTATAGAACGTTGTTGATTCCTGGATATTTTGTGTGACGATTGTTTACATCTATGTTACGCTGTTTTAATGTTATTGTTTTGTAGTGAAATATTAACAGTGGAAATAATATAATCACTGAGGTTGAATATTATAGCCGTGCATAAATATGGATGAAACAATACAAATATCAAATTAAACCGGACTAAGTGTGAGTATTAATATTTAATTTTTAATTGTTTCACATGTTAATATCTTATTTATTAGTTAAGATTCCCTACAATAGGTTTGTTTAAAAGATAGTTAAACGTGTTATTTACTTATAGTTTTTACTTTTAGTAAAATAAATTATCAGTTGTATTTTGCATAAAGATAATAATAGTATTCCATGTTTTGTTCTAGTGAAATACTGTGAGTCCTGTGGAAGTGGATATGAGATATAAGGAACGGTCGAGACCAAAGTCCAACACCGACGGTTGTCAGACATCATAATAAAATTATGGTGAATGAATATGAAGGAAATGGCTTCCCCCAATGAGTAACTAATTCAACACGAAATGAATAACCGTTCAGTTTCACCGTGCACTCAAGACAGAAAACTTCACCAATCAGCCAAAAACCCTTTTGTTTTATAGAAATAAAAGAAACGTTTAAAAGCACGACCATATTTTTAATACTTATGGCTTTTGTTGTATTCATTCTTAGTTAGCGAAAACATCATTTTATTCACAGTTCTTATTAATTTAGGGCTTAGATTTGAGGCTAAGTTTCAATCATTCTTTTCATAAAGAAAACGAAAATTAAACTGATGTCCTCAATAGGGTATATTTATGGAGAGCGGTTATTTTTTATGGTTAAGAAAATAATAATAAAATTATTTTTTCAGATAAAGAACATATTTCGATATTATTATTTTTTTTGCTAAATCCCACCTAGTGGAACGCAAAAAGCTTGATTTCATAGAAAAAAAAATTTGGGAACCGCAGCCCCGGAACGCAAAGAGCAACTGGCCCTTTGCCTTCCAGGACCGTGGTGCCTTCACAATCATAGCTGTAGCAGTATTTTTTATGTAGTGATAATGTTATTTATTTGCGTGCTTCTATTTCAGTAAAAGAACATTCATCCTTAAATACCTGACTTTTTTTAAACAACCTGATTCTGGACCGTGGCCCTAGCGTTTTGCGTTCCAGGACCGAAGTGCCATGAGACGTTTGTTTGAAATAGTAACAAGGCACCGCGGCCTTGGAACGCATAGAGAAATTGGCCTGCTGAATTATTACTATTTCAAATGGCTTTATTATATAGTCATATCTTTAATATTTCTTTTGTTAACATATAGACAAAATTACACATTAATTTTTTTATGGGATAACATACTAAAATGGCCGCACTTTATAAAATAAACCCTATAATTTCTTAAATATAATTAAACGTAATTTAGTCTTATAATCAGCTAATTAAATTGGATAATATTGTTTTATCTTCACTTCTAATTTGTTTTGTTTTAATTGACTTATTTTATTACTGATAGCTGTTGGGCTAAGTGGAGCTATATCAATGAGATCTGAGTCTTATAATGTGTTTAGCTATTGTTTAGTTTTTTTTTGAAATCATGATCTTATTAATCAATGTCTTGTTAGTTATTCATGTTAATTTACAATTTGTCATGCTTATTATTTATTTAAAAAAGTTAAATATTAGTTTAATGTTTTTTTTTTGGTCTTGGTGGAAATAAAAAAAGTCATGCTGAATTAAAATGTTTATTTTGTTTTATTTATTTATGTAATTAACAAACTTATAAATTATATTTTTGATATCACATTCATACGAATCTGACAATCCCTCAGTCAACAGTCAACTCATTTGATAAACTTCAACATGACATTGCAAAAATATTCGTTCTTTCCTCAATATTGATATTCGCCGGCATTATGAGAATACTTAAATATATCGCTATCTATATAATCACACGTCACTAACCAACAACCACAATCTAACGACAACTTGATTTCGATCAAGTTAAATATTCCTAAAACTTGGTCTACCTCACAGAAATTGTGAACAAGCGATTATAATCATATTTCTGTCCCATTACAATATTTAACAATTGAGTAAAACTTACAAAAAGAATATCACTGCGAGGGGATCGAACTCGTGCCTTGCTGTTCACCGCACATTATGTAGTGGAACGCTTAACCATTAGGCCAACTGAACAAGTATTATATATGTTGAAATTATGAATCCTATACAATCAGAAGTTAATGATGAATGTGTTTCTTAAAAATAGAAGGTCGTAAGTCAAACAAAACGTCAAGCTATTTTCTTAAAAGTGTGTTTGACCACTTTTGAACCGCTACTGTACCAATAATAATTGGTAAATCTTAGGAGTCTCTCTCTCTCAATAAATTTTATGATTCTGCTAAAGTGGCCAGGTTTTCGCATGATTTTCCTCCATCCACATCAGTGATGCGATTTTTAAAAGACTGATAGAGTAATTTTCGCATCTATGTGGATAGATGTAAATCGTTTACCTACAAAAGCTGCTAAAACACTACAAGCATTAATGTTGGCATCAATATGATCTTGCTCAATCATTTTGATATAGGATAACATACTCGTTTATTATCCGGTAATCTATATTAGAATAGCAATTATTGTTTGATTTAGAATGTCTGGATATCGTCTCGTATTCTCTTGTTTCTGGACAAGGTCATTTTGTGGTCAACTGAAAACATTTAAACCGATGGATGCAAGTGGCGAAGTGTCGTTCGGCGTGGCGGACTAAGGCTGAACATAGGCCTCCCGCCTATGTTCAGCAGTGGACGTCTTCCGGCTGATGATGATTGATGACCACGAGCTTTTATGAGACAAGGGTGCTTGTACACGGCGCATGTAACCCGCGGAAGTAAAGATGTGGGTTTGCGCCTTTGCGGTTTACCTGCGCGAGTAACATGCGGAAGCTACTTGATCAAGCTACCCGCGGGGTGCTTGTACAGTCGACAAAGTGGAATCATGACCCATTTTGACAATAAATCGTTTGAATCAAATTGACAAAGATCAAAGTTGTTACCATGAACGTATGTTTACGCGAATGTGGACCTAATTGTATTTGAATGTCTCTGAGAAATAAGCTTATGGTGGGTCATAATTCCGCTTGGTCGATTGTACATGGCGAATGTAGCTTGAGCATGTTGAGGCACTACTTGCGCGGGTTACATGCGCCGTGTACAAGCACCCTAACTTTCAAAGTAAATGTAGGTGTAATATGTAAGTTATCTTTTATTTCGAGTGCGATAATCACGAAACCGATTATTTGTGATATTTGACCTTGAATGACTTACGATGCAGACACGAGATTTAATGAGACATTTTGAGAAAACTTTGAGAACTTCGCTCTTCTTTTAGAACTGAATAATTTTGACTACCATGATCTTTTTTTTTTGTTTGAAGGTCTCCAGATGTTCTTAATTTTTTGTGCTCACACGCGTTACAAATCTAACACAGTAACAGACTAAAATACAATTTTAGGTGATTATTTCACAGAAAAAAAAATGAACCTTTAATTACCAAACCTATAAATAATGACAACCTTAAAGATACAGATTGACCTTGATAGATTAAGTCTAATTTTATCCCTTTGGCGTCTCCTAAAACCTTCTAATCTTCGAAAAACGAGACTTTGAATTTCGAATCGAATGTTGTTCCCTTTCATTAACCAAATTGTTCTGTGAAAGGCTCGTCAAAGCTTCAAATTCGACACAACATTCGACACGAAGCAACGGCCGGAATTAATTGAAACCTGTGTACCAACACCAGGATATCAAACTACCGGAATATGTCAAGTTTATTAAATACATTTTCAACTTTATTACAATACTAGAAAGTTCATTTACAGTTGGGAATACCATGGTAAATTTGGGACCTTTATTGTCCTCTCTTTGACCCAACATCTACGGTACGTGGTAAAACCTATTCCTGTACCTATACATAAATGAAGCATTGTTGGTAATGCAGAGTAACGGGTAATAATGACTGACTCAACATCATTTGAATACACAATCGAACTTCACCCACTATGGGCCACTCATTACTTGTCTTGTACCATTCACCACTTTTCAATGCTGCCTGTATCCAAGTTATTTCTTTAAGATTTCGTGTGCCCAGACATTTGTAAAAAAGAACTAGAAAAAAACACCATCGAAAATAAGAAAATGCAATATTAGAAGCAAATTTTTTTGTTGTTTATTCCACACTGTCCCACTTGGGCAAAGGCTTCCCCTAAGTTTATCCAAGTCTTTTCATCCCAGAACCACTTCAAACTTCAAAAAATAATAAATTTTAAGACTTACGAAAAAGAAAGACATGTAGGGTAAAGGGAGATTATTTGGTGAGACAGGCAACTCAGTGATAGAGTCATAAATGGCTCTCAAAACGTTACCTATGCATAATGTAATGCGAAATAATGTGTCACTACGTCTTGTCCACTTTAGTGGTGAACTAGTTGCATAATTTCGTATTATTACTGCGTGACTTTTAAGACTATCACTGAGTTGCCTGTCTCACCAAATAATCTCCCTTTACCTTACACATTTCTCATAATCAGATACGAGAATTTTTGCCGAGGGTATCTCTCATTGTTGTTTCAAAAAGTGGTTTCGAATCGTCGTATCAAACATACAACAAACAGTCAGTAGCTTATGTGTACTGAGGATTAATTCTTCATTCTGAGGATATGACCCAACCGTAATCCGGGCCGACTCCACATTACTCATATAAGCAAACCCCTAATTCTATATTCACTTTCCCCTTTTTACGTATAAAACAATGAAGATTTATAATATAGGGAGAAATGTACTGACCGAAAGGGAATGTGCGTCATGTCAGATTAAAAAGTTGCTTTGAATAAACATTTGGATGAGCAAATCTTTTTTTTTTTTTGTCTGAAACTCTTTATTCAGATAACTCGGTTCGCTTTAGCAAAGTGTTTTGCCCATGTGTTAGTTGAATATTATTTTACGGAAATATTTTACCGGGATAAAAGGTTTTCTATGTGTTATTCCAAATTATACACCAGTTTCAGTCTTCCGTTAAAAACATACATTCATTCAAACTTTCGCATTAATCAGAAAGTAATAAGAGTTATAATATGATTAATTAATGTTTGGAATATCAAACTTGCTAGCTTTGTCTACGGAATTAATATGTAAAAAATGTAATGGCAAAAATACATAAACGAATCTGTCCCTAACAAACCTAGAACTTTCAAAAACGTATATATTGACGAATGTCTAAATCTAATAAATTTTATTGAAAATCCTTGATTTCAAAGGTAATCTGGAAATACCATATACATTGAAAAGACTCATTGTTATTTACCCAGGTGCCCTACCATGAACTCTTAAAGCGTGAGTCATTAGGCTGTTGGAAAAAGATGGCGCTAGTTCACTTGTATAGCTCTGTCTCTTTCCCACAGCCTAAATTGGATCGCGTTAAAAGCTCGTGGTTAAGGCCTCTGGTTTGATCTAACCTTGACTATGGTAATTATTTTAGGTTTAAAAGCATTTTAAACTCTGTCTTGCCTCTTACAATGCCATAATATCCTTGAATATACTAACGATACCAAAAATAGGCACTTTCTTCTACTTTATAACGAAAACCATGTAGGTATATCATCAGTAATCTCTTGTTACTTAGAAAATGACGATGTTTATGTTACGGCCATTTTCCGTGCCGGTGAGAGCATTTTAGCGAAGTCTTGTTAAGTGGGCACGCTCTTATATGCTTCATATCTTTTAACTAAAGCTTACTTTTATAAACACGGCTATATTTCTTTTTTAACGTGAATTACATTTTCTTTTTGTCGTTTTTTGCTAAAGTATTTTGACTTGGCTTGCAAGGTTGTAGATATTATGTGGGATATTGGCTCAACGATCGTTGTGCCGATAGCCGTATTATAGTCAATGATTTAGCCCGAAATTAATATTCAATCTGGATACAGTTCCAATTGTTTCCGACCAATCAAAAAAAAAAATTTTTTTTTTCACTGACTGCTTCTGGTTGGACATCTATAAGACTTGGATAAGCTTTGATCGTCAATTATGTAGCTTCAGAAGAAATATGTAAACAAGATAGCAATCGCGATATATTATTAATTTCAGTGCTTCTCGGGATCTCGTTAGGCAGTTGTAAAAATATTTAAAAACAGTATGTAAAATCACCTTTAAAAAAGCTTTTACTTTAAAAATATTATTTTGTAACAACATAGTTATCATTTGAAATCTAATAACAGTTAAGATTTACAAGTTGTAGTTTGTATAAAATATGTAACCAAATACTCACCATTTAATAAAATTTATCCTACCTACAAAATTAAAGCCAAACTTACATAATCCATTAATAGATCTAAAAACTAAAGAACACAGGCAAACACCTAATTATCCCAACTAATGCCCTTTTCAATTATTCATGAAGGCACAAAGGGTGAGGACAGATACCAGAGTTGTACGTATAAAAAGTTGGGACAACTAAGTGGGTCAGGTGCGCAGTGCTTGTAATCGAAGTGCGTGTATGATCAGATGTATGAGCGATCATCATCTGCCTAGCCTTTTCCCAACTATATTGGGGTCGGCTTCCAGTCAAACCAGATTCAGCTGGATATCAGTCTTTTACATGAAGCGACTGCCTGTCGGACCTCCAGAACCCAATAACTGGGTATACGATACCCAATGGTAAGACTGGTTGTCAGACTTTAGAGCTTCTAACAAACAGTAACGACTGTCAAAGATCTACAAATGACAGCCGAGACCAACGGCTTTTCGTGCTTTCCGAGGCACGGAGGAAACTCGCTATGATAGGTCACCCATCCACAGATCAACCTCGGCAAGCGCGGCTTAACCCGGAAGACCGGCCTATGCGGATGTGATTATTTTAGCCACCCTAAAAAAACAATATATTATTATAAATGCGAACTGTAACTCTTTCACACAAAAAACTACTGAACAGATCTTGATGTTCGATAAACAGATGCTTCATAACCTAGAACACTTTTCTGTCCTATCGTATGACGTTCCTCTAGAATAATTACTAAGTTTCACGGCAACGCCTATTTCAAAAACTAGTGAGTATATAAAGGAGGTGACACATCTAGCTGATACGGGTTGGACATGAGGGGAGTGTGGTGGACAGGTCAACGATAAATCATAAAGAATGCCCTTTAGGCGTTCCCCTTTTTGAACGGACATGAACTTTGGACAACACCCTTCCACCTTAATGTGGAACTTTTGATGTCAGAGATTGTAAAGAAAGTGGGTTGTTTTAATATTTTTTTTAAGTTAATTTAGTTAATAAGGTTTTTGTTTTGATGCAAAGGTAATTTCTGTGTACACAGTAATAATGTTTGTTTGCCCACCTGGTATAGAACAAACTGTGTCGAATCGAAATGTATGTGGCACCTGATGATGCGATTATGATGGCAAAAAATAGACATAGTTTTTCACACAATTTTTGTCTGTTTGCCTGTATTTATATCCGGAATAAACTCAAAAAGTACTTAATGGATTTACTTCGGCACGAATATTATTAAGAAGTCGGGTCAACATTTATAGGCTACATATTATCACGCCATCACCTACGGTGAACGAGTAGTGAACCTTTATTTCATCAACGCATTCACGCAAACGACGAAGCTAGTTCACTCATAAATAAAAATGGTATAATACTCCCAACGGACACCACTAAAACAGGCACCAGTGGTGGCCGTTGGATTAGTGCATTATTTTTTGTCCCAACGGCCATCAGTGGCGGACGTTGGAACATTCCGAATAATATTTGTCTCAACGGCCACCACTTAATAATCCATTGAAACAAAAACCGTTGAAACCTCTTAACCTCACAACCTAGGCAATAAACCTAGGAATCTCATAGATTAAACTTAGCTCACCCTTATAAACTATCCGAGCTAATGTTCTTGATAAATAATCTATGACATATCTCACTATTCCTTGGAGACCATCTTAAGTAGCGCTCTACTTAAGACCATTTATTATTCAGTTAATGAAGTAACATAGGAAACTCGATAAGGAAAATCAATTAGGTGTAATAGTGAAGTATTTATTAGTAGATGGGAAAGTTTTGGTAGACAAATACTGGCTAAGTTTGTGTTACTGGCTAGAACTTATTTATTTTGATTTGAGTTACGGTTGTAAGTATTTAACTGTTTAAGTTATGACCATAGATCGAAATTAGGTAGATTTATTCATGTACTTACGTTGCGAAAGAATAAAGTGGATATTCCCGAAATCCCGGAATTACTTTTAAAGAGCCGAAAAATTAATCACACATAATTTAGTTTCAAACAATTTGTCTAATCTATCTCTGATGTTCTTATTATTTATTTGTAATACTCTTTTCCACACGAAATTGTTTGTTAGAAAATCCGGGAAGATCCATATTAATAAATCAATATTTCGGTGCAAGTATATAATACCTAATTCCGCTATGGTTATGACGTTGTGAAAAAAACAAAAAAGTTTTTTTAGAATATTATTGGACTTAAAATTCAAACTGTTATTCGGTTGCCCTATGTATTTCAGGGCTGCGGTATCCCAAACCTAGAATATAATATGCTGAAACGATTGACGCCAGAATCTAAGAGATTGGACGTGATTTAGTATGTGAAAAACGTTTTCTCCCGAGAGACAAATTTCAAATAAAAATACTTACATTCAGTCGCGAGCTGCAACGCTCTATATCGCACGATCGGGGGTTTTTTCAACGCACGAGAGGGACAGCACGAGTTTTTCTAAATACCTATTTTTCGAAATAGCAGCCGCTATACTATCCTCTTAAGACGGTCCAGTAGACTTTGACTTTTTATCCCGATAAGTTCCTGTGGAATAATTTTCAACCGCCTCGTGCAATCACCGCTGGCATAACCATAGTTTCAAATGAAAAGACAACATATTTTATGAATATAAGATGTCGGTAAGGAACCGGTATTTGCTTTGCAGGTTTTCAGAGGTGAATGGGTAACCCAAAATATCGGTAAAGAAAATACCGGTTCTTTCCTATATAAATATTCAATGCTAACGCTTGCTGTACCGATCAAGAATTCTAGACCCACGGAATTTAATAACATACCGATCGATCTTTTCAGGCCTTTCAGGTTTAGAGGTGTGGCCTCTTCTCACATTATTATAAAAATACAATGCTGAAAAATGTCGATACATCTTTGGAAACTCGCTTAAGTCCGTATATTATTGACACGGTGAAGTTGTGATAGATGACATCTTTCAGGAAATGAGAAATGTGTCGCTAGGGTTTTTAAACTTTTTATAGTCCAATTATATTTGTTTTTATGTTCAAAATTATTGTTATAAGAATCACTTGCAAGCATTGACTGGATAAATAGTAGATCTAAATCATTTTTTTTTACTTATAGAATTTATTTTGTAATTCACTTTTAAAATATCTTATTCACGCTAAAAACTATCACTTTTTAAACTAGATGAGAAGAGACAGCTGAAAAAAACTCAAAAAATACAGTCTCTTCTAAATTCCAAACATTTTCGTATTGGAGAACGTATTCATACGTGAACCATGTGAGATGATCCTCTGAAGAAAATACTGCCAATATTTGAATCTTTTTTTTTTAACGTGGCAAAATCATCGCCCTGCCCGGGGTGGGAAGACTCATTTAGTCCTCCCACCCCGGACAGGGCGGGAGGGACTGACAGACTTGTACTGACTAAAATCCACAATGTCCTCCAATAGCCCTTTATGTTCCGGAGTCACGGTAACGAGATAAGTCCCGCGATCCTGGCAGGCTTTGGCCCTCTAGAGGGGGCGGGGGGGGGGGGCGTCATTTTGCTGACGCTCTTTCGAGGCGCGCGTGGAACACAAATATTTGAGATGCATAGTACAATGTTGGTTTTCCAAAAGAAAATAAAACATACTATCTACTTCTCACCTTGTCCCCTTGACGCACAAACGTGACATGACGCATTTTCCTCATTTCAAATGATGACGTCACTCCTAAAAACGGACCGGACATGACATGTCAACTGTCTCTTCAACAGTATCTTGAACATTAACACAGCTGATATACCTAGTCGTTTTTCCCAAAAAAAAAAGGTTAGGTAAGGTCTAAGGGCTGTTACAACCATGTTCGTTTCGGTAGTATTTATTTTTTACTCCTTCACTCCTTATTCACTATTCTTGTTGACTTATAAATATTACGGTTGATCCATTACGGTGTAAGTCCTTCGTCGGGAATCAATTTTCATTCAAATATTTCACCTCGGCTTTTTGTGATAAGATAGAAGGGTGCCGGTGGGATGAGGTTGTAGAGTTCTTAGGCACATTACCGAAGTATAATCTGTAGAAGACCGACAGGCAGGAAAAATTAATTGTGAAAGCTTCTAACTACCTTTACCATCTTATACGGGTGTCTCGTGAACGGGTGCTGCTTGTGGTGTCTGGTCGACTTGCTGATCTTTGGTTTTGTTATGTGTTATTTAATTTCTTTTCTTTATGTTGTTTTTTACTATGATGGATGGTTCTAGTTTTTCTTTATGTGCCTTCTAGTCACGATTGAGATGAAATCTCTGAATGATGTATAATGTGAATGTTCTATTGCATAAATCTTGGTTCTTCTAACCGTACAGACAGATGTGTTGCTGGGGAGTTTGTTCCGCCACTTCTTCTTCCCAGCCAAAACACTAGGAAGTGTCGAAGGTGGGCGCTTTGGGGGACTGTCTTATGTAAAATTTGACCTTCAAAAAGTGCTGATAAATCAGCCTAATTTGAATAAATGGCATTTGATTTTGATTTGATTTGATATATTATACACTCTGTAAGCTTCTTAAGCAATAAATAAACATTTTTAGGTTGCCGCCCGATTGGCCAAATGAGTGTAACATCACTAGCAACCCTAAGAAAATGTCGCAGGTATACAGGAAAACATTTGTTTGTACAAGCTCATTCATACGAACAAACGGTCTGCCACAATAAGATAAAAATAATGGCGTTTTTGCGTCCATATTACGATGAAATTACGTCGTGTGCCACGGAAATGTGTGGTTTGTTTGTTGTGTTTGGTTAAATATCGGGAAATGTTTGTTAAATGTGGAAAATTAATATCAATGTTGGTATTGAGAATATGCAGTGTGATGTGGCGATAAACTAAAAAGCAAAAGTATAAGTCTTGATCCTCATTATCTGCCTAGCCATTTCCCAAATATGTTTGAGTCAGCTTCCAGTCTGACTGGATGCAGCTGGATACCAGTATTTCAGATAGATACATACTACCGATTTGAATACCACAACTTCTCTTTTTTCGGTAAGATTACTGACTGTCAAACTTTCTGACCAAGGGTTTAAAAAGATTTCTAATACACTTCGTCTTAAACAATTATTTCAATTTATTGATGACTGTACTATTAATATTTCATATTTGATTTTTTTTTTCCTTTTAATGGTCCCTAAGTGGCAAAGGCCTCCACTTAAACTTCATACAAAGAAATAGAGCTACTTACCAATCTACATTACAGCCAGAATTTTTAGTCTAAAAGAAAAATATTAAAATAAATCGTCTCAATTTTTTCTGTACAACTTGGCTGAACCAGATTTCGAGAGCCATTTAGAGACTATTGGGACTTCTAAGCGGTCTTTTTTCAATTAAAATACAGTAAAAGGAAAATCTAGTTTATTTAATAAAACCATTTCAAGAGAAACTTTTCGCTGCTGGCAACACAAGCTATGTTTGTGGTAACCCAGGAAATCAATTAACCTTTTTCGAACATCCATTGTTTAAAAAATACAATGGCCTTTTATTTCCAGACAAAAACTGAGAGTGATAAATCAGCTCCAAATAATGGAACCAATTGACAATGATTCACACTAGGGAAAATAGAAAGTGGTAGTGATACGTAGGTATAGAGTATGAGCAGGAAACACTTTAGCCATATAGTGAACTTTTTTTTGCTGACAATAGTAGATCCTATCCTACTAATATTATAAACGCAAAAGTTTGTGAGGATATGTTTGTTACTCTTTCACTCAAAAAACACAGAACGAATTTGGCTAAAATTTGGTACACAGATAGTTTATAACCTGGATTAACACATAGGATAGTTTTTATCGTTATATATTTTCGAGTTGTAGTGGATGAAGCCGCTGCCTGATAACAGCTAGTTTCGATATAAATGGCGAAATACTATAAACTACATTTCATATCAACACAAGATTTTGATATTTCATAGTGATCGCAAACTTTTTTGTCTGTAGTTATATCGTAAATCGTGAAACCAGTCACAAAACACTATACGTAAAGGTACAGTCACGAGCAATAACATGTATACACTTAACAAAATTCGAACGCAATTTACTCGTAAAATGCTGGTTTAAACTTTTAAATAAGACCTATTTCGTAATATCATGGCTTCCAAAATAGAAGTCTAATGAAAAGGCAAAAGTTCAATCAATATGACGCGACGGTAGAACTTTTGAATACTTCTTAGTGTATCCATACTATTGCTCGTGACTGTACAAATAAATACATAATGTATGAACAGATGTTTCAGTGATAAATGCGGTTCAAATATCTCTTCGTACGCAACGTTTTAATTCCAGTAATTTATAGACAATTTGTATCAATTTGACGTAATTTATTGTGTTGTTATGTTATAGATTGGGAAGTTATTCATGCCAATTGGTTATTAATGCTTCATATTAATTTGTTGTAAAATGATGATCAATTATGAAGGTAGAACCTTGTTGAAACTCATCAATAGTACGATAAATTCTACTACGTAGCAATCTACTGAAAATGGACTTTATTTCTTAAAACTCGTATTTTCTACTGACGGATAGTTTTTTTTTTTTTTTTTTTTGAACAGCCTCACTCTTTCTATATTCTGTCATATTGTCTATTCTTTCGTCGACAAAACCTGTCTCCTTGTATACAACATGTATAGGGCAATATGACAAAAAAGCAAGCCTATAAATGTACTAGGCACTAGGCTGCTTCTGGCGAAGATCATAATATTAAAAAAACTGCAAGAAAGCCTTCATGATGAAGAAAATCACTTCACACAATTGTGATGAATATGGAGTAGTCGAAGATCTGCAACATTTATTGATGGAATGTGTCCAATACGAGTCCTCTACAATTAGTATAGTAAAGTCCAGGGACTTTACTAAATTCAGGAATTTGAACAAAACGGATGTAGGCATGTTCCATGCAATACTATCTCAACCAAATGGCGACGATGCGAAGTATTTGTTCAAATTAATGGCCCACGTGGTGTGAAATATAATTGTTAGGATACGATGGGACTGACATACGCTGTGCGTAAAAGACCCTTTAAATAAATAAAGAGAAAATAATATATTAAAAATCTATTTCTAAACACATTTCTTTGTAAAATTTCCGAATATTTAATTTAGAGTTTAATACTATTCATATTTAGACTCCACAAAGGGCTTTATTTGCTAAAAATATTTAAGGGCCTATTACTCATTTTTGTTTACAAAAATTCCACCACCAAAACTGGAGACCACATTTTTGTACACACATTACCAACCTTTGTTGGTCGTAAAAATAATAATTAAAATGGCGTACTAAGCTTAAAGTACGTCACTATACCCATTAAAGGAGCATGTACTTATTACTGTCGGCTCCTTATGATAGCTATCGGCCAGGTTAATTGTTTGGTATCCTTATGGGTTGTAATGGGTCATTTGTATGGGTAGGACATGTCGCTTGTCATTTGTTTTTGATAGGATTACTATGATGGCAATCGGTGAGTACATTTTGATGTAATCTTCTGATAGAATATGTTAGTTTTATGATGCCATAAATCTTAGTCTATTAACTTTCATGATGGAACTATTAAAAAAGATGACTCGAGATTAATCCTGTCCTGAATTATAATTTCCTTTTTTTTTTTTAAATAGATTACACAGGTAATTGTGTATGCGAATGGCATTTAATACAAACTTTCAAGTTCTCATTTTTCGAAATGAATTAACTGAATTTAATGAAACTCCGTAATTAGAAGCAGAACCCTTAGCACGAATTTTCACTCTTTTACTTTACAGCGTCTTTCCAGTATTTACAGCATTTCTTGTATGAAAAAATGGAACAGCGCCTCTAGCGAAGAAGGAACTATTTTTTCCGTTGAAAATTGACAATTTGAAATTGTCAAAGTTCCAGTTTACTTTACGTCTCAAATACTGAACACTCGTGCTAAGGGTACATGTCTACAATTTAAACTGTTTTTTTTTCCGATGATGAGAAAGCGACTCCCCAAATAATTTTTAATTTTGTATAAAAATCCTAATGGGGGTCATACAATTTTTATTTATTATTTGTTTATTTAATACATATACAAAATGCCATTAATACTAAACGAAATTGAATGATCCTATCATTCTGTTTCCTCATAAATATTACACAAATCTGCTTACCAAGTTTCAACAGGATAGCTCTTATATCTTTTGAAAAAAAGTGGCTGTGACATACGGACGGATAGACAGACAGACTGACAGACATGACGAATCTATAAGGGTTACGTTTTTTGCCATTTGGCTACGTAACCCTAAAAAGTCAGACACTGAAATAACAAGTGAATTTTGGCATCGTTAGGTGACTTTTCACAAACTAAGCACTCTTTTTTTTATCCAACTTGGTTTGTTAGTGCCCACACGGCTACATCATTAATTTAGGAAAACCAATATAAGCTGACCTTTTATTGTGCGGAAAGATCGTACAACGGGAACTCAAGATAAAGTGGCTAAGGATATGGATCAAATCTTGTAACAGATTTTTAATCCAGATGTACCAAAATGGATTGAGCTGAAATTTTGCACACGACTTTGGTTCTGCGAATAATACATTTTTATGGCGATAGATTTGACAGGATTCTC
>JAQSVV010000671.1:0-97130 GCA_036375495.1 Agrotis segetum | reverse complement strand
CGCTGCAACATGTAAGAAAATATGTATTTGACAATAATTTGGGTTGAATAATGAAACTAAAAAGGATAAAATATAAAACTTTTTCAAAAAAAATGTAACCGACTTCAAAACAACCACAAAAAACAGTTCAAAATAACCTACAAAAAACGGTGACTTTATTTTTTGCTTCATTGGCTTTCTGTCACCGACTTTCGAAAGAAAAGTTTTTTGTAGGTTATTTTGAACTGTTTTTGTGGTTGTTTTGAAGTCGGTTAATTTTTTTTTGAAAAAGTTTTTTTTTTATACACTCACTATTCTTGTTTGTTTGTTAGTTAAACGTTATTTTTTAGGTTATTAACCGACTTCAAAAAGAGGGATGTTATCAATTCGACGGTATATTTTTTTTGTGTTTGTTACGCGATTACTCCGACAATAGGCTAGTTGCCTAAAAAATGTAATTAGTCCGTCTTTTAGATAACTTAAATAGGCTATTATATCGAGAAAAGAAAAAATACGTGTCCAAAATTTTTTTATAATCTAAAATACGGACTAAATAGAATGTAATTATTTTGACCCTGGAAACTGTTGTGGACCGATTTTCAAAATTATTTTTTTGTTCGAAAGGAGATACTTCAGGAGTGGTTTCATTGTCACCATGTCAGGATCTGATGATTGGATCCATAGAGAAATCGAGGGCAACCCTCAAATTTTATCGCACGGCTCACACAACGTTTTTCGCAAAATGAAGCGAGCAAACCAATAACAGGTGGTGCGTTGGTTTGTAGTATTAGCTCCGAAAACGTCGTTGACGTGGCGCTTGTGCCGCGTTGCTGCCACCCACGACGGTACCTACTCATATTCCATAATTACTCGAATTTTTAACGTATCCATGATGACGAAAAAGATTGAAAAGCGATGAAAATGTAACACTTATCAATAAACAAATGCTACTTTTGGAAAAAATATATTTTTAAAATAAAATTAATTTGAAATTAGAATTCTTAGCCACACAAAAATTAATTTGATTTGAAACGCCCAGTACTCCAGAACGACAATTTCATTAGTAAAGATCTAATATATTTTTGGAACGAAGTTCCTTATTGCGCGTTGTGAAAGGGGCTAGACGGAAAAAATTCTTACGAAAAGTTGTCACGACACTTTTTGAAACGAAGTTCCTTATCGCGCGTTGCGAAAGGCTGCTAGAGCTCAAAGAGTGGAGTGAAGTGGAGCGAAGCGGAGTGGAGTGGAGCGGAGCGGATTGGAGTGGAGTCGCGACGATTATTTTGTTGAGTGTATACAGTAACTTCGTTCCATCCGGGTGTCCCTTGACACCTATCAAGTTTTTGTTTTTATTTACATCTAACGAGTAAATAGGGCTTTTTGGCTGATGCATTATTACAGTTAAAACTACTTTTGACGAAGCGACTACACTAAACTACTTTTGTCGAGCGTCAGTCAAAAGTTCTTTTGACTAATTTTGCTAGTCAATACACAGTAGTTTTGAGTGCAGCACATACACTGAGCTTGCGTCACGTTGCAGGAGCTGGCGGAGTACGAGGGCATGCCGCGCGGCCCGCAGCTCTCCGTGCACGGTGAGTCCGCTGATGCTGCGCTCCAGGCAGTCGCGCACTCTGCGTCGTTACACCATGAACAATAATTTCCATTGGATTTACGCACTACGTCTAGCTTTTCGTTGCAAAACAAAAATATTAGGACTCAAAGAACGTTTTGAAATAACCATAGCTTTTGTCTTATGTACATTAAGCCCTGCCCTCAAACTGCACTCATTTATCCTATCCACTATGTTTTGAAGATCCGACCCAGTTGACGCCATAAGAACAGTATCATCGGCATAATCTTAGATTGTTGACGATACGGCCATTGACTTTGATGCCGCAATCTAGGTCTGTTAGAGCTTTGGATATAATAGCTTCGGAATACAGGATAAACAGTGTGGGCGATAGAATGCAACCTTCCCAATTTGGTTTAGTACCTATTTTTTTATTAGTGAGCATTTTTTTGATCTCCGATGTCTGTCGATGATGCGATGATCTTTATTTTTTACTAGCTTCTGCCCGCGATTTTCAAAATTCTTTTTTTGTTGCACGAGGGATCGCTTACCTTATTTTTTAGCGTGGTAAAATCATCAAATGAGTCCTCGGGAACCGAGGGCAGAGCGGAAGGGACTGTCCGATTTATGGTTGCCCAATATCTGGTAGCACGGAAAATGGCAGTTCTAAACGACAGAAAGAGAAAAGGCGATTCCGTGCTGCCAGATGTGGTTCAACCCTTATACTGACTAAAATCCACGGTGTCCTTCATTAGCCCTTTACGTTCCGGGGTCTCGGTAATCAGATAAGTTCCGCGACCCCGGCAGGCAGGGATCGTTAACCTTAAATACTGCAAGTTTCATCCAAATCGGTTCTGCAGTTTTTGAGATTGAGGATAGGAAGATTGAGGGAATTTTATTAGCTTATTGTGTGAGCGATGTAAATACCGGTGCTACGGATTACAAAATTGTAGTGCACATGTAAGAAAATGATGTATTTGACAAGAATTTGGGTTGAATGTTTTTAAACTAGAGAAAAAAACTTTTTTCAAAAAAACATAACCGCCTTCAAAAACAACCACAAAATAGGTTAAAATAATCAACAAAATAAGTTTTCTTTCGGAAGTCGGTGGAAAAAAGGACAAATAAAAAAAAAAAAAAAAAGCCACCGACTTCCGAAAGAAAAGTTATATTGTAGGTTATTTTACCCTGTTATGTGGTTGTTTTTGAAGGCCGTAATTTTTTTTTATAATAAGCTTCCGAGGATAATTTTAAGGTAACGAAAAATTCAGCTACGAGCAGGGTTCGTACCTGCGCCTTCTGGAGAGGTACTCTATACGTTTTAACCAATTAGGCCATCGCAACCATTACCTCTTGAAGCTGAATTTCTTGCTCCCTTGTTTTTTGAACGCTGTTTACACGTTACGCCACCTATTGTTAGTGTTTCAAACTACTTACCAATACATAAGAATAGATGGCGCAACGTGTTAACAGCGTTGTAAAAACAAGGGAGCAAGAAGACGCAGGTTTGAACCCTGCTCGCACCAATTTTTCGTTACCTTAAAAATATCTTTGAGAAGACGCGACACAGGCGTAATTGCTTATGAAAATAAAACTTTTAGCTTCCGAATCCTATTCAAGCACTAAACAAATAAGCTCAGTTGTTTATTACAACCGAAAATGCTCCAGAATGTAAACCATTATATTAAGGACAAAAAGGTTTGGGATTAAGCTGCTCCAATTGAATATACTCATTGGATGTAGTTGTTATAGTAATATAGTACCTATTTGTTTTTTAAAACACAAATTGCTGACGTTGGTCAAAAGGCCGCTGCACTGAAATGGGCCTGGGCCGGCCACGTCTGCCGCATGCCCAATGAGCTGTGGGCCAAAATAACCACTTTGTGGAGCCCTGACACAGCCAGAAGGCGCCGCGGCAGACCTCGTAGAAGATGGCGGGACGAGCTTGATAAAACCTATGACCAATGGTCCACTTTGGCCCTGGATCGTGAAAACTGGAAGTCATAGGGAGAGGAGAGGCCTTTGATCAACCTTTGATGCATTTCCAATTTTTAACCGACTTCAAAAAAAAGTAGGTTCTCAGTTCGACCTGTATGTATGTATGTTTGACCGCGATTGTCTCGCGTTTGGCTGAACAGATTTTGATGCGGTTTTCAGGAAAGTGTTCATGACAGTCTGGAGAAGGTTTTCGTATATAACACTAATAGATATCCCGTGACGTTGCCCGCGTAGATCCGTTTTGCTTACTTGGATCGTAGATTTGTAGAGACGATTGCATGTTTGTCCGCGATTATCTCGCGTTTGACTGTACCGAATTTGATGCAGTTTTCAGAAAAGTGCTTGTTACATTCAGGGAAGCTTTTAGTATATAACAATAATGGATATCTTGTGAAGTTGCTGGCATAGATCCGTTTTTGTTACTTACAAGGATTGTAGATTTTCTAAGACGCCGTTATTTTTGTTGAAAAGCTCAACTAAAAAGGAAAAAAAAAACACTTTTTCAAAAAAGGGAACCGACTTCAAAACAAAAATAAAAAAAACTATTTGTTTTTTGTTTTGAAGTCGTTCGCGCGCGGTGCTCACTTTTTCGAAACTAGTGATGGAGCACTGTTTTCCCCCATGCATTTTTATTGACGTTTATAAACGTTCGTTCGATCCTCTATTTATTTGAGTAATGAACAATTATTAGAAAGTCATTATACGTCGACGTATGGTGACGTTCCGCAAAATGTATTTAATGTATTTAAAAAAAAATTAAACACAACGTCTCGATACGTCGACGTGCAGTTAATTTCGGCCAAAAAATTATCCTTAAAAACGTTATTTTTGTTGGTTGTTGGTTGATGGTTGGTCCTGGTGTGACCAAAAAGGTCACACGCTGAATTATCAGTCACCTTTTTTATTACTTTTCTTTCATCTCGCTCGCTTTGTTTTGATCATCTAAAACAATGGAATTTCTTTATTAGACCTAAAATATGTCGCTCAAATATGAAAACAGTTATTGTATTCAATATAATACATACTCTATTATTTAAATCCAGTAAAAAATATGTCATAACTTACGATTTAGAAGTTTCGTAACTCGAGAGCTCACTTCACTGTACGCGCGCGTCGCGTAACGGTGCACAGTCCGACTGACAGTATGGCTATGGCCTGTGGTATGGCCACGGTAATAATATTTATACTGCGGTATGGCGACGCGTACTCCAGTTGACGAGTATGGACGTTCTGCGTTAGTGGGTAGGTGTCTTTTTAGGTGTGGAGGCACCCACAAAACGCTTAAAATGTCAGTGCTGCGTGACACTACAAAATCAAGATTTTGATAATATTATGTTGTGGCACTGTGACGTCACTATACGAATATTATAGGAGAAAAGAAACGGACGCTTCTTTACGTTCTGGCTGATAGAGAAATATAAAATTTGACGTATCGATACGTTGTGCGACATCGTATCTCGGTTTTTTACGCATCCATACGTTGTGAACGCGAATGTGTTCAAAAAAGTTTTTTTTTCCTTTTTAGTTGTCCATACAATAAACGCAGTAAATACTACAAGTCGTATCTACGCTGTTAATAAAATACAAAAATCTTGCATGATAGGGCCTTAAAACCTTTCCTTGTGACCAACCCCCTTCCCCACCAGAAGTTCTGTCTGTAACAAAAAGGGCGGTGAGTGGAGGTTGTAAGTGTCGACGATGTTTCAGACTTGATCGAGGACGGGTTCGACACGAGCCCGGCATGGTTCTTCGGGCTGGTGGCGGAGTGCGGCGGCCAAGTGGTGGGGCACGCGCTGTGCAGCCGAGCGTACTCGTCGTGGACGCGCCGCGCCTTCTACATCGAGGATCTGTACGTGCGGCCCACGGCGCGCCGTCGCGGCGTCGGCTTGCTGCTGCTGCAGGAGCTCTGCCGGGTACGGGCTCGCGCGCGCGCTGCTGTGTCCTGGGCGAGGGCAACGACGTCAAATAATGGTCGGTGCGTGTTGCAGATGGCGGTAAAGGAGGGCGTGCACCGCGTGGACTGGCACGTGCTGGAGGACAACGCGCCCGCTCTCGGCTTCTACTCACAGCTGGGCGCGCGAGACCTGCGCGTTACTGAGGGCCGCGCCGCCATGCGTCTCGACAGGCTGCACATCGAGCGCCTTGCACAGAACCAGCCCTGAACTAGCCAGTTCACCGGATTCAAACAACGGATGTCCTAAAACTTTATGTTTGACAACCAGAAGATTAAAGTGTCCGTCGGCAAGCCATCGGCGTGAACACGAACTTCTGTGATGTGATTGTGATAAATAAAACCTAACTCATCAAATTTTTGTCTGTTTGTAGTCGGTCTCCCATAACTGAGTATCAGTCTGTCCGGAGTTGCATTTGGATCGGATGAGCTGCCTCCGCTGGTTTCTGTCCATCCCTCACCACCGACTAAAATATAGAGATTCCTTCATGATATGATTCCTTCACTTGATCGGTCCATCGTGTTGGTGAACGGTCGCGCGATCGTTTGCTTTCTGTGTTTCCAACCACTATCAATTCTTCCAAGCTTTCATCACCTAGCTGCGTACTATGTGGCCGAAATATTTAATGCACACATTTAATGCACTTTGCCCAAAAGAAAACCAGCCCGAAATTAGAAGTTCAATACCAGAGTAACAAAATTCAGAGCGACGATACTACGAAATTTCTAGGCCTCATTATTGATAGGCAACTGAACTGGAAAGATCATATTGAAGCGCTGTGTAAGAAAATCAGCAGTTCATCCTATGCCCTGTATAAACTAGCTCCGACAGTAAACACAGATGCTCTTCTTACAGCCTACCATGGACTTGTGGAATCTATAATAAGATATGGTATTATTTTCTGGGGTAATTCAACAGATAGAGAAATAGCTTTCAAGGCCCAAAAGCGATCCATTATGGTAGCCATACACCATAATGCCTATTTGTCAATTCGGCATAAAACTGCCAATTTGCTCAAATAGAATTGAACGTGTATGGGGGTGGAATGCCAATTTGATGGCATGACATGCCAATTTTGATAGGTCATCAAATCGTTTTTGACACAACGTAAAATCGGCAGCAGTGATGCCATCTTAGCAACTTCATAGATAGTTAGCTAATTTTATAAAGGTGCTAGAAAAAAAGCTAAAAAGTGTAACTTGTGGCTAAACTTTTTAGCTACTTTTCTAACACCATTTCAATTCATCATGACATTGAGACTTTCAAAATTAGTCAAGTAGTGTCCCGAGTCAAAAGACAAGATAATGCAACAGTGGCTCATTCTACATATAAATAAGTGGCATTCTGAAGAAATAGTTTAGTTTCGGGTGGAAATAAAAAAAGAAATGAAATTCTTCCGGTGGCAAAATATATTTAAATATACAAGATACCCTGAATATGAATTTTCAATCTTAAGTAAACTGGGAAAGTAAAGCAGACTCTGTAGAGTAAAATACTGCAAAATCTCTGTAACAAATACAGGGATTATTGTCAGCCGACATCACTGAGAAGTCACTAAAATCCGACCACTCATGACTTTCGGAAATTTCTAGGTACTAATTTTTTAATGCATTTGATGTAATGAAATAGACACTAGCGCCATGTCTAAAGGTCAAGGAGTGGTGGCCAGGGCTGGGGTGCGTTTAAATCTTCCGGCGGTATTTCGCCGGAAAAAATTAAACTAGCGAAGGTTCGCTGAACGGAGTCATAAGTTTCTGTCAATGTTAGTTGTCAAATTCAATTGACAGCTCAGTTTATTGAACAAATAATCAATTTGCCGGTTTAATACAAATCCATAATCCACAAATAATATTTACTCTCTAAAATAAAAATAATATTCGTTTTTACTGCGGATATCGAGCAAAACAACAAAACGTAATGTCAGTCTGACAGCAGGATAAAATATTGCGAGGTAAAAAGGTCGCAATATTTTATCAGTAAATTCCATTTAGTAAAAACTTATCCCAGCGAATGACCGTAAACGGGGCAGATTAAATTTTAGTTAGCTTCATTTTTCACGTCGCGGTGTACTTAATCGGGGTGTTTGACATTTAGGCAGTATAAATTTAAACTGGATAAAGGATATAAACGCAGCCCAGAGTCCTGCATATGGGATCGTTCTGAAACTCGACTTTTTGACAAATATTTATTTTTATTTAAAAATAACCAGTACTAATCCAAATTCAGTGACTAAATAAGAAAATAATTGTACAAAAACGTTAATAATATATAACAGAATTGACTAAAAAAAAAAACAAATATTCTCCGCATTTCATTTTACATTTAATTTACTAGACAAACGTTTTCGAACGCACCACGTCTAGCATGCGTACCTATCTAGTCTGTGATGCGTACGCAATATAAGACAGTGTTCCCACTTTATAAATATTTTCCCTTTATTTAGGGTACCCCTACCCTCCTTCGGGTCCTTTCAAATGTTGGTCATTTTTTAAGCGGAAAAATTGTAAAATAAATAAATATATGAAGGTCTTTATGAAATTAACTACCCAAAAACCAACCTTCATGCTTTGTGCTCGTGTAACCCTCTAGGAGGCTAATAGCTAAATAATAAAAAACCGGCCAAGTGCGTGTCGGGCCACGCACAGTGTAGGGTTCCGTAGTTGCCCATCAAAATACTTATGCGAACTAACGAAACTGATTCGCTGAATTTAATTTTAAAAAGAAGAATTTTCAAAATCGGTCCAGGAGTCTTTGAGAAATCGGGGAAAATACATAAGAAAAAAGATTACAACGAATTTAGAACCTCCTCCTTTTTTTGAATTTAGTTAAAAATAGTTGACGATAAAAACTTACCTATCCCCAAAAAACATACCTATAAAAGCTGTAAAAATAAAGTTGACAAACTTACATTTGCAGTTGACTCCGATACATTTTGTTTCAGAAAATATGATATCAAGTACATTTTATAAGTTGGTCGACTTTTACTCGTAAAGTTGTAAAGCCTACTTAGTCATGATAATTTTCTTTTAAACTTCGTTATATATACTACTATTGTGAATTTTTTCACACCCCCAAACATAACCGTTTAGCTGGTAGAGGGGGGGGACACTCGAATCGAGCAAAATTTAGCACTTTAAAGCTTAATATTTCACAAACGAATTTTTTTATCAAAAATTGTTAATGGAAACCATCATTATTTTTTAAAGACCTATTTAATGATACCCCACACTAAGGGGTACGCGAGAAAAAAAAAATCCTCACTTTACGTGTAAGTACTGGAGGTACCCTAAAAAAAAATATTTTACGAGATTTTATTTTACCACTTTTTTGGCACAACAAATCCGTATATTTACACCAAATTACAGCTCTCTAGTACTGTGCGTCTCTGAGCTAAACTGCGGACAGACGGACGGACGGACGGACGGACGGACGGACGGACGGACGGACATGGCGAAACTATAAGGGTTCCTTGTTGACTACGGAACCCTAAAAGCAACACTTCTCTGCATTATTATAATTTTTATTTTCGACTTCAATTAAAAAAAAGGCAAAATTTTTCAATGTCAAAATAATCGTGTATTGAAAAGGTGATAATAAAAAAAACTTTTTCAAGAAAAATGTAACCGCCTTCTAAAACAACCACAAAAAATTGTAAAATAATCTACAAAATAACTTTTCTTTCGGTTGTCGGTGCCTTTGTTTTTTTTTTCTTTTCATTGTCTTTTAGCCACCGACTTCCGAATGAAAAGTAATTTTGTAGATTGTGGTTGTTTTTGAAGGCGGTTACAGTTTTTTGAAAAAAAAATTTTTTTAACTCTTTTTAGTTTAAATATTCAACGCGAATTCTTGTCAAGAACATCATTCTCTTACATGTGCACTAGAATTTTGTAATCCTTCGCACCGGTAATTACATCGCTCATGTACACAATAAGCTAATAAAATTCCATAACTCAAAAATTACTGACCGATTTCTACCGATTCTGATGAAACTTGCAGTGTTCCCTAAGTTAAATGATACCTAGCACACCAAAAAAAAGCATTACTTAAATCGGACTCAAATTCCGGAGATATGCGAACACAAACTAAATCAATCGATGCCTACTCCTTACTGTTAAGGAGTTGTACCTTCCATCATCAGCTCATCCACCTGAAATGATGATTATCAGATGCAAATACTCGAACAGCTTTAGAAAATATATATCTGCCTATAAAATTTGAAGGAACCCTCGCTTTCCCTGGGATCCTATCACCAGAACCTGACCTGAGATTTTTTTTCCAAATCAGTCCAGGCGTCTTCGAGAAATCGGGGAACATACATAAAAATAAAAAATATTCCGAACTGAGAACCTCCTCCTTTTTTTGAAGTAGGTTAAAAAAAGGTGTCGGAACAGGTAGGTAAGTTAAAACTAAGTATTTATTATACTTACGGGTAAGCCCCGACTCAAACGAGCGTTTTCTTTTGCTGGCACTTTAAAAGCGCTGACGTGTGAACAGATTTTGACTGGCCTGTTGGTCTAGTAGTTAGTGACCCTGACTGCTATGCCGGGGGTCGTGGGTTCGATTCCCACCCAGGACAAATCTTTGTGTGATGAGCATGATCATTTGTTCTGTGTCTGGGTGTAATTTATCTATAGTAAGTATGTATTTAAAAATATATAAGTATGTTTTCAGTTTTCTAGTACCCATAACACAAGCCCTGCTTAGCTTGGGACTAAATGGCGTTGTGTGATAGTTGTGGAATATTATTATTATTATACAAGGGAATGCATTTGTTCTATATCGGCGGTTTTTTAACGCCAGCAGAAAAAAAAAAATTTCGCGCGAATGGCGTCTTAAAAAGTCTAGGTAGGATTAAAAAAACCAGCAACTGCCTGCAGGCACTATTACTACGATTAATGAGTAGTCATCATGACTTTTTTTTCAGATGGGTCTACGAACCAATATCATCAAAATAGTTCAGCGGTTTAGGCGTGAAAGCATAACGAACAAGTGCATTTATACTACACGAATAAGTTAGGATAAAATTGTAAAATCATTTTATTTTTAATTTTAATACCTTTTTAGTAATATTAAAATACGGGCAAAACTGAAATCAGAGGCTGACAATATGGTTACTATGACAACGAATATTCAAATAAAACAATCGATGTGTTAGATACACATCGATTGTTTTATTTGAATATTCGTAACAAACATCAAACAAAAATACGTTAGGAAATTCAATAAATTAAATTTTGTGGTTCGTTTCAATAAAATCGAGAAGCGTTTAAAATACCTACCTACCTAAGGGAGATCATCATCATCATCGACGACTTTGCTCTGGAAAAATTATATGGAAAACGCGTGGTCCAATTCTGACCCGACTCAATTTTGATTGCCATCGACATGCTAAGAGGATCAGCACAAAATAATCGCAGAACCTGCCATTCTTCAGACATGAATAAGGTGGAAGATAAAACCAGCTGACACAGTGATATACCTAGTGTGAAACCGCTAGGTATTGTACGTACGAGTATGATCAAAATGTTTCCTAATTATTTCATGCAAACAATTTGATACAGAAAGTTGAGAGCCATTGGATCAATGTGTAATTCTTTATCATGGATTTAGGTACTTCGATTAACAAAAAATGTACAATGGATTTACATCTCAGTGAAGTGAAATATCATATTCCTTATTGTTGTTAGTAATAGTTATTTAGTGATTGTGTTTAAATTACAATAATTGTATTTTTCCTATGCTGTTATAACTTACAGAATGTTAATAATATAGGTAAAAGTAAAGTAAGTAAAGTAAAACCAACGACTTTCATTTTGATATGATTTTAATTAAAGCATTTCAAGCAAAGCTAAGCAGCTCTGCCAGAGCAAATATATAAAATATAATTATTTTTGCATGATTTTACTAAAAAGGTGAGTACTGACATAATGAGTAGAGAAAAATAGAAGATTGATGAATTAGAATAAGGGCAGGAGAACGATGAGACGACGAATCATAAGATTTGTAAATAAAATATAACTATTAATATTTCCCTAAGTATTTATTTTAATAATAAAAGGTTACTATATATACCTATAATATTAGGTAAACTACCACATATTTTATCATATAATTCAGTGTGTTTTTCTTGCATGATTCACAGAGCAGCAGCGAAATTGAGAATAGGCAATCCTTGCTCTCAGTAGAGTTACTGTCCAAAGATAAAATAATCTGTAAACATGAAGAAATTACCATTAAATTAACCCATTTTCTAGTGTAAAAAACTTGTAAATAAAATGATACAGCGAAGATGCTGGCTCAGTGATGGCCCTTGCTTGTGAATATTGTAGTTCAGTTAATTTATATTAGTGTGACAGATTCGGACAAAAGTGCACACTATATAGGTATGTTTTTAATCTACCAGTACCTATTAAGGGGTAGAAATGGGTTGTGAGACAGTTTAAACCAATAAACGTAATCAAATTGTTGATTACATTATATGAATTTGTTAGTGATGGTTTTGCATTTAATAGTTGATGTACGTATGTATCATCACATCCTGCATAAACTTATTATAGTAGTAGTAGGTATGGTTAATAATCTTTGGTCATTCCTACCTTATAACTATAGCAAGTCCAAGCTGATAACTGTAGTAGTTTGCTTCTTGGCATACATAAAGTTGGTGGTTTTCTGTTAGTAGAAATCCTGTTTTAAATTCAGTTTTGCACAGATTCAACACATTGAAAGTACTTGGTTGCGTTTATAAAATAATTCGTGCTAAGGGTAAAGGTGTTAAAAAATGAACCGCAGGCATTTCGTGGGCGTACTCGGTATCAAAAACGAAGTCGATTCCAATTTTTTTATTATTCCACCGGAAGAATTTCATTTTTTTTACTTCAACCCAAAACTGAACTATTGCTTCAGAATTCCACTTATTTATATATGTAGAATTAGCCACTGTTGCGTTATGAGTAGGCATCACTGATGCAGATTTGACGTTGTGTCAAATCAATCTTTACGATAGGCAGTATGGTGTATGGTGTCTATGGACGAACTGCCGATTTGAAACAATTGCAAGCGTCACATCTATCGTTCACATAGGCAGGATGGTGTATGCCTACTATTAGAGCCATGTTTGGACTAGAAGTAACAGATAGTTGTAAACCATTTTTCAAAAAGCAAAAAATTCTAACACTACCGGCTCTGTATATATATGAAACTGCCATATTTGTTAAATTAAACCTACACTTGTTTCCTCATCTATCAGACACTGTTAAACGTAACAGGCGGTATGATGTGCTACGTGGACGGATAGCCAAAACAGCACTAATGCGCAAAAGCATATTTTCCATAGCTCCACAAATTTACAATAAGATTCCAAAGTCTATTAAAGAGTTAAACTTAAAGGGATTTAAAACAAAACTCAAAGATTTACTGTGTTGCAATTGTTATTATTGCTTGAATGACTATTTGAATGATAAAAATTTAACATCCTAATTTAATTGTAGCATTGTCAAGTCATTCTCATAATATGCACTCTTACCTTTTATACTCTCGATATTTAATTATACTCTGACATTTTTATATATTGAAATGATAATAATTTGACATCCTAAATTAATTGTTATATTGTTAAGATACTGACATTATTACAATATTATGTCGTTTATTACTCTTGACATGTAAACTTACATTGACATCCTAGACTTGTGTGTGTGTATTATTTATTATTGTTATAAGGCACATTTGTTTTTTCTTATGCATTTAAGGCTTAATATTAGAATCAATATTGGCTTAGCAACCCAAATGTTCTCTTTTATAATTATGAATATGTACCCAACATTTGCACGTCACAATTGGCAGAATGTGATGAGACCAAATTTAATTAATCTTAAGACCATAATTTTGTACCATGTTCCGACAAATAAATTATTATGATTATGATTATGAAATAGGAGAGAATGCGTTGTCGGCAACACATATTATAGTCGACAAGCGGTTTTCATTCAATGGGGAAGGCAAGTGTCAAAGTGACAAGTGACAGTTTGGTCCCCAAAGAGCTGTCAAATCAATGGAATTTTCAGAAAAAAAAACGATTTATTGATGTAAAATGACTCGATATTGTGTAATAAGCTGTAAAAAATATGGAACATACTCCGACAATTCACGCTATCAAGAAATAATGGGTAGCAGCTGTGACTGCTGTGAGAACAAAAATTGTATTATCACTAAGGAAAAGCTATACATATACCTAGCCGCACCGCAGTCTCCGCAGTCCCCGCAGTCATCGTTTTCTTACCGCTTCTGCGGCTACTGCGATGCGGGTGAGTGTGCGAGGTTTCATAGAACTTCATGCAAAGAATGGGGAAGGCAAGTGTTAAAGTGAAAATGACAGTTTGGTCCCCAAAGAACTGTAAAAACAAAGGAATTTTCAGAAAAAAAAAACATTTATTGATGTAAAATGACTAGATGTTGTGTAATAAGCTGTAAAAATGATGGAATACACTTTTCAAAATAATATCTACTTTTCTTTTGGAGGTTAAGTACCAGTATTGCATCGCTCGAAAATCGAAGAATTATCACCTGGAACGAGTTTTGTAATAGTTGTGGTGTTGAGAAATTAAATATATTGTGATATTTCTCGAATCTAAATAGAAAAAAAGGTTAAAATTACTGACTTAAAACATTATGATATTTTATCAAAATAGAAAGTCAAAACCAGCATTATATTCTTGATAAAGGAGAGGACAGGTAAAACATACCTAAACTCAAAAATTGAAACCTCAACTACAAGTAATTGTGGATTTATTACGGTAAAATCAAATGTATAACCACTCAATTAAATCACTTTTTTCCTCTTGTAGATGCGCCGCGGCGTCTTAATTCTTCTTTTATTATATAGTACTTGCATGGACGAATAATTTTCCATATTTGTTTTGTATTTATACTCAATTTTTACAACAAATAATCTTGTTTGTTTTTTTGTACAAGGTAGACGTGGGGACCAACTATCGCAGCGCCATCTACGATTAGCTTTGAGTTGCCATCCCCATTCGAAATGCGGGGACTGCGGAGACTGCGGTGCGGCTAGGTCTGCGTTCACCTTTACTCCGTCGCAACACTGTAGTGCTACATTGATTGCCACCAGAAGCATTCTAGAAGGGGTTTAATATTTGTGTATCCATGGGTTTAACACTTGAGTGTATACTGTGGTGTATACTCTCCATCTCTACTTAGTCTGTGGACAAATACGTACAGCTTGACATAAAAATGTAGAAAACCGGAAGTCGCCACTGTCTTCGCGCTACCAGCACTGGGGGATGCTCCAACCAGCCCGCGAAATTCAAATATTTTTACGTTTTTTGCAATTTGCAGGCCAGTGACATGTTGTAACTTTATAAATATATGTGTTGCGGTAATAACAAATATAATTTTAAATATAAAAATTTTCAAAAAATTCGCTCCATCAGCTCTCACATAGAAAAGGTGCATCGAAGTTAGATTTCGGAGATTTTAACATGATGCAGCTTTTCTATGTGAGAGCTGATGGAGCTATTTTTTTGATAATTTTTATATTTAAAATTATATTTGTTATTACCGCAACACATATATTTATAAAGTTACAACATGTCACTGGCCTGCAAATTGCAAAAAACGTAAAAAAAATTGAATTTCGCGGGCTACATCGAAGCAATCACCTTAAATGATTTAATTTTATTTTTTTCACTTATTACGTTAGTTTTATGGCACAATAATAAATCTAACAAACCTGCGGTCTTTGTTTACATCAAATATCAAAGATTTTAAAACGCTGTCAGAAATAAAAATTTTAGTTCCGTTTCAATCCGTTCTGGCCAAGCTGTACTGTACGTAGTATCTGGTAGTATCTCTATGTAGTCTGTGGTGGATGGTGGACAGTTGCGGTCAGGGGGTGACGACTTTGTTCTACGAACTAGAAGTAGGTGGGCTAGAAAGCCCACCTACTTCTAGTTCGTAGAACAAAGTTCTTTTACTCTCATGTTGATATCTCTTTCTTGTTTTCTAACAAGAAAGAGATATCAACATGAGAGTAAAAGAGATGAATTACATAATGTTGCCAACTAAAATACTATTTCACATTCAATCTGATAATAGGGCCAATATTCAATTTTTCGACTTCCGTTTAGGATAATGACGCCCGATACTTTTACTGCTGGCGCAACCATCCAATGACAAAAAATGAAAAAATATTTTATTTTAATTTCATTTTAGTTAAACGTAATTAAAATAATTTATATTTTTGTTTTTTGTCAATGGATGGTTGCACTAAGAGTAAAAGTATCGGGCGTCATTATCCTAAACGGAAGTCCAAAAATTGAAGATTGACCCAATAGACTTTTTAATTGATTTAAAGTATGTTATCCTTAAAATTTATTTTTGCTTTTATTCTGATGCGAGAAAATGTTTGATAAGATATTTTTAACATTTAAATTGATGAATAAACAAAACAAAAAGGAGATAATTTATATGACAATAAGACAACACTGGAACGCCGTATTGTCTACTAGCACTTCGCCCGCGACTTCGTCCGCGCATATTTTGACCTTTTCCTCTGTGAATTTCTACTCCCAGCTACCCTCTTTATGGTATACATTTAGAAAATCCAATCCAATATCCAAAAATAGTCTATCAACCCCAAAAACAACACCTCAGGAGGTCGAATTTCGCAAAATCCCGTCGTAAATAGCACTACATCATAATAATGAACCCTTATGCAACATTTAAAACTTCTAGCACTTGTAGTAACAAAGTTACATGCAACCTATCAACCCCAAAAACAACCCTTTAGGGGTGAAATTTCGCAAAATCCCGTCTTAGTGAGCACCTACATCCTTAAAAGAATCCCCATGCAAAATTTGAAACCTGTATCTATCAACATCAAAAACAACCCCCTAGGGTTCGAATTTCGAATCACCCAATCATAGTAAGCATCTAAGTCCTAAAAATAAACCCTATGCAAAATTTGAGACTTCTAGCACTTGCAGTAACAAAGTTACATGCAACCCATCAACCCCAAAACAACCCCTTAAGGGTGAAATTTCGCAAAATCCTGTCTTAGTGAGCACCTACAGCCTTAAAAGAATGTCCATGCAAAATTTAAAACCTCTATCTATCAACCCGAAAATCCGTTCTTAGCGGGTACCTACGTCCCAAAAAGAACCCCTATGCAAAATTTGAAACCTCTAGCATTGGTAGTTTCCGAGCTTTCGTGTCCTATGAGTGAATGACCTTTTGCTTTTACATATATAGATAAATAAATAAAACAGTTGCATTTAATTCTACATACAATATTGTTAATGTGAGTCGAGCTTGCTCCTCTGTGTCTGTGTTTTGGTGAAATTAAGTGCGTATTTGTGAGATATAGACCCGGTGTTGAGACGGTGACTCTTGTTTGATTTTGTGCCTTATTCGCGATGAGTTCGTAGAAAGAAAACACTAGAATCTGTGCTATATGTTGAACTTCACCTTCTAAAGATCCTAGCATCACTTTACATCGGTTTCCGAACCTTCGTAAAATAAATCCTATGTAGCATATTTAAATGAATAAAGAAGTCAAGTCAAATGAAATCGTTTGTTTTACTAAGCTGCTCCTTACTTATTATTTTTCAGCATTTTATGCACATGTACATTGTGTTTCTCGATAGTAAAAACTATCGAGAAACGCAATGTACTTGTGCATAAAATGCATTCAAAAGAACCTGAAAGTACTTGTAGTATTTGAAATTCCCGCCCTGGATTCTACTGCCATGTTTTCGTGGGCTAAACAAAGGTGGCGCTGGTCGGTAAGGAAAATTTTCCTCACAAAATGGGGAAGGCAAGTGTCAAAGTGACAGGTGACAGTTTGGTCCCCAAAGAACTGTCAAATCAAAGGAATTTTCTGAAATAAAAAAAAACGATTTATTGATGTAAAATGACTAGATGTTGTGGAATAAGCTGTAAAAATGATGGAACATACAAATTTCCAACAATTCATACTATCAAGAAGTAATGGGTAGCTGCTGTGACTGCTGTGAGAACAAAAATTGTATTAATACTAAGAAAAAGCTATATAATAAACAAATATACAGCCTTGCGAAGCCGAGACATGCCGTTAGTTGAGTTAATTAATGAAATTTTATGATTATGTCGTAGGATAATTTGATACTTCGAATCTTCGCGGAAATCCTAGGGGTTTTGCGAAAACGCGGATAATTAGACATCGCCGAAAAATTATCAAATCTTACTGGACAAAGTCAGGATTTTTGCGAAAATACTCGTTATTATAGTAAGATTTGATGTGCTCAACACTGATTGGCTACAATTTTGCTGGCTGACTTCTAATTGGTTCCTAGTTTGCCGATGATTAACTTTAAAATTAAGGGTCAAATAAGGTACCCCGACAAGGATAGTTTAGTTTTAAGGATATTATTATGAATTTCAATGATGGGTCCTGTGGATTTTGATCCAAGAGCGAGCGAAGCGAGCTCGGGACTCGTGGGCACCCCGACACGGACAGGTTAGGTTCGAAGGGGATGGCGGGGTCTGAAAGACCCCGCCATCCCCTTCGTGTTAGGTTACTTTAAACCATGTAAGCAGAAATAGAAGCCCCGCGAAGCGGGGCTTCGTTGAACTTCCTTTTTAGGTAATCTTCACCTATACTTGTTTTAAGTATCATCAGAGCATTTTAACATGTTTTTATGGCATTGGTTTTTAATTTACATCCCTGACTGTACTTGTTCACCAAACTCGACGTAAAGGTAATAGAAAGCGTAAAATATCAATACTTTGGAGAACAATAGACTTTCAGACTCGACGTAACGGGACTCGACGTAAAGGGAATAAATCAAATTAAGACGTCAACCAATCAGAGACGATCTCTTATTGAACGCGCTGACCGACCAATCAGCGTTCTTATTTCATAACAGCCAGCGTTTCGTTTCGCAATATTGCTATAATAACGAGTATTTTCGCAAAAATCCTGACTTTGTCCAGTAAGATTTGATAATTTTTCGGCGATGTCTAATTATCCGCGTTTTCGCAAAACCCCTAGGATTTCCGCGAAGATTCGAAGTATCAAATTATCCTACGACAATTATACCATAACTAAACAATCGAATACACTTTCCAAAATAATACCTACTTTTCTTTTGGAGGTTAATTAAGTACCAGTATTGCATCGCTCCATAAATCATGAAATGGTTCGTCTGGCGGAAGAATTATCACCTGGAACGAGTTTTATAATAGTTGTGGTGTTAAGAAATTAAATACATTGTGATATTTCTCGAATCTAAATAGAAAAACCGGCCAAGTGCGTGTCGGGCCACGCACAGTGTAGGGTTCCGTAGTTGCCCTTGCCCCCATCAAAATACTTATGCGAACTAACTTAACTGATTCGCTGAATTTAATTTTAAAAAGAAGAATTTTCAAAATCGGTCCAGGAGTCTTTGAGAAATCGGGGAAAATACATAAGAATAAAGATTACGACGAATTTAGAACCTCCTCCTTTTTTGAATTTAGTTAAAAATAGTTGACGATAAAAACTACCTATCCCCAAAAAACATACCTTTATAAGCTGTTAAAATAAAGTTGACAAACTTACATTTGCAGTTGTCTCCGATACATTTTGTTAAAGAAAATATGATATCAAGTATATTTTATAAGTTGGTCGACTATTACTCGTAAAGTTGTAAAGCCTACTTAGTCATGATAATTTTCTTTTAAACTTCGTTATATAAACTACTATTGTGAATTTTTTCACACCCCCAAACATAACCGTTTAGCTGGTAGAGGGGGGGGACACTCGAATCGAGCAAAATTTAGCACTTTAAAGCTTAATATAATTATCACAAACGAATTTTTTTATCAAAAAATTGTTCATGGAAACTATCATTATTTTTTAAAGACCTATTTAATAATACCCCACACTAAGGGGTACGCGAGAAAAAAAAAATCCTCACTTTACATGTAAGTACTGGAGGTACCCTAAAAAAAAATATTTTACGAAATTTTATTTTACCACTTTTTCGGCACAACAAATCCGTATATTTACACCAAATTACAGCTCTCTAGTACTGTTCGTCTCTGAGCTAAACTGCGGACAGACGGACGGACGGACATGGCGAAACTATAAGGGTTCCTTGTTGACTACGGAACCCTAAAAAAAGGTTAAAACTACTGACTTAAAACATTATGATATTTTATCAAAATAGAAAGTCAGAAGCAGCATTATATTCTTGATAAAGGAGAGGACAGGTAAAACATACCTAAACTCAAAAATTGAAACCTCAACTACAAGTAATTGTGGATTTATTAAAATCAAATGTATTACCACTCAATTAAATCACTTTTTTCCTCTTGTAGATGCACCGCGGCGTCTTAATTCTTCTTTTATGGTGAACGCACATTTAGCCGCACCGCAGTCTCCGCAGTCTGTTCTCTTACCCAATTCTTTGTATGAAGTTCTATGATCCCTCGCACACCGCATCGTAAATTCAAAGAATTCGGTAAGAGAACAGACTGCGGAGAGTGCGGTGCGGCTAAATGTGCGTTCACCATTAGTATATGTTCTTGCATGGACGAATAATTTTCCATATTTGTTTTGTATTTATACTCAATTTTTATATAACAAATGGGTCAATCTTCAATTTTTGGACTTCCGTTTAGGATAATGACGCCCGATACTTTTACTCTTAGTGCAACCATCCATTGACAAAAAACAAAAATATAAATTATTTTAATTACGTTTAACTAAAATGAAATTAAAATAAAATATTTTTTCATTTTTTGTCATTGGATGGTTGCGCCAGCAGTAAAAGTATCGGGCGTCATTATCCTAAACGGAAGTCGAAAAATTGAATATTGGCCGAAATAATCTTGTTTGTTTTTTTGTACAAGGTAGACGTGGGGACCAACTATCGCAGCGCCATCTACGATTAGCTTTGAGTTGCCATCCCCATTGGTGCGTTTGGCAGTAGGTAGTCAGTGTTCTCAACTGTGCATGCATGTGTATTGCTGTGCACCATCAACTACGCTCTTTTTAAGTTATTTTAGTTCCTTCAGAGGTTGTCTGGTAGATATCGCTATCAGCGATTATACCTCCGTTGTAACCGTAGACGTTCGAAGGTGATTCCGACCCCTGAGTTAGACAGTTTCGGAGATAACACATCTCCCTAGACGTATACTCCAATAGGTCGATCTTAAAATTATCATCTAAGTCAAGACAAAGGTATTGTGCTACGTCCATGTTGTACCCACCCCATTCTCAGTTGGGGTGGAACACGGTTCTAGAAGTGGTTGACGTCTACCGGACAAACAGTCGCACTACGCAGGTCCAACTTTAAGAAAGAGGTCAATCGCCGAATGCAACTCGTTTTCTCGGCATCAGCGTTTTTTGTCACTGAAACATGCTCAATTATTGCGGACCTCATTAGTAAGCTCAAGAGAACCCAAAATCGCTCGTTGAGCTCTCTAGGGATTGTAAATAATAAAACGCACATTTTATGAAGGAATTAAATCTCCAAACAAAACAAATAATGCCTCCTTTCTGAATCACCAGCATAAATTAAAAATAACTGTTTTATCTCTTCTCTTGCTGGATTTACATCCATCAACTGCACTTAATATACCAACACCAGCCATATCATTAGAGTTCAAGAATAAAGTAGGTACGTCAAGTTGACCGAAATGTTATGCGCATATTTATACATTTATGATACATATACGGATTGCAGAAAATAATAAAGAGAGCAAAATCTATGGAGTTGATTTAGTATTAAAAGAAACGATGAAGACATAGTTAATTTATTTAGATAGGTACTCGAAAAATTTCAAAAATACAACAATCATCCGCTATGAATCACAATTCGAATCCTAGATACTAAAGTAAAAAATGTATATTGACAGGCACCGTCTTCGACCGCAAAACTACGCGCCAGCCGCGACACTCGCTGACGAACGTCCGCAGTAACCCGCGGCGGCGCCGGCGACGGCCAGGCGGAGAAGAATCGTCTACGAAAATTATTGTCGATCTAGCGACACAGCATTGACTAGAGGGGGCCCGGCGCAGCGGGCGCCTCGCGCTCCGGTCGCGTGCGGTACCGAGCGGCCGGAGCGCGCGGCGCGGCGCCCGCCAGCAGCGCCAGCGGCTCGGGCGGCGACGGCGGAGCGGACAACGGGCCCGCGCCCGCCGCCGCCGCCGCCAGCGCGTCGCCGCGCTCCAGGGACCACTGACGTCGCAGCGGACGTCTGCCGCTTCCCAGGCACCTGGACGCAATAAGGAATAGAGATCAAGATCTGCTTCTAGCAGATATATGTTAGTAGTAGTAGTAGTAGCACCTGTAACGCGAGTATTGTGCGCTGTGGTCTCCGACGGGTAGAGCAAGCGTGGCGCGCGAGTCGCGAGTTTCCCGTGAGTCACGAGTGTCTCGTGTGTCTGCGGTGTCGCGAGTGTCTCCGGAATCAGTGGAGCGGCGCGTCGGCCGCGGGGGGCTACAGTCTGCCGATACCGCGCCAGACCGCTGCCATGCTGTAATCACTATTATAATCAAACAGAGCTGCCCGAGCGAGCGTACCACTCGCAAGGTGGTGAAGCAGTCAGAAGAGATGACGTGATACGCACCTTGCCTGTCCGGCGTGCCGGTGGGGTCGGAGCGCTGGCGCTCGACGAGCGCGGGGTGCGGGGCGCGGGGCGAGGAGGGCGCGGCCGGCGAGCAGCTGGGACCTGGAGATGACTCGCTCTCGTTCTCACCGTCAACTTCAAATAAAACTTCCTCCGATCTGCCAAAATAAGGAAAGCCACTCGCACACGGCCAATCTCGATCACAATCGAAGATAGCTGGATTACGTCAAGTGATCAGTGAATCGAGAATGCCAAATACATACACATAATTATGTGTTATCAAAAAAGTTTGCTATCACTTTAAAAATTCTAAATATGTTTTGGTACGGATTTTACTACTTGTAAAGTAAGGTTATTTGGTGAGGAAGGGTCCTAGACTTTCAATGTTACCTATGCACGCAATATCGCATGATGATGTTTCACTTTTCTTGTTTGGACTAGTTTGTCAAACTAAAGTGTCGCTCTGAGGTACTGCGTTTCATTGACTTCAAGGCATCTTGTACCGATATTGTACACAGAAGGTGAATATCAAGCAGTCCCCGCTCCTAGCCCTTGAGCAGTGGGGGAGAGGGGGTTTGAAGATATATCTATAATTATATCTCAGAAACCATGCGTCCTAGCGACATAGTAAGTATGAACAAACTAAAAGCTGAATGAATTACCCTTAAGTTGTATCCACCAAGCATTTCGATATCTTCTATAGTTTTTGAGATACCCACTCTTGAAAGTCTGTTACTAGGAAAAAACATTTTTAATACAGAACAGTTGCTCAAAAAGTGTCGTATTGCAGAGACGTATAGCGTTCGGGATGTCGGCTATTACCAAGCAGATAGAAAAGCAAAAAATTTTCAAGTAAGCCCCACAAAAACATATCGCCCGGAGGACACGGTGGAGCATACGGTGCAAGACTGCCCAGCTTGGGCAGAGCACCGACGTGTCCTCACGGCTGCGATAGGCGGAGACCTCTCGCGCCCGGCATTGGTTGCGGCCATGCTGCGGGGCGAGACGGAGTGGGAAGCGGTCAGCTCCTTCTGCGAGGCAGTAATGCTCGTGAAGGAGGAGGCGGGCCGCGAGCGAGAGAGGACAGCGTCCTCCCTCCGCCCCAGCCGCAGTGGTAGGCGCCCACGGCGACGGACGTCGCTTGAGGATCTCCGGCCACCGTAGGCGCGGGCATGCGGGCAGCGAGTAAAGGGCAACTCGCTGCCCGACCAAGGACCATGCCCGGGTCGACGGCGCGTTGTGTCCCACGCGCGCCTCAAAGAGCGTCAGCATAATGACGGGGCCCCCCTCTCAGAGGGCCAAAGCCTTCCGGGGTCGCGGGATTATTCCCTTACCGTAACCCCGGAACATAACAGGCTATGAAGGACACCGTGGATTTTAGTCAGTAGAAGTCTGACAGTCCCTCCCGCCCTGCCCGGGGTTGGAGGACTCATTTGATGATTTTACCACGCTAAAAAAAAAAAAAAAGCCCCACAAAAACATAGAGATACGAGACAAAAGTTACCTTATACGAATGAAATAAGATTCAAAGGTTTGTCAGGTATCAAAAAAGAAAAAAAAGAAAATGTTGAATATCAGCCTTGGCTTGGGTGACTCGATTCACAATTCTAGTGTATTCACAAAGTTGTTAAAAGATTTTTATGGCATGTGGCACATCATTAGCAACGGGATAGACTGGAGAATTAATGAGGGAGTTGGAAGATCCCGGTCGCTTCTGGTTTTTTTTCTGTAGCCATATAAACAGCTGTAACATGTACAGCTTTAATTTAATTATGTTTTACCTTTGCGAGTGAATTAAAAAAAACCGGCCAAGTGCGTGTCGGGCCACGCACAGTGTAGGGTTCCGTAGTTGCCCAAAGTCAAAATACTTATGCGAAGTAATGCGAACTAACTAAACTGATTCGCTGAATTTAATTTTAAAAAGAAGAATTTTCAAAATCGGTCTAGGAGTCTTTGAGAAATCGAGGAAAATACGAATTTAGAACCTCCTCCTTTTTTTGAAGTTAGTTAAAAATAGTTGACGATAAAAACCTACCTATCCCCAAAAAACATACCGTAAAAACATACCTATTAAAGCTGTAAAAATAAAGATGACAAACTTACATTTGCAGTTGAATCCGATACATTTTGTTTAAGAAAACATGTAATCCAAGTACATTTTATAAGTTGGTCGACTATTACTCGTAAAGTTGTAAAGCCTACTTAGTCATGACAATTTTCTTTTAAACTTCGTTATATATACTACTATTGTAAATTTTTTCACACCCCCAAACATAACCGTTTAGCTGGTAGAGGGGGGGGACACTCGAGTCGAGCAAAATTTGACACTTTAAAGCTTAATATTTCACAAACTAATTTTTTTATAAAAAAATTGTTAATGGAAACTATCAATATTTTTTAAAGACCTATTTAATGATACCCCACACTAAGGGGTACGTGAGAAAAAAAAATAACATCCCCACTTTACATGTACAGGAGGTACCCTAAAAAAAAATATTTTTTGAGATTTTATTTTACCACTTTTTCGGCACAACAAATCCGTATATTTACACCAAATTACAGCTCTCTAGTACTGTGCGTCTCTGAGCTAAACTGCGGACAGACGGACGGACGGACGGACGGACGGACGGACGGACGGACGGACGGACGGACATGGCGAAACTATAAGGGTTCCTTGTTGACTACGGAACCCTAAAAACTAGGTGACCAATGTCACTAATTTTGTATTTAAAAGTACTCTTAAACAATACACATCTAAATCAAATTAAAATTCAGAGTCTACTAACCATATTTAAAAAGAAAATTGCATTTGAATGTAAAATTTGGGCCTTTTTTAGTAAAACAATAAAAAGTCGATTAAAAAAAATTCACAGGGCATCAGGGGTGTTAAGAGGTCTGAAAGGATAGCAGATGACCCCTTCTATCGACCATTTTAATTTGGCACACGATGGACCAAACACCCTGTATAATCACTAGGTTTTAGACGGTTACCAAGCTACAACACACGGGTCCTTTTTTTACCTTTCCTGCATAAATGAGTTCTCTTTCCCAATACATACTGACAAAATAATGTCTAAAAAGAAAAGCCAACCATGAAGTTTTTACTAAAGAGTTTTTGTGATTCAAACAAATCGTATAATTATTTCTAAAAAGAAGCTAAGTCTATATAATTTATTTCAATATCAGATTTAATCATTTAATTGAATGAATTAGGTTAGGTTTCATTAGGGTTCCGTAGTCAACAAGGAACCCTTATAGTTTCGCCATGTCCGTCCGTCCGTCCGTCCGTCTGTCCGCAGTTTAGCTCAGAGACGCACAGTACTAGAGAGCTGTAATTTGGTGTAAATATACGGATTTGTTGTGCCAAAAAAGTGGTAAAATAAAATCTCGTAAAATATATTTTTTTAGGGTACCTCCAGTACTTACACGTAAAGTGAGGATTTTTTTTCTCGCGTACCCCTTAGTGTGGGGTATCATTAAATAGGTCTTTAAAAAATAATGATAGTTTCAATTGACAATTTTTTGATAAAAAAATTCGTTTGTGAAATATTAAGCTTTAAAGTGCTAAATTTTGCTCGATTCGAGTGTCCCCCCCCTCTACCAGCTAAACGGTTATGTTTGGGGGTGTGAAAAAATTCACAATAGTAGTATATATAACGAAGTTTAAAAGAAAATTATCATGACTAAGTAGGCTTTACAACTTTACGAGTAATAGTCGACCAACTTATAAAATGTACTTGGATATCATATTTTCTTAAACAAAATGTATCGGAGACAACTGCAAATGTAAGTTTGTCAACTTTATTTTACAGTTTTTATAGGTATGTTTTTTGGGGATAGGTAGGTTTTTATCGTCAACTATTTAACTAACTTCAAAAAAAGGAGGAGGTTCTAAATTCGTTCTAATTTTTTTTCTTACGTATTTTCCCCGATTTCTCAAAGACTCCTGGACCGATTTTGAAAATTCTTCTTTTTAATATTAAATTCAGCGAATCAGTTAATTAGATCACATAAGTATTTTGATGGGCAAGTACGGAACCCTACACTGTGCGTGGCCCGACACGCACTTGGCCGGTTTTTCATTTAATATCATTAAAAAAATCTACTGAAGACTAAGCTGTATGCATAGTTCCCTTTGCCTACCAAAATGGATAAAGAGTAATTATCATTGAACTGGGCACGCATTTAGATTTCACTTCTTTTTTCGTTGAAGTCCACAACCAAGCCATAATAATATCAAACTATTGAGCTTGGCTCTTATTTCACATTTGCGTTTTTGATGGGATATCACATTACTTTTTGTACATAAATTATGATCTTACACTATTGATCGCTAAATATATTGAATAAATAATCCCAGTTAAATAACTGTATGTTTAACACCGTTCGTTCCAGCAAGAAGGGAAGTTCGGTTTTTTCGGACAAGGATTTAATTCCAAGTTCCAACAACGTCGTGCATTGTAAAATTAGTTTGTTTTTTTTTTGTGTATGGCATCTCGCAGGTCAACCTCTATTACCTAGGTTTTTGTACTGTTCAACCGGTCTTTTCTGTGGATGCCTTGAGAATTTAAAGCCTCCAGCCAGGGTGGTTTGAATATTCCATGTTCACAAAACCTACTAATCGCTTGCCCATCTTAACACCGCGATTCAGAATCGTGACGTAATTGCACAACGCCATCTAATGGGCGCTAGTGGTTGTAGAATACGGATACTTACGTGTAATAAATACGAAAATCAACTATTCTTTTTATAAAGATGGAAATATTTGGATCAGGTAAAGATCATAAAATCCACATTTCACAAATAGAGTTTAGGGACTAGTTAAGAAATGCCATCTAGTGTCATTTGAATAAATCAATCCTTCCTTGATTTAGTGCGTGGTGCAGTGAGTTTCTGAAAATGATAATAGGAGGCGCTAGTGTTTGTAGAATACGGTTACTTACGCGTAATAAATCAACTATATTCTTATTTATAAGTACAAAAATAGAAATATATGGATTAAAAAATTAGGGTGGTGTTTAACTCGTTACATATTCACGTGAAGATCATAAAAATCTACATATTTTCACAAATAGAGATTCGGCGGGAACACCCAAATACTCCGAAATATTTTATTCCGAATTTCAATATTCCGATTTTCGAAACCCCGAATATCATTATACCTAAAAATTACAATATCTATTATTGAGAATCTCGAAATTTACTTGACCGAAAGTCGTATATATCCGATTTCTTCGTTTTCCGATTTTGAAATATTCGAAAAATGTAATGCTCGATGAGTTCTCATTCCGAAAAACGAAGTTCCGATTTTCAATATTCCGAATAAACTGTTTTTTTTTCGGAATATTCAAAATCGGAATTTCGTTTCTCATTCCACAAAGTCAGTGCCAAAAACGAATTGGTGCAAAACCGGCTCCACGTAATTTCGTCTACCGTACTCCCAGAGTGTTATTTAAGCCTGTGTAGGCACGGAGTGGCGAGGCGTATCCTCTTAACTTTCACTGTTTGCCTTCAGGATTTTTATTGTTATTAAGAAAACTTAGGATCCAAGAGCGAGCTCGGGACTTGGTACACCCCGACTCGGACAGGTTAGGTTCGAAGGGGATTGCGGGTCTTCAGACCCCGCCAGGTGACAGTCAACAAATTGACCGAGGATGCAAGAGCGAGCGAAGCGAGCTCGGGACTTGGTGCACCCCGACTCGGACAGGTTAGGTTCGAAGGGGATTGCGGGGTCTTCAGACCCCGCCAGACGACAGTCAACAAATTGACCAAGGATGCAAGAGCGAGCGAAGCGAGCTCGGGACCGGGGACACCCCGACTCGGACAGGTTAGGTTCGAAGGGGATAGGAAGGGGGGGGAGGGGGGATCCATCGTGTTAGGTTACTTTAAACCTTGCTCACAGAAATAGGAGCCCCGCTTCGCGGGGCTCCTATTTCTGTGAGCAAGGTTATGTGTCTTGGGGCACCCTGACTCGGACTTTTCGACCTGACGGACCCGATTCGGAATTCTAATAATCGGAGATTTAATATTCGGTATTCGTGTTTTTGATGTTACGGAAAATATATTAAGTCGGAATTTTTAATATTCGGTCTATTGAAATTCGGTATTTTGGAAATAGCAATTATAAACGTTAGGAATTTTGAAATTTCGGAATTATTAAAATAGAAATATTGATCCATCGGAGTTGTTATATTAGGAATTTTGAATTATTCGGTATTATGAAAATCGGTATTTATGAATTTCGGAATAAAGTTTTTCGTATTTTCGTATTATCGTAGTGTACCCAGATTCGGCATTAACTAAGCAACGCCATCTAGTGTCACTTAAATAAATCATTCCTTCATTGATTTAGTGCATGGTGCAGTGAGTTTCTCAAAATGATAATAGATGGCGCTACTGGTTGCAAAATACGCTTAGTTACGCGTAATAAATACGAAAATCTACTATATTCTTAAATAAAAGAACAAAAACGGGAATATTTGCATTAAAAAAATTAAGGGTTGTGTTTAACTCGTTATAAAGTCTTAGAATTCACAAATAGAGATTTACAGGCACTAGTTAAGCAACGCCATCTAGTGTCACTTTGTCAAATCAATCCTTCATTGATTTAGTGCATGGAGAGTGAGTTTCTGAAAATGATAATAGGTGGCGCTGGTGGTTGTAGAATACGGTTTGTTATGCGTAATAAATATCGAAAATCTACTGTATTCTTAATTAAAGGAACAAACACGGTAATATTTGAATTTAAAAAAATTAGGCTAGTGTTTAACACGTAAAGATCATAAAATCGACCAATAGCACTAATTATAAGTTAATTGAAAATTATAACAAAATATTTAAAAATTACCAGTTTCTGATTATTCTCTTTGTATTTACTTAATTACCTATCTGCATGCCAAAGAACTTTCTAGGTCATCTAGAACTGGGTTAAAGTTTTGATCTATAGGTCAGTCATAAAAATGACGATTTTTGGACGTTAATATTTATATAACCGTTTGAGATAATTGTTTATAAATTTTTTAACACACATATGTATCTCGCCTGTCTCAATATACACACATTAAAAGTGTCTAGGGATCAAGCATTTTTATGCGGATTTCTTGAGATTGAGATGTGGCTTTGTAATAAATTTATGATTTTATAAATTTATATGGATCCTTTTTGGTGCATTTCATAATTTGAATCAGGAACTGTAAATCAAATTCGAGTAAAAGATGAAAATCAGCTGTCAATATTTTTCCTATAAAAACATACAACGCATTGAAGACATTATAAGTGCTACTGTTTCCCTACTACTGATTAAAACCAACGTTATTATGGAGCGGCGACGTCATTTAAGCAGGGAAGAAATGCTCAGAGCCGTGGGAATGATAGAAGCTGGTTCCCGGCAACGTACTGTGGCTTTAGCTCTGAATACAAGTCAGAGTGTTATCAGTCGACTTTGGACACGTTACCGAAGCACTGGTACCGTGGCTGAGCGCCATGGAGGACGGTATCGCTGCACCACACGGAGACAAGACCGATACATTCAAATCTTAACTCGAAGAGCTCCAACAATAACCGCCATGATGTTAGCCGTGAGGCTTCATCACTCTTCAGGGAACTTAATTAGCGACCAAACAGTCAGAAACCGCTTGCATGAAGTGAACCTTCATTCCCGAAAACCGCTACGGGTACCACCTATAGCAATGCACAATCGTAGGATTCGATATCAATGGGCTCTTGAACACAGAAATTGGGCAGAAGAACAATGGCGTTTCGTGTGCTTTTCTGATGAGTCTCGTTTTGGTATGAGACCGGATACAAGACGTATACGACACTGGAGAACCCCTGGACGCCAACAGCGATTAAAATCCTGCCAGGAAGTCCATCCTTATAGTGGTGGAACCATCATGGTATGGGCGGGTATTTGGATCGGCGGAAGAACTGAGTTGATTTGGATCAGAGGCAACCTCAACGCTCAAATTTATGCTGAGACGATTGTATCAGACGTCATCGTTCCTCTACAAGTGCAAATCGGTCCCTTATTTCAGTTAATGCATGATAATGCACGACCGCACACCGCAAGAGTTGTAAAACAGACTCTCGCCGCAGCTAACATCAATGTCCTGCCCTGGCCTGCTCAGTCGCCAGACTTGAACCCGATTGAGCATGCATGGGATATGCTACAGAGAAGAGCTCTGCCGAATATGGAGGGTATCCAGTCGCAAGAAGACCTTTTTTTGTTGTTGCAACGAACATGGGCGGCCATTTCACAGCGTGATTTGGATGAACTCATTTTGAGTATGCCAAACCGATGTTCTTGTGTTGTTAGTGTTCGCGGTAGAAACACGGATTATTAATTGTTTAAGTTACCCAATAAAATTTTAAAGAAAACTGTTATTTCAGTCTTTTTTTCGAACTTTAATGTTAGTGGTTCAAATGTCAAAAATCCCTTTATTAGGAAAATGGCAAATTTCTTTATGAATGCAAAGGTGACTTGGTTTATCGTTACTGTGACAAACGATAACACTTTATTTGATGAATCCTTAAAGAACATTTTAATTAATATCAATCAGGAGAAAAGTTATTGCAAAAATATATGTTGATCCCTAGACACTTTTGATGTGTGTATATGCCAAATTTGGCAAGCCTAGGTTAAATAGTTTTTGAGTTAAGAGGGGCTAAAAAGTGCCTTCAAATGCTTCGCGTAATATTACACACTGTGAGCCCACCTGCTGCTTGGCTGGCCACGCTCAGTCGCGTGTCTAGATCTGATATATTGAAATAAATTAGTAGCTTCTTTTTAGAAATATACCCATTTATATGAATCACAAAAACTCTTTAGTAAAAACTTTATGGTTGGTTTTTCTTTTTATTAGACATTTTGACAGTTGGGAAAGGGAACGCACGAGTTTGGGAAAGGTAAAAAAACCACAGTGTTTAATAGCCCAAAAGTACTCTGTGATAGCCCACATCCCGCACGCTAAACGTCCCTGCAGTATGCCACTTTGTAGCAACTGTATTAAAAAAAGATATTCCTACCGAAAACTTATCGTTTTGGTGGTTATTTGTACAGTTTTTGAAAGCACACTGCGGCATGTCGACGTTTGACCGTCGGCTACGATTGGCTCATATTCATTTGAATTACCGTCACAAAAGCGTACGTGGCGGTATTTTTCGGGCCGTTTTTGAAGCGCTGCTCGGGAATCTAGTACTATTATTGATCAAAGCGGATGGTGCTTGAAGTTGCGCAACGTCTGAACAGGCGATTGCTTAGTTGAAAACCCGAAAACAGACTGTTTAGTAGGTATAAAGAAAGAGACTCACTGCAAAGGGGGTGGTGTGGGCAGAGGCTTGTCAAAGCCGTCCTTGCCGAGCAACCAGTAGGTGTGCATGGCGCCCTTGCCTTTGATCTGTGTAAGGCCGCGCGAGCGCAGCCGGTAGCCGCCCGCCGCCGACAGCCGCTCCGCAGTGGCCGCCGACACCTGGATGCGCCACGCCGCGCCTGCACACAGCGGATGGTTACTCGGCTTTGACGTCCGATGCACCGTGAAGCTGACATGATCACGCCACACGCACACTCACCCGTGGACTCCATGCGCGACGCAGTGTTGACCGTGTCGCCGAACAGGCAGTAGCGTGGCATGGTGAGGCCCACGACGGCGGCGCACACAGGGCCGGAGTGCAGGCCGATGCGCAAATGCAGCGGCGTGTCGGGTAAGTGGCGCAGGCGGAAGCGGCCCGCCAGGTGTAGCAGGTGAAGTGCCATGGTAGCCACGGCCTCGGCGTGAGTGCGCGTGCGCACCGGTAGGCCACCCACAACCATGTACGCGTCACCGATGGTCTCTACCTGCCAGCACACACCAAGCGCTGCTCGGTCAGAGCTAGGGTTCTATTCACACCTAAATAACAGCAGTGTGGTGATCATTTCCAGAGTGAAAAGAGCATTATAGCTTGAAAAGTTCGGAAAGGTCACGCGATCACCTTATGTGCCGCGGGGCAGCTCGCGTCGCCGCCGTGCCAGCGGCCTCCTGATAATACCATCATGTGCCACTTGTTTTTTTCATAAAACATTTGCCCACCAATTTGAATTTCTCCACTTATTATTCTGTTGACCAGTTTAGTTCCTACTTCGTCAAGGAAACAGACTCATGTGTTGGAAGTAAAAATAACCGAATTATTTATAGTGCACTGATTTCTGAAATAGAAGAATCAAAAATAGTACTGAAGAAGAAGTAGCGGTAATAAGCGGCTTACAGAGTGTAAACCGCTGACAGCCGCTGCCGTTAACAATCGGCCCTAACGTTTGAGCACCGGGCGGACGGACTCACCTTGTACACCTGGTACTGCTCGATGGCGGCATCGAAGGTGGTGTAGAGGTCGTTGAGCAGGTCCACCACCTGAACGGGCGTGGAGCGCGCCGCCAGCGCCGTGAAGCCCACGATGTCGCTGAAGTAGATGGACACCTCGGAGAACTCTTCCGGCTCCACGCGCGATCCTAGCATCAGCCGCTCCGCTACCGACCTGCCCACACGTATGTAAAAACGTTGCCTTTGTCAGCGAACAGTGTCTAAACTCGTAGATCCCGTACTTAAGATGTTGATCGCCTATTATACCTGGGAAGCATTCTGTTTAGCAGTTGTTCAGTTTTTTTCTTCTCCATGTCGAGCTGTTCAGTCCGTTCCTTTATCAGCTCTTCTAGATTGTTACTATATTTCTCCAACATTTCGAACATTGAATCGACTATGTTGATTTTTCTGCAATAAACAATAAACGAGTTAACATGGTTTGTATCGAAGTAGCCGGGTGTTCGGGTTATACTTACCGACCGCGATGCAGGTGGCGAAAGATGTCATGAAGGCGGTGGAAGTCGGGGCGTAAGTCAGGCGCCTCGCTCCAGCACTGGCGCATCACGCTCACGGCGTCCGGCGGCGCCGCGCCCATCGACACGGACGGCCGGATCAGCGGCGGCGGCCGCGACACCTTCTCCACGATTTCTGAAAGGAGCGCAGCAGAGTGACCGGCCGGCCCGCGGACTTCACACCTCCCCTCGCGCCTCCTTCTGACACTTACCGTCCGGCGTGAGCGCAAGCATGCAATAAGGCTCGCCGCGCACGATCACCTCCTGCATGATGATGGCGAAGGAGAACACGTCGCCGGGCTGCGTGCCGCGCACGTCGCCGCTGCACTCACGCAGAAGCTCCGGTGCCGTCCACAGTAGATCTGGAACAAACTATTTCTTTAGCTTTACATTCTACCAAGTTTGGTCTTAAATCAAATCTGACTGAATATCGTACTGATGAAAAAGAAAGTTAATTTGTTATTTCATGCATATCTAAATGGTTAATACTATTGTAATACTATAGTGCCTTTGTTCTTTTTTCTATTCATTGTCTTTTTAGCCCCCGACTTCCGAAAGAAACGTTATTTTGTAGATTATTTACACTTTTTTGTGGTTGTTTTTGAAGGCGATTACATTTTATCTGAAAAAGTTTTTATTTTACTCTTTTTAGTTTAAATATTAAACCCGAATTCTTGTCAAAAACATCATTCTCTTACATTAGCACTAGAATTTTGTAATCCTTCGCACCTGTAATAACATCGCTCATGTACACAATAAGCTAATAAAATTCCATATCTCAAAAATAACTGAACCGATTTTGATGAAACTTGCAATATCCCCTAAGTTAAATGATACCTTTTTTTTTTTTTTTTTGTAATGATACCTAGTACAAAAAAAGAATTACTTAAATCGGACTTGTAGTTCCGGAGATTTATGCGAACACAAACTAAATCAATCGATGCCTACTCCTTACTGTTAAGGAGTTGTACCTTCCATCATCAGCTCATCCACCTGAGATGATGATTATCAGATGCAAATACTTGAACAGCTTTAGAAAATATATGAAAGTGGTACTATGTGCCTATAAAATTTGAAGGTTGCCCTCGATTTCCCTGGGATCCCATCATCAGATCTTGACATGATTATCATGGGACCACTTGGGAAGTATACCCTTTCAAATAAAAGAAAGAAAAATCCAAATCGGTCCAAGCGTCTTCAAGAAATCGGGGAACATACATAAAAAATAATTAATAGATTTATAAATCGTAGGCTAATCGTTCAGCGGAGAAACGTTAATCGGAGTTATGTTTCAGAGTGGCTCGCATCATACATATTTTTTACTATCTATCTATCTAATATCTTTAAACGAGCAATTCTTGTATGTTTATGTGATGATCTCAGTATCGAGCATTTGAAGTATGCGGGTGTACACCTACCAAGAGTAATAGCACTATTTTTTAACTTGTGCATTAGTCATACGTATCTGCCTGACGATCTATTGTATACGGTCGTAGTACCAATAATAAAGGATAAGAATGGGGACTCAGCTGATCTGTCTAACTACAGGCCGATCTCACTGGCGACTGTTATAGCGAAGGTGCTGGATAGTTTGCTTGACCGGCGCGGTTGGAGCAGCGCATTCAGTTGCACGATGCTCAGTTTGGGTTTAGGAAAGGGTTGTCGACTGAGAGTGCTGATCTCTGTCTCAAGCAGACTGTCCAGTACTATACCGACAGAAACACTCCTGTATACGCATGTTACTTAGATCTTTCGAGAGCTTTTGATCTAGTCAGTTATGATAAGCTTTGGCAGAAGCTACAGTGCGAGACAGATGTGCCTCATGAGATTGTGTCCTTATTCAGGTATTGGTACGGTCAGCAACAGAACAGTATAAGGTGGGCTGATGCGCGGTCGAACGTGTACGGGTTGGAATGCGGGGTGAGGCAGGGCGGTTTATCCTCGCCTCGTCTTTTTAACCTGTATATGAACGGGTTGATCGAGGAGCTCAGCAACACTAATATAGGTTGTTCCATAGATGGGGTATGCATAAATAATATAAGTTACGCGGATGATATGGTGTTGCTGAGCCCATCGATCAATGCACTGCGCAGACTGTTGTGCATTTGTGAGTCGTATGCGGAGACCCATGGGCTCAAATACAATGCCAAAGAAAGTGAGCTAATGGTTTTTAAGGCTGGTACCAAAGTTTACTCGACTGTACCTCCTGTCATTCTTGGTGGCACACCGCTAAAAAGGGTGACGCACTTCAAATACTTGGGCCACTGGGTCTCCGACGATCTGTGCGATAACATGGACATTGACAGAGAGCGCAGAGCGCTGTCCGTCCGGTGGTGTAACATGTTGGCTCGCAGGTTTGCACGTTGTACTCTGCCAGTAAAAGTGACTTTGTTCAAGGCTTACTGCCAATCGTTTTACACGTGCAGCCTGTGGGCCAACTATACGCAGCGGGCGTACAGCGCACTGCGCGTACAGTACAACAATGCCTTCAGGATGCTGGTGGGGCTGCCGAGGTTTTGTAGTGCTTCGGCTATGTTTGCTGAAGCACGAATTGATGACTTTTTCGCCATAGTTAGAAAACGGTGCTTCTCACTTCTTTATCGCCTGCGTGGTAGCACTAATGGTATTCTGAGGGTTTTGTCCGAGCGATGGGATCTGCCACTTTTAAAGACATGGATGAAGTTGCATGTTAGTGGATCATCACGTTTTATTTAGTGTTCATTTTATTTCAATTATAATTCAATTTAAATATCAATTTTATTTCAATTTTATGTTAATTTTTATTTCAATTTTATGTAAATTTTATATCAATTTTAATTAATTTATTTTATTTGTAATAATAATTTTAATTGTATTTAATAAATTTTAATTGTAAAATAAATAAGTTAATTTAGTTAATTGATTATTTTAGTTATTTAATTAATTTAGTAAATTTTTAATTGTATTTGTTTTAATAGTTTTAATGGTAATAGTGATTGATTATTAAAATATGTTTTATGTCTTATTAACACTAGCTGCTTAAGAAAAATGTTACTAACTGTTTATGAGCTCTAAGCTTGAAATAAAGATTTTATTATAATGTAATTCCGTTTATTCATTTTTCATACATACTATTACATTTAAATTTACATTTACATTATTATTATTATTTTCAAATGTCTATACATCTCGGGATCATGGTGTCCCGGGCTTTTGGAGGGCTTGCCAGGAGCCGGAGCCAGCTTGCAGAGGCCCATTAGACATTTCAAATGAAATGGTGCTCCAACCGGCGGTTATCCCTGTATGCACTATGCGAGTGTACCCAAGGACAACCCCCGGGTGGAGTTACACTGTTGCAGATTGTGAAAAGAAAAAACTGGGTTATGGCGTTTGGTAGGTTTGGTGGACTGGTTATAATAATATATAACTATGGAAAAACTATGGCCCCTGCCGAATCAATGTTTTAATACATAGATAGGATGGCAGGAGGTGACTTGCACACTCAACAGATGGGCTTCCAAACATATCGCTAGCACTAGGTGACGTAGCGACTAGGGGGTAACATATCCTGAGGTGCTTGAGGAGTGGAGAGGTATTCCACGGTTCTCAGAACCGACCAGGAACCCGGAAGTATGGTCGATCCCTACAAACACTTACTGGAACACTTCCTTCCTCCGAGCAACGTTTTGCTCTTGCGAATCTCCACTCTAGCCAGCCAGTTAAGGCAAGAAAGAGGTGGGAGGTCTGTTCCTCGTCAGTGTTCACTCTGACCGGCCAATGAAGGCAAGTCAGAGATGAGGAACAAGATGTCTCCCGGGAGATCAGGTCCGTGGGGTCGCAACTGCCCAACAGCTCGCCACAAGCTGCCCTGCGGGTTTATTATTATTATTATTATGTATAATCAGGATCTCGGAAACGGCTCCAAGGATTTTCATGAAAGTTACAGATTAGGGGTTTTCCGACTCAAGAAATCGATTTTTTAAGGTCCCAGGTTCGAAAAAAGCTCGGTTCCCAAGATATGGACATTTTAAAAACCGAGCGAAGCTCTGTCAACCAGATATTAATTCTATACGCGAGGACTGGTTGGCTGGCTGATGCCTTTAATTACCCCTTTTTGTTATGATTGTTAGCTCCATGAAATAAATAAAGAAATATATAGGTATGTACATAGATTGTGTTGTGTGTGATTGTGATGTGTTTAAATTATTATAAATGCGAAAATTCAGATTTCAATCACGCCAGAACGATAGGTAAGTAAGTCGTTTTTTTATCGTGGCAGAATCATCAAATGGGTTCTCTCGCCCAGGGCGGAGGGGATAAACTGTCAATCTCGTACTGACTAAAAGTAAAATCCGCGGTGACCCTTCAATAGCTGTTTACGTTCCAGGGTGACGGACCCCAGCAGGGCGATACATTTGACATAGATAGGGGGACGAAATAATTGCTCTAAGCATTGATTACACTAGCGAACTTTATACTGATGCATTTTCTTTTCACTTATACGTACGGCGAAGAAAAAGAAGAGTGGTACGTGCACTAGCGATAATTATCATGTAGCTCCAAAAACTTTGATATAAAACAGCCCGAGAGCCCGTCAATGTAGACCCTCTAAATGAAGGTATTGATGTTTGTAAGTTTTCCAATTGGCCACCTCTGGCAGTGCGGATGGGCTGCGGCAGCGCCTGCGCGCGGAACAGCGCGGGCAGGCCGTAGTCCGTGAGGCGCAGCACCCAGCGCGAGTCCACCACGCAGTTGCGCGACGACAGGCGGCCGTGCACGCGCAGCGGCGACGCGTGCAGGTAGCGCATGCCCTTCACCAGGTCCGTGAGCAGCGACAGGCGGAACGTCCAGTCCAGCTTGATGTCGTCGGCGCGCAGCACGTCCTCCAGCGAGCCGCGCCAGCAGTGCTCCCACACCAGGGCCGGCCGCAGCTCGCACAGGCACCCTGCCGGTCAACACATTGTTCTTATGTTCTCACAACGTTGTCTTGCTGCTTTTAGGAGAGAATATATACGTGGGACATGATTATTATGTATAGTTACCAATGAACGGATTTAAGTTTTCGTGGCGAAGATTCTGCATAACCAGTAACACGTCAGTCGCCTTGCGCTTGAGCTCGAGACCCGCCGTCGCCGGCAAGTACTTGACGTGCACCACATCTCCCTGAGACACACGTTACGTTACGGGCCGTTTATAGGCTATTTGTTCATATTGTAGTGCGGATGTTTTTTTTCTGATATTCTATTTCAGTAGTTGAAATTATATAAATTTAAAAAAATAAATAAAAATATGTTTCTTTCTTTCAAACATAACCGGTTTAAAATATTTGTGAATTCTTGAGACAATTAAGTCGTAATACTTAAATACGATATTTTACGTAAAAAACGTGTAGATACGTTATACTAATAGTAACTTCTCTGGTAGGCGTTACACAAAACACAAGCCCGTAAAAATTGTTGCAAAAAACATTTTTAACCGACTTTATAAAGTTTCAGTACAAAAATGTCTTATCCACTATCCGCACTAAATAAAAAATACCCTGGCGATGAGTGAAAAAAGGCATCGAGTTGATTCGATAGAGTGGCTGTACCTACAGTACCTTGTAACGGATGCGGCGGTCCACGGCGACACGGTTGACGCTACAGGTGGAAGACGGTGCAGACGGCGCGCGGGCCGGCACGCACGGCGGCTGCTTCAGCAGGTCGGGCCGCTCCAGCTCGGGCCCGCCGAACTCGTGCAACTGCTGCAGCCAGCATGACAGCATTGTCTCCATGCCCTCGCCCACGCGGCGCTGCTCGTCCACTGGGAACGTAAAGTCCAGCGGCGCCAGCACGGCGTCACGACGACGGCGGCGGCGGCGGCGGCGCGTGGCGGCCCAGCGAAGCAGCAGCGCCGAGCTGGTAGCCAGCGCCAGCGCGCCGCACGCCACCAGCGCGGTGAGCGCGGCCGCGCTGCCCGGCTCCCGCACCCTCGCCGAGCCCGCGCCCCCCGGCGCCCCCGCCCCCCAGCTGTCCAGTGCCGCCGACGCGTTGGCCAGTCGCACGCGGCTCTGTAGCTCGTCCGGCCGGTCCAGGGATCTGGAGCATGTCGCCGCGAGCACGGCTGCATGGTTCCAAATAGATGTTCCATTTGTTCGTTCATATAAATGAAAGTCTATTGCGATGAACTCGATTCGAGTACGTTCAGATTTGGATTCTATCTCGGCAGCTTCGATTACTTGATCATAAATGGTTTTATAATCTGTGTGAGACTGCTCCTGAAGTTGCTCATCAGTAAGCAACAGCAGGCGTTGGAAAAATGCTATTTCAACTGGAGGTAAAAATGAATTGATCTGGTTAGTTCTGGTATTAGAGCGAGTCACACGAGTTTGTTTGCGACCGGGCTGCTTCACATCGTCGTGAGAGAAATTCCCTAATTTAGAAACTGTATTTTGGTATTTGTAACCCAAAGCCTGGACTTGATATTTTATGTTTTTACCAAGCTTTGACTTCAGCTGGACGGAATCTAGTTTTGTTATATTTTTTTCACGCTGTTTTTTATAGTATCTAACTGACAGATTCCGATTCACATCACTAGCTGCAAGGTGGTCGGCCGCTTGTCTTTTATTTTTCAACTTGCTTACAACTAAATTGGTATTGCTTAATCGGAAAGCTTCATTAGTTTTATTTGGCACAGAAAGGGGCAAAGGCAGCGAATCGCGGGGCGCGGGAAGACATTCCTCAACGTGCAGCAGGAGCGCCGGAGGCCCCGTGCCCCCCGCCCCGCGCGCCACGCCTGCCGACACCGCGGCGCCGGCACCGCGTGAGGCACACAGGATCACAACTGGAACGTAGTATGATCTGGGTTGAAACTTACGCGATAGGACACTGTTAACCTAACACTAGCAGTGGTCTTAAGTTATCAACTAACCATCAGGTTGGCGCGCCAACTCGTCAGGGGAGAGCGGCGCATGACGCACTGCCAGGCCGGCGGCCGCGAGCATGCGCGCCACTTCGCGCAGGGCGGCGCTGCACTCGGAGAGCGGCGCGGCCAGCAGCAGCAGCGCGCGGCGCCAGCGCAGGCGCGCCGCCAGCTGCGCCACGGCCGCGCCCCGCGCCTCGCCGGCCCCACACGCCGCGGGACGCGCGCGCCGCAGCACGCGCGCTGCTGCCGACAGCACACCGCACACATCTGCACCGGGGCAGCCCGCGCTCAGCATCGAGCCGCCCTCGCTCAGTGCTGCGAGGGCGCGCTGAGTAACCGACACCCTCCATTCAGACCCGCAGGTGTCTGATCGACAACAATACTATGAATCTATAATGAGAGCCAAGATCTGGAGCTAGAATCATCTAGGATGGTCGCATCTCCTCACCTTCGTAGCTCAATAGCCGGACGCGGTAGCGGTCGAAGAGAAACCGCGCCGGTTCGTAGCGAAGCAAGTGCGTCTCATCGAAGGCAGCTCGTAGCGGCGCGTCGCAGGCGGCTCGCAGCACGAGCACGAGCGCGGGGCGCGCGGGCGGCGCGGGGGGCGCGGCGGGGGCGGGCGAGGCGGCGGTGAGGGCGGCCAGCAGCGGCAGCAGCGCGCGCATGGCCCTCACGTGACGTCCGCCATGCGGCCGCCGCCGGGCGCTCGGCTGCCTCGCTCGCCTGGCTGCACCGGATCAAACGACGCCGCGCCGGGTACCTGTTACGTTTATAAAATGGATCGATGACGCCTTGTATACTTTGCTACCTCATTTATGTACCTATAATTAACAAATTACTTTAAATTTTAAATGATATCTAAAATAAACACAAAAGAGAGTAAAATAACTTTTCTTTCGAAAGTCAGTCGATGACTATATTTTTGTTTCCTCGAATTTTCGCACAGACTTCTGAAGAAAAGTATTTTATTTTCGCTTTTTTGTGTTTTTTTTTTAGAAGTCGCCTTAATTTAGCTTTTCTTACCCTTTCTAATTGGTACATACAGGAATTATATTTTGTTGTGTGATTGCGAAAGCAATGCATAGAAGTACGATTGCAGCAGTCGCGGTTGATTTGCTGACACTCTGACCCTTAGCCGTAACGTAATCAATCCTGTGAGTCTGTGGGATTGCCAGAGAAAATCAGTTCCTGTGTACATACATTGCACTACGTACACAAACCCTGTTCTTACCCAAATGCAATCTGCTGTAAGTCTCCTTACAACAGACTTTATTCTGGTAAAACGGTGTGGTTTTTATGGTAGTTTAGTAGTGCACTTTTGTGTGGTAAAGCAGTAGGGACTGTCAGACTTGTACTGACTAAAATCCACGGTGTCCTTCAATAGCCCTTTATGTTCCGGTAGGGAAAAATGACGGGGCCAAAAAGGCCCCGTCATTTTTACTGACGCTCTTTGAGGCCCGCGTGGAACACGACACGCCGTCAACCCGGGCATGGTCCATGGTCGGACAGCGAGTCGCCATTTACTCGCTGTCCGCATGCCCGCGCCTACGGTGGCCGGACATCGTCTGCCGACGTCCGATGCCGTGGGCGTCTACCACTGCGGTTGGGGCGGAGGGAGGTCGCTGTCCTCTCTCTCTCGCGGCCCGCCTCCGCCTTCACGAGCATTACTGCTTCGCAGAAGGAGGCGAACGCTTCCCACTCCGTTTCGCCCGGCAGCTTGGCCGCAACCAATGCCGGGCGCGAGAGGTCTCCGCCTATCGCCGTCGTGAGGACACAGCGGTGCTCTGCCGAAGCGGGGCAGTCCTGCACCTTATGCTCCACCGTGTCCTCCGGGCGATCCTCCTTATCAGACACTGGTACCTCCCGAAGGTGGTTGGGTGGCAGGGTGCCGTGACGCATATATACAAAAACGTGAACTGTCATGCTAGGGCTTCCGATGCTAGCGCATATTATAAAGTTCTGTAAAACGTACCTCTTGAGTAAGTTCTTGCAAAGCTTTAATACTAGAGACGCTGTGGGCATCGGCGCTTATTTCGCCACTAACCTGTAACTTAATAACTGTGTAGAATAGAATAGAATGGAATGGAATAGAATAGAAAATATGTCTTTATTTGTACAGAAAGTAGATACAGCCCCGAGAAAAAATTTTTGCCCCCAAACCCTGACCGATTTTAAGACTTTGTCGGGGTTTGGTGGCTCAAAATTGCTCTTATTGGGATTATTGCAATGGCTCTTATTGGGGATCGGGCGGTTTTGTAATGAAATATAAAAAAAAATTAATCAATGGAAAAAACATCTAATGTTTTTTTTGTTTTAAAACACAGTTCGCTGCTCGCAGCTCACGTCTCACAGCACGCCGCTCGCTGCACACAGCACGCCGCTCACATCTCACGTCTCGCCATACAAAATATTACACAGCCAGCACAACCAATAACAACAGCAACAACAACAGGTCTCCACTGAAGCTGTGCGGAGTGGAGCTATGTCAATAACGCAATTCTATTGGTTGTTCAAAACACGACTCGACTCCGCACATCTCGACACAGCTTTGGTGGAGTCTCGGCCTCAAAATCGAAGCAACTAATCCGTGGTATCCACGCCTACTTTTTTAGACAAGTTAAAGATCAGTGCAGCTGCGTAAGCACACGCAGATGCATTAAGTTTTTTGCATACTTCTTCAGCTTGTGGCTTCCAAGTTCATTGACTATCTATCATAATTCCGAGAAATTTAGCAAATAGTACTTGGCCAATTGTTTGTCCATTATAGTGTAAATGCAAGATTTCTGGTGGAATCCGTTGACAAAAATGCATAATATTAGTCTTTTTTATTCAATCACTGATTTATTTTGGTCAAGACAGCGTATAATGTTTTTAAAGTATCATTTATGTCATGTTCATATATTTTTTTGTTAATAAATTTAATCAGGGCAGTACTATCATCTGCGAATGAAGCCATAAGAGATGTTCAATGTGGCGAGGTAGATCGTTTATTAAAGCAAAAAAAGTGGGGGTGGGGGTAGCACAGTACCCTGTGGCACGCCATACCTAATAATTCTAACCGTAGATAAATATTTTTCTTCGCGCTTAGTTTTTAGACGTAATTATTCTAGATATTTCTGTGTGCTGTTTACGATTATTAAGGTATGTTTTCATGAGATCAAGTACATTTTACGCTTTGCTCGTTCTTGCATCCTTGGTCAATTTGTTGACTACCACCTACCAAGGTAGGTGTCTGATGACGAAGGAGGCAACGTCTGGGTGTCACCGATGCGAAGATCGACCGGAGGAAGACACGGTGGAGCATGCGGTGCAGGACTGCCCCGCGCGTGGCAGAGCACCGCCGTGTCCTCACGACGGCGATAAGCGAAGACTTCTCGCGCCCGGCATTGGTCGAGGCCATGCTGCGGGGCGAGACTGACTGGGAAGCGGTCCCCTCCTTCTGCGAAGTAGTCATGGTCGCGAAGGAGGACGCGTGCCGCGTGAGGGAGAAAACAGCGTCCTCCCTCCACCCCAGCCGCAATGGTAGACGCCCAAGGCGATGGGCGTCGGCAGACGATCTCTGTCCGACCATGGACCATGCCCGGGCCGACGGCGCGTTGTGTTCCACGCGCTTCTCAAAGAGTGTCAGCATTATGACTGTGCCTCTCTGTAGAGGGCCAAAGCCTGCCGGGGTCGCGGGAACAACGAATTACTGTGGCCCCCCGAATGTGAAGGGCTATTGAAGGACACCGTGGATTTTAGTCAGTACGAGTCTGACAGCCCTGGTTGGGAGGACCTATTTGATGATGTTAGGTACCACACTAAAAAAAACATACACATCTTTCCTCTTCATAATATTAGAAGTCTCAAAAGTGTTGGTTATGGTGGTACATGAACTGTTGGTACTGTGAATCCCCGCTGCGTCGACAAGTTTAGTGCGGCGGGAAGAGCTCCGGAGCGACTGTCGCAAATGATCTCCGGTCAAGAGGCGGCAATGGGCGAAAAACTGCAGTTTTTATTTACTATATTTATTAAACACAATGAATGAAGCTGTACGACTCTATGCCTTGCTTACCTTTTATATTCCTAGAGAACCGATGACTACAGAAATATCTACCTACATTTTGTACCTAGATGTCTATTAATTTATGAGTCATGTTTCAGCCGAGTGAAGCCGATTTTTCATCTAGTTTATTTAATATTTCCTGGAGGACTTAGTAATAAAAAAACCGTCCAAGTGCGTGTGGGCAACGCACAGTGTAGGGTTCCGTAGTTGCCCATAAAAATACTTATGCGAACTAACTAAACTGATTCGCTGAATTTAATTTTAAAAAGTAGAATTTTCATAATCAGTCCAGGAGTCTTTGAGAAATCAGGGAAAATACAATCATAAGAAAAAAGATTACGACGAATTTAGAACCTCCTCCTTTTTTGAAGTTAGTTAAAAATAGTTGACGATAAAAACCTACCTATCCCCAAAAAACATACCGTAAAAACATACCTATTAAAGCTGTAAAAATAAAGTTGACAAACTTACATTTGCAGTTGAAAAACATGTTCTCCGATACATTTTGTTAAGAAAACATATTATCCAAGTACATTTTATAAGTTGGTCGACTATTACTCGTAAAGTTGTAAAGCCTACTTAGTCATGATAATTTTCTTTTAAACTTCGTTATAATACTACTATTGTGAATTTTTCACACCCCCAACCATAACTTATAGTTTAGCTGGTATAGGGGGGGGACACTCGAATCGAGCAAAATTTAGCACTTTAAAGCTTAATATTTCACAAAAGATTTTTTTTATCAAAAAACTGTTAATAGGAACTATCATTATTTTTAAAGGCCTATTTAATGATACCCCACACTAAGGGGTACGCGAGAAAAAAAAAACCTCACTTTACGTGTAAGTACAGGAGGTACCCTAAAAAAAAATATTTTACGAGATTTTATTTTACCACTTTTCGGCACAACAAATCCGTATATTTACACCAAATTACAGTTCTCTAGTACTGTGCGTCTCTGAGCTAAACTGCGGACAGACGGACGGACGGACATGGCGAAACTATAAGGGTTCCTTGTTGACTACGGAACCCTAACAAAATTATGAGAAAAAAGGCGTAATAGGCATCAGCACCAGGCGCGGTCCGAAGGGGGGGTCACAGGGGACATGACCCCCCCCAAAATCTAAGGTCATATTGAAAAATCTCGAAAAATTGCCAAATAATAGTAGGAAATTTCTAACTAGTTATCCCTTAACGGCGATGAAATAGTTTGCTGACATCTTGTGCAACATTATAGTCTTGTGCAATAATGTTTATTTTATTCCAGATACCTATTTTTTATTAGTGTAGTGAGTGACCCCCCCCAAAATTTCAGGCTGCGACCGCGCCTGATCAGCACACGACTTAAATAATTTTTATTTGTATTCAAATGAGTGTCTTAGATACATTTAGTATATTATAGTTTTAATGTAAATTTAAAAAAACGATCAACTGATTTCCGAATGAAATCAGTTGATGTTCAAATATTAATCGAATTAAATTAAGGTTGCAAATAAAATACTTACTGAATTTCAAAATTATCTAATTAAGTTTTAAAATGTTTCTACTGTACAGGATTTGTGAATTATAGTCTATTTTATTAATTATTCAACTACAATGTTTCACGATCTGTGATTGGTTAGTAATGGCGGCAATATTTGATGGAAGTGGTACAAAACTAAGTTTATAAAAATAGATGTACCCTCACATTGGTAGTCATTACGCTGCAACTGTTCAAAGAGTTAAGACGTGTCTATAGTAGTGTCCTGTTTATTTAAAAGTGATGTAATAATAGACAATGCAAGTGTGTGTGATGCTGAAGGTCCTAATGTTCTACAATGAAAATGTAAGTTAATTGATATTTATTAATATTGCTGTTAATTATGTATTTTATAATGTGTAATGAAACAATATGTTGCCGTGGAGTTTCTTTCTCCGTTCTTCTCCACGAGGACCTAGGGTTTGCGAACGGAGGTAGTTTGGTAATAAATACCTAGTCTTGATTTGTGATTTTATTTATAAACCCATAAATATTAATGTAAATTAGTCCTTAGAGATACTTTACATACAGTAAATAAATAACATTAACCATTCTGATACCTAAAACTTGATAATAAAGTCGATATTAATATCAATAAAACCAGAAATACACATCCTATTCCTAACAAGTGCATCAGATCACACAAATCACTCTATTTGTTCTCATGTAGTGTAGGAGGCATAATATCTTGCATAGACGGTCCCGCAACCCTTTCGATAACTCATAGCATTCTCATTTAAATTAAATTATTAAAGTAGGTAGCTATCGATAATGATCAATTCAAAACAATGTATTTTGAACATTACTTTTTACGCAACACTCAAAAGATGGAAAATGGTTATAGTAACCAAATATTAGAGCACGCCGTGCGGCGCCATTAGTTCCACTAGGTGATGTTTCCAGTCACACGTAATATACATACTAATTTTGTGACGTCAAATAATGTTATACTATACAGGACTATTTTTATCTTCGGTCAGTACGAGTCTGACAGTCCCTCCCGCCCTGCCCTGGGTGGGAGGACTCATTTGATTATTTTACCTCGATAAGAAAATAAATAAATAAAGTCTACCTTAGGAAATAGGCACATTTTAATGTCATCCCGAACTCTTCTCTTGCTTTTTATAAGAACTGCAATTCTTTAAAAGAAAATGTTTTTTAGTCAGCGTACATCGCAGAAGCTCCCGGAATGCGACATTTTTATTTTTTATGAATTTTCTCTACTCTAAAAGTATAATCTGATACTTATTAATATTTGTTATATAATTATGTAATCCTGATAAATAACTCTATTACCTGATGAAAACTCCTTGAAATTGCGTTGCGTGGTAAGAAAGATTTAAGCGTAGGTACTGAGTCAAGCTGTCTTGTATTATATTATTACGTATGTATATTAAGTTATAATTAAGTATACAAACTTAATTGTTTATGGGTACCTAATTAACATTGTGTAATACATTAAACACCATCTTAATCCTAAAACTATTATTTTATTCAGATTTGTTGATATAATGAAGTTGATACACTTTTAACATTTAAGTAAACCATTAATTTACTAGCAATTTTATGAATAATATCCTGCAGAATATACAGGGTGAATTTTTCAACTGGGCGTGGATGGCTATCTCCGAAACTATGAGGAATATCGAAAAACGTTGAAAGGAGTCTCGAGGCCGATTTTGACGAAAACTAAAACTGCATTATTAGATTTTCGAAAAATCGATAATCCTGGCCAGGAATCGAACCCGATGGTTTTGGAAAAAAAATCACACCCTGTATTATTACACCATTTGATAGTGTTGCTAACAAGGATCAAATTCTGGGAAGTGACCATATACGAAAAACTTAAGGGAATAGTTATTTTTTATAAAATTGCGTTTTTCTATGTCACTTTACTCCTACTGAGCCATATTCATTCAAAATTATAAAATTTCATTGTTTTCAATGTTAAACTGAATTTGACGTCTCAATAATCCCACTGCATTCAGCAATAATAAATGATTGAGTTGAATAAAAAATAGCAATGTTTCAAAGAAGAAATGGTTAACTTATGTTTCGAATTAAGTCATTGCTTTGAAGATTGATCAGTTTTTTTTTAAATTATACCTTTTCCTTAAGTTTGCCGTTTATGATTACTTCACACAATTTTATCCTTACCAGCAACACTATCGAATGGCTTCATAATATAGGGTGTGATTTTTTTTCCAAAATCAGCGGGTTCGATTCCTGGCTAAGATGATTGATTTTTCTAAAATCTCATGATACAGTTTTAGTTTTCGTCAAAATCGGCCTCGAGACTCCTTTCAACGTTTTTTGATATTCCTCATAGTTTCGGAAATAGCCATCCACGCCCACTTGAAAAATTCACCCTGTATATCAAATGAATGTGGGATCACAAATACTTTTCAACAGTTTAAAGTATGAGCAGGTGCAACCACATCGGTGCGAGTTTAGATGTTACGAAAACTTACGGCACAACAATCAGGTGTCGGCAGCTCGCACGTTACACTTATTTCCCGCACATTCTTAGCAGGCGCACTTGTGGACAGTGTTGTACACGGGTGTGCTGGCAGTATTGAAACGCATCGAACTCATTGCCGGACGAGAGCGAGGCGACGAGCTGCAGGCCGCGGCGGGGCACAGGTCGCGCTCGGGCGGCGGCCAGCGCGGAGTGCGGCGCGCCGCGGCCGGCGGCCGGCGGCCCGGAGGCCCCGGCGGGCGCATGCGCCGCAAGCGCAGACCGCCCGGCTCCGAGCTGCGCCGCCAGCCTCCGGCCCTAGCCGCCGCACGCCATACGACCGGGGCGGCGGCGTAACGATCGAGACACGGCCGCAAGCCGCTGCCGTCGCCGGTTCGGCTGCCGAGCTCGGCTGCCAGACCACAAGCTCTAAAATTATTTAACTAATACATGTACCTAATTAAATGAAGATTTTGTACATATACAACGTGTAACGTTAAATGCGCAAAACCTCTCGTGGGGTAACTCAGCCCATGTTACTGAACAAACAAAAAATCTAAGAATTTTGGAAATTCACAAAAAAAAAAGATTTTCCATACTGATGGGTCCGATCAATTTCTCATTATGTATGAAAAACCATTTTTTGGGAATTTCCAAAAGTCTTAAAACAAATATTGTTCAGTAACATGGGTTGAGTTACCCCACGAGAGGTTTTGCGCATTTAACGTTACACGTTGTATATAAAATAGATAACACAACACAATACACTAAAAAAAAATTATAAAGGGATAAACAAACATCCATGCTGGTTTTGGTATATTAATATATATTTCGTGCAACTTGGAGTCGTTTGAGTACGGCTGATCCAAGCCCCCCTCGTCACTAAAAACAATCGGTTTCTTCAAAAAGAAGTCAACTTCGTAAAAGTAATAAAGTTTCTTGCATGTGATGTATGGTATGACATCACCGAGCCTGAGATGTTTGGCGCGTCGCGTCGCTGTGAGTAGGTGGCTGACCTAGTTCTGTGCAGTTCGGCCGTTCGCTCTAATAATTATGCTCGCGCTGGCGCTTCGGGCGAACACCGAAGCTTATTTTTCAAAGTGCAATAACAGAGAAGCAATGAACATTTTTTATTTTATTTTAAATACCTATTGAAGCGAAATTATTGCCAAATACTTAATTTTCTTACCTGTGCACAAGAATTTTATAATCCGTAGCACAGGTAATAACATCGCTTATGTGCAAAATAAAAACTTTTTGAAAAAAAGAGAACCGACTTCAAAACCAAACACAAAAAATTGTAAAATAACTTTTCTTTCGGAAGTCGGTGGCTTTGTTTTTTATTTCATTGACTGTGGCCACCGACTTCCGAAAGAAAAGTTATTTTACAATTTTTTGTGTTTGGTTTTGAAGTCGGTTCTCTTTTTTTCAAAAAGTTTTTATTTTTCCCTTTTTAGTTGAGATAATCAATAAAAATCTTCATAAAATTGGCGTCTTTGAAAATTTACAATCCTATTAAGCAAAGCGGATCTATGTGAGCAACTTCACGAGATATCCATTATTGTTATATACCAAAACCTTCTCCAGATTGTAATGAACACTTTGCTGAAAACTGCATCTAAATCCGTTCAGCCAAACGCGAGATAATTGCGGACAAACATGCAATCGTCTCTGAAAATCTACAACCTAAGTAAACAAAAACGGGTCCCCGCGGGCAACGTCACGGGATATCTATTAGTGTTATATACTAAAACCTTCTCCAGAATGTAATGAACACTTTCCTGAAAACCGCATCAAAATCCGTTCAGACAAACGCGAGATAATTGCGGACAAACATGCAATCGTCTCTGAAAATCTACAACCTAAGTAAACAAAAACGGGTCCACGCGGGCAACGTCACGGGATATCTATTAGTGTTATATACTAAAACCTTCTCCAGAATGTAATGAACACTTTCCTGAAAACCGCATCAAAATCCGTTCAGCCAAACGCGAGATAATCGCGGACAAACATACATACATACATACATACAGGTCGAACTGAGAACCTACTTTTTTTTTGAAGTCGGTTAATTAGGTATACATGCTCATAAAATAAAAACTTCGGAACAAATCTAAATGAAAAATTTATGGAACCAAATGGTAGGTTACATCGAACTATGATACTGCATCGAACAAAAATCATCGAAATCGGACCAGAGAACTTCGGAGCAATCGGTGCAGATTATGTTGATAACATAGATATATTATAGAAGGAGATATGGCGTGGAGTTCAAAATGTATAGAAAACCGGTGAAGCCACAACTGCCCCACCATCAAGATAATATTACGCATGTAGTATATCAAAACAATACTACGAACAAGTGCACACACGCGCCGTCGAAAACTCTGTCATTTAAATATAAACCTTATTCTTTAAACTACAGCGTACTTTTTCCGTGTAATTTACTCACACTAAAACAATTATCATTGTGTGTCGTCGGGACACGGGGGCGGACTCGACAGTGTTTGACTAAATCGAAGAGTTCACGATAAATATATCGATAAATTATAAAGGTTTGGAAATAAAATTAATAAAAAACGATATGAAACCGTTTTTATTATCTTTATTGTATAGATTACTATTAATTTAGTCCATAGATTACTAAACTAAACATTAATTAATTTACTTAACCATCTTCGGTTTCGCATTTATATAATACTCTGTAAAATAATAAAAATTTGTAAAAATGCATGAACCACATCGGCCTTCCAGCCATATTACAAAATAAAAAAATTCAAAAAAATAAACTGAAATATTAAAATATCAATTAGCAGTCGACTTTCTTGTCGATAGTCTGTCGGATCTCCAAGAGCACGTCACTAGCTCGCACTAAAATACGCGGACCTGAGCAGCGGCCGTACCATGCGACATTACGGCTGATTGAGGTATCGTTATGTCAGTTTTACATTGCTTGTTCAGTTACTCTGTGATGCAATGATGTGGTTGTAAAAGAGCAATGTATTTATTGCAAAAATAATACAGTCGGAGTAATGTAGGAAAACAAAAGTACAGTAGTACAAGTCAGATATATTTTACTGCTTGTTGTTTTTCGTGATTTTTAAGACAAATATTGTAAAATACTTGTAATTACATGTGAAACCCGATGCCATGACTTCTAAAATATTTGTTTTGGTTTCTATTTTTGCACAAAAGCACCGAACAAGACGGCATAATCGTTTTTTTCACGAACGCGGTTGACAACAAACTAACTTGCGGTGACGGCCATTTTTTCATTTTCTGAGCGTAGCGCTCAGAACTACACGGTAGCGGACACGCCCCCTTGCCACTTCTCCTGTTTTTAATATTTCTGTGGTTGATAAAATAACGTAAGTTATTTATAACCGCGCTGCGCTTGTTCGGTGCTTGGACCACCCCGTGCGCCGTAGCAAAGGCCGTGCTACGCCGTAGCACTTGAGAAAACATTGCATTTAACAAGCTACGGCGTAGCACTCGATAGACCACGTCGTAGCACGTGCTGGGCTACGCCGTAGCTAGGGCGCCAAGACGAGCCAAGCGAAGCGCAAGGGCACTATACCTACCTTATCCCGAAGTGTTTCGTCGTTTTTAACCGACTTCAAAAAAAGGAGGAGGTTATCAATTAGACTGTATTTTTTTTATGTTTTTTACCTCATAACTTGCGACTGGGTGAACCGATTTTCATGATTCTTTTTTTAATCGAAAGCTGGTGCTTGCCGTGTAGTCCCATTGTCACCATTTCAAGATCTGATGATTGGATCTTGGAGAAATCGAGGGCAACCTTCAAATTTTATTGGCTGACACATAGTTTTTCGAAATTCTTATGAAGTAATCAAAGTACTTGCGTATGGAAATCATCATCTCATGTAGCTGAGCTGATGATGGAAGGTACAACTCTTCAAATAAGAAAATTATGTTTGTGTTCGCATATCTCCGGAACTACAAGTCCAATTTGAGTAATTCTTTTTTTGTTGTACTAGGTATTGCTCAACTTAGGGAATACTGCAAATTTCATCAAAATCGGTTTAGTAGTTTTTGAGATAGGGAATGAATGAAAGAGATGTTAACGATGTTATTACTGGTGCTACGAATTACGAAATTCTAGTGCACATGTAAGAAAATGATGTATTTGACAAGAATTTTGGTTGAATATTTAAACTAAAAAGAGTAAAATAAAAACTTTAGAAAAAGTTTTTATTTTGAACCCTCGTAGAGTTGGGTTCCGATGTACCAGATAGTTCATATTCGCAGGATATGATGCCAATAATAGACTAATTAAGCATACAAAGTCTCTATAGAATAGCTATAATACTTTACATTTTATTGATATCTAGAATACACGGATTTCGTCACTGATACACTGATGATGATCAAAATGTTTGGTTACTTCCTGAAGTGCTAGAGAGCTGAAATTCGTTATGTAGTCTAAGTTTAGGATGCAACCAAAAAAAATAATTCATAAACCTAAAACTTTCGTCCCTCATGAGGATGGGGGACGAGAGTTTTAGGTTTATGATTTTTTTCATTTTCATATTCAAGTTCTCATCCAAACTTCCACCCCTCATTTTAGGGGTAAAATGAGGGGTGGAAGTTTGTATGAGACCTTAAAATTTTAGGGTACTTCCTGAAAAGCTAGAAAGCCGAAATTTGGTATGTAAACAAAGTTCAGTATACAAAAAAATATCCTATTCGTACTCATTGCTGGTAGCGTTTGATGTGGGTGGAAAATTACTGTCAGTGGTTTATGGTCTGTAACGAGGATGAATTTCCGACCATAGCAATAGTAGAACAACTTTTTCAATCCCCAGTGTATCGCTGTAGCTTCCTTGTCGATTTGACTGTAATTTTTTTCGCTAGCAGACAGCGTTCTCGAAGCGAATGCTATAGGTCTCTCTGATCCATCTGGAAGTCTATGTGACAGTACTGCCCCGAGTCCCAGTGGCGATGCGTCTGTTGAAAGCACTAACGGCTTCTTAGAGTCAAAGTGTATCAGTACTCTTTCACTTACAATTTCTTTCTTAATTTGTATAAAAGCTTGTTCACAATCTGCAGACCAAAGGAAGCTTGATTCTTTCTTTAGTAAGTTGTTTAGTGGGTTCGTGATCGATGCTAGGTTTGGTATGAATTTGTTGTAAAAATTCGCCATTCCAAGAAATGTTCTTAATTCTGCTGTATTGGTTGGGTGTTCTGTTTTAATTATTGCGTTTATCTTGTCCCTGTTTTTGTGTAGACCTTCTTTGTCGATAGTGTGTCCAAGGTAATTAATACTTTTTTGGAAAAAGTGGCACTTGTCTTTGTTTACTCGAAGGTTACTTGCTTTTAGTTTATCGAGAACGAGTTTGAGTCTCTGTAGTAGTTGGTTTTTGTCAGCTCCTTGTATAATGATATCGTCGAAGAAACATTTAACGCCATCTAGGCCTTGTAACAGTTTGTCCATGTATTTCTGCCATAGGCTCGGAGCGACCTTAACTCCAAACATGAGCCTATTTACTCTGTATGTTCCTTTGTGTGTACTGAGTGTTTGTAACATTGCGCTCTCTTCATCCATCACCATGTTAAGGTACGCCTGAGTTATGTCAAGTGTACAAAATAGTTTACCTCCATTCATCTCTGTGAAAATATCTTCAATCATAGGTATAGGATATTGTTCATCTTGTATTATTTTGTTCAAGGTAACCTTATAATCAGCGCATAATCGAATATTTCCATTTGGTTTGACAACTGGTACTACTGGAATACCCCACTCAGAGTGGTCAACTTTCGTGATGACACCTTGTGTGCATAGTCGCTCTATTTCTTGATCCACCAACCCTTAAAATTGGAGCGGGGGGGTCGAACTAGCCATGTATGTCGGCCATTCTCCGGTTGCAAGTTTTTATTTGTCCGCGCTTACTTAATCCGTAATATGATCGTATTCAAGCGTGGTTTTTTTTTATATGTTAGATTACGACCGTATCTAGCTGTATACAAAATATTGGGTTCTGTTTTAAACTAGTAAGCCCAAATTAATTGAATCTCTGTTCGAAAAAGCACTATTTTCTAATTACCGAGGCCTGTCCGCACTCCAACTTAATGTTAAAACTTGCTTGTAATTTCTCAAACCTGCAGATTTACTTTGATCCATTCAACGTTTTAAACAATACGAAACAACGTGTATCACCTACCAAAATATGGACTCAATAGAACCAGTCTATAAATAATTATAATTGAATAACCGCGTGTCCGATAGAAAGTTATAATTACCGTAACAGTATCTGTTCTTGGGTGCACATTCCTAAATAACGGTATTTGGCACATCAGTACCGCACGCGTCGAATGTCCTCAGGGTGTGCTGCAGCCCATTAGCAGTCGTACGTCTCAAACGTTACTGTAGCGCCAACAAAACACTTGAGTATATAAATTACCGTAGCCCTTGGTTCAAAACTTTTCTAATTACCGTTATACTTATTTAAATACTCAATTTTTAAGTTAGACCCTAGTTGATAATGTAAATGAAACAGTACTATGGCTTACGTATGTTATGATAAGCCTGTATTTGCAGGCTGTGATGGTTTTCGAAATTTTGAAGAAAGTCTATCGTTTTCTAACTACCGTATACTAATTACCATGTGTTAATAATTACCGTTGTATGAAAAACTTATACAGAAAAATCAGAGTAGAGAGTAATAAAAGACAAAAGGAAAAGGGAAACTTGGAAACAATCGAGGAAGAAGTAGTCATAGATCTAGACGTGCTTGATAACAGCATATCAGATCCTCTTGAAACTCTAACACCATTTATCATCTCAGCCTATAGCAGTCCACAGCGCACGATCTCCTGCTTTTTTCATCCAGCTACTGCCAGCCACATTTTTCAGGTCATCGGTCCATCTTGCCGGGGGGCGTCCCACACTACGCTTACCTACACGCGGTCTCCATTCAAGAACCATCCTACTCCACCTATCAAGGCAGACGTGACCAGCCCACTGCCACTGCAACTTGCTGCAGATTTGGAAAATATATGTAACTTTGGTCTTTTGCCGTACCTCATTCCAGATTTTATCCCCTAGTGAGACCCCAAGCACAGACCTTTTCATAGCTGCGTGACATGAAGTCGGTGGGCCAGCTTGACTGACAGTTCCACGTTTAGGCTCCTATACCTGCCTGAGGTAGATGTATTCTTGGACAACTTCGAGTGTTATACCTTCGACAGAAATTGGTTCTGAGACGACATGGTCATTCCTTGGTCTTGTCCAGGTTCATCCCGAAACCACACGTCTCGAGGCAGCATTGAGACTGATCAGCAGGTCTTGCAGCGATTTCGCCATAATAAATAAATATATCGTCGGCAAAACGAAGGTGCATTAGGTATACACCGTGGACTTGATGCCCAGTCCGTTCCAGTCCAGCTTCTTGAACAAATCCTCCAGCGCGTTGGTAAACAGTTTAGTTAGGGGATATTACAACTCCCTGTCTCACACCTCTTAGCAGCTGGATGGTGGTTTTGTACTTGGACCGACATCGACGCTATGCTATAATATAGGTTCCTTAGTACCTTTATGTACCGCCAATTGACTTGGCATCGCTTCAAGGATTCCAGAACAGCCCAGGTTTCGATGGAATCGAAGGCTTTTTTGTAGTCCACAAAGGCTATATAGACACAGCGGCCGGTTATACTCCCCTGTCCTGTCTTCTGTAAAACCTGCCGCACTGTATGTTTGTGGTCTAAGGTGCTACATAGCCTTTGTAAAACCCAGCCTGCTCCGGTGGCTGGAAAACGTCAAATCTAGCGGAAAGCCGATCTGTGACGACCCTCGAAAACAGCTTGTAGACGTGACACAGGAACGGGATTGGTCTATATAGTTTTTGAGGAGATTTTTGTCTCCTTTCTTGAAAAAAAATGTCACCACGGTCCTGCTCCACGCCTCCGGGGTAATCCCACTGGCTTTGACGAAGTTGAACAGCCTCTTAAGCTCGCCGAGCACAGGTTGGCCCGTAGTTTTTAAGAGTTTCGGAGGTGATGCCAACACTTCCTTACTTACCATAATAACATCAACTCCGCGTCCAACTAGTGCTCTCTCATCTTCTTCTACTAGTACTTTGTCATTATTAAGCAATATTGAGCAAATGGAAGAAATTATGGATACAAATATGGAGATACAAAATATTTTCTAATTACCGTAGCATCAAATATTCAACTTGTCTAATTACCATACCCAACTTTTTTTTAAATCTCAATGTCTAGAAAACCATCAGTAATAGTAGAATGCCAAAATAACTATTGTATTCCTATCTTTAATGTGTTTCATATTCTAATGTGTTTAAGTTCATATCAGTGAAATTCAAAAACGGCACGGTAATTAGGCAAATAACACCTATTTGGAGAATGGCCGATGTACGTTTGTTTAGGTGGAATCTTCGAACTCAATTTTGAAGTAGTTATCTTCAACTGATTGAGTTGAAATTCTGTATACACCAATTTCAGCTTTAGACCTGAAGACACAAACCGACTTTATTTTTTATTTCATTGACTTTGTGTCGTCACCGACTTTCGAAATAAAAGTTTTTTTGTCGGTTCATTTGAACTTTTATTTGCGGTTGTTTTGAAGACGGTTGCATTTTTTTTTTAAGTTTTTATTTTATCCTTTTTAGTTTCACTATTCAACCCAAATTATTGTCAAATACATAATTTTCTTACACATGTAAGAAAATTATGTATTTAACAATAATTTGGGTTTAAAGCTACCCTGAAAATTTCAGCCTGCTAGCTTATGGGGAAGTGCCTCAAGCCTGTCCAACATCTTGGACGTCCGCCATATTGGATTTTAGTCACGTGACTATTTTTTTCGTACTCCTGACAGCAAACCCTTTCATTTGATATCCATATCATAGGGGTGCATTTCAAATAGCCTGCCTGCCATCTTGGACGTCCGCCATATTGGATTTAAGTCACGTGACTATTTTTTTCGTATTTATGACAGCAAACCCTTTTATTTGAAACCCATATCGTGGGAGTGGGATTCAAACAGTCAGTCCGCCATCTTGGGGAGGCCGCCATATTGGATTTGTTATGACGTTTGTTAGCTAGTCATGTATTGTCATCAGAATTCAGAGCGTGTGCAAAATTTCAGTATTCTAGCTTATCGGAAAGTGCCTCAAAATTGAGTTGCAAAAGTCCAACCGGAACGACAAACAAACAAGAAAAGTGAGTTTATAAAACCGGCCAAGTGCGTGTCGGGCCACGCACAGTGTAGGGTTCCGTAGTTGCCCATCAAAATACTTATGCGAACTAACTAAACTGATTCGCTGAATTTAATTTTAAAAAAGAAGAATTTTCAAAATCGGTCCAGGAGTCTTTGAGAAATCAGGGAAAATACATAAGAACAAAGATTACGACGAATTTAGAACCTCCTCCTTTTTTTGAAGTTAGTTAAAAATAGTTGACGATAAAAACCTACCTATCCCCAAAAACATACCGTAAAAACATACGTATTAAAGCTGTAGGTAATAATAAAGATGACAAACTTACATTTGCAGTTGAAGAGCATGACGTTCTCCGATACATTTTGTTTAAGAAAATATATTATCCAAGTACATTTTTTAAGTTAGTCGACTATTACTCGTAAAGGTATAATCCTACTTAGTCATGATAATTTTCTTTTAAACTTCGTTATAATATATACTAATATTGTGAATTTTTTCACACCCCCAAACATAACCGTTTAGCTGGTAGAGGGGGGGACACTCGAGTCGAGCAAAATTTAGCACTTTAAAGCTTAATATTTCACAAACGATTTTTTTTTATCAAAAAACTGTTAATGGAAACTAGCATTATTTTTAAAAGGCCTATTTAATGATACCCCACACTAAGGGGTACGCGAGAAAAAAAAAATCCTCACTTTACGTGTAAGTACAGGAGGTACCCTAAAAAAAATATTTTACAAGATTTTATTTTACCACTTTTTCGGCACGAAAAATCCGTATGTTTACACCAAATTACAGCTCTCTAGTACTGTGCGTCTCTGAGCTAAACTGCGGACAAACGGACGGACGGACGGACATGGCGAAACTATAAGGGTTCCTTGTTGACTACGGAACTAAAAACGTGGGTAAATGCTGGAAATGGGTTCTTTTGGTTGTCCTTTAACACCTCAGATCAAAGAAATAGGCAGATAGAGCGCTCAGAACACGCGAGTGGGTCCACCAAAGTTAATACAAAATCAAAATCGAAGACAAAGTCGCGACAGTACCAAGCTACGATGTCGTACCAAGCTACGCGTGGTTGTTGTTGTTTGCCAAAATATGCCGTCTCGTGTCTTTAACCATCGTAAAAGTTGTTCTCAAAAACAAAGAAAACATTATGGAATGTAATAAGATTTGATTTTGTATTAACTTTGGTGGAGACACTCGCGTGTTCTGAGCGTTCTATCTGCCTATTTCTTTGATCTGAGTTTAACACCCTATTTTTTCGTGGTAAAATCATCAAATGAGTGCTCCCACCTCTTACTGTCAGACTTGTACTGACTAAAATCCACGGCGTCCTTCGGTAGCCCTTTGTGTACCGGAGTCGCGGTATACGTATGTCCCGCAACCCCGGCAGGAGTCCTTTAACACCCTAGCTATTGTTTTTTTGGATTTTATTGTGATGTAGTATAAAAACGATTTTTCTAAAGTTTTATTATAATATAATAATTATGTATAGTTATAGAAGATAGATAGATACAATGACCGTCAATTCTTATTAATGTTGCATCCTCGAGATTAACATACATTGTAGTCCGTGTATGTACTGCATGTACTGCATTGCCACACTGTTCCATGATTTAAAACAAATTAATTCCGTCGTCTAGTTTATACTACTCGTATCTGTCAGCTGTCACTTCATTCGTGTTTCGTGTGCGGCATCGCTGCGACGTTATTTCAAACTTGTATCCGTAAATACAGTTTAACCTCGTCTTTCTTTTAGAAAGTGTTATAGAAATATGAGAAAACGAAAACGTGAGAACGAGGAAGAATATCTAAAGCGGAAAATAAAACGATATGAAGATAAAAAAGATAATTTTTTTTATGTTATTGTTGATTTTATGTTTATTGTTTCTTTTATTGTTTTGCATTTTTAAATTTTAATTTTTCATTGTAAAACAGATTTAAGTTAATTTGGTTTATGGTAAGGTTAAGTTGTATTGTTTTAAGGTAGGTACCGATTGTGTAATTTGTTAATAAATAATATAATGATATTAGTAATTATTAGTAATAATTATAATGTTTGTAATATAGTATTTGCTATCGTATTAGGTGTGTAACCTGTAATGTTAGTATAAGAGTTTTTAAAATAAATAAATAAGATATGAACGCGAAAAACGTAAGTATTTTACATACCTAACCTCACTGGTGTTTTAACCCCCGACGGAAAAAAAGGGATGTTATAAGTTTGACGTGCCTGTCTGTCGTCTGTGGCACCATAGAACACAAACGAATGAAGCGATTTCAATTTAGTTTTTTTTTGTTTTAAAGGTGACTTACGGGCGAGTGTTCTTAGACATGTTAATTGATGAAAATCGGTTGAGACCATGGACCTAAAAAAAAGGCGGACGGAACTTCACTAAGAAAGAATTGAAGCAGCCATAGTAAGTCAGTGCGCTAATATGGACAAGCCAGCACATTCACACCATAGTAAGTCAGCCGTCGGCCATTACGCTTCGAACGACACTCGCGGTTTTATACGGTGTTATTTTGTCTAATAAAAATCAAAGTATGCCGTCATGTGTTGCAAAAAGTTGTCTAAACCATAGTAGTTCAATTAAAAAAGCCAGGGGATCACTTTTCATAGTTAAGCATGTCAATTTGAAGCTTATTTCTCGATTTTACGTCAATAAATTTAATAAACATCTCGAAATCAATCAGTGTTGCAACTATTTCAAGGTTCAAATTATTTTAAAAATTGGGAGATTTATATTTTATGTTACTATTTATCGTTAATTTTGACCTAAGTGGTGTATTCTTCTGTATTTTTACTTTCCCCACGGCAAATGATGCATGGAAAAATGATTGTATAAAAATAATAAGGGAGTGTAGACATGGAATAGGAATGTAGACGTGTAGGAATGGAACATAAAATAGCTTTAATTAAATATTTATAGGCGAAAAATACTTAAGCATTAAATCAACAAAAGGGATTGTAAAACTTTATTGACATTAAACGAGTTGTAAATATTTTAATATCCAATGTGTTTAAATTATTTTACCTTTATTTAAAAAAAAAGATATCCGTAACAAAAAAAAATTGTAATTCAACTTAAGTTCAAGGGAGATCTTAATTAAATATTGTTTAAAAATGGGTAATTTTTTCCTTCATCTGGCATCCCTATAGACACGCACACATATTTAAGCAGCCGCCATTGTGGTGCTTCACTTGTTTCTTAGTGAAGTTCCGTCCGCCTTTTTTTTTAGGTCCATGGTTGAGACGTATAAAAGTTGTGGAGGTAAAAGTGGGGAAGGGTAACCGAGGTTTGCAAATAAACTCGAGTGGAGTCTTAAATGAAAGCGCACTGAAAAGGAACATTGATGACTTAATCTAGAGTGTTTTTAGCATCGTTTGATGTCGCGGGACTAAAGAATATCGTGACCCTGGAACGTAAAGGGCTATTAATGGACATCGTGGGTTTTAGTCAGTACATAACACCCCGACGGAAAAAAAGGTTTTTATAAGTTTGATGTGTCTGTCTGACTGTCTGTCTGTTTGTATGTCAGCGATTTCAATTTAGTTTTATTTTTGTAATAAAGGTGACTTACGTGTCGAGTGTTCTTAGATGTGACTGATGAAAATCGGTTGAGCCGAGTTGTGGGGGTAAAAGTAGGGAAAAATAATCGAGTGTTCTCAGCTTCGTTTGATGAGAAAATTGGTGGAGGGAAAATTGGGACATGGAAATCTGATTGTCAAGTGAGAATGTCAATTAATACATCTCAGTCTTTGCAATTCTGATAAAGATGATTTATCACGTAGATTATTAAATAATTTGTGCTGTAAGCGCCCAACATAAAATGAAATAAGTGTATCCCTATAAAAGTATCAAATAAAAAATAAATTAAAAGTTAAGAAAAACCCGAATATCTAATATCGAATATCGGCTAACCAACATCGCAAATCCGAATATCGAATATCGGTTATCGACTTTTTGAATATCGGATATCCGAATAGCTTATAGATTATATTTCCTTGCGCAGGGTGTCTAAATTTAAGTACATAGGACATATCATTTACCTCTGACCTCAAGGAAAATGATGATATGGAGAGAGTACGGAGGGCACTGGCAGTGCGAGCAAACATGATAGCCCGCAGGTTTGCACGTTGTTCGACAGAAGTCAAAATTACACTTTTTCGATCTTACTGTACATCTTTCTACGCGTTCTGCTTGTGGGTTGACTATACTCAAAAGTCTGACAGTGCCCTCCGAGTCCAATTTAATAATGCGTTCAGGGTGCTGATGGGGCTGCGGCGATTCTGTAGTGCATCAGGGATGTTTGCTGAAAATCGCATAGACTGTTTTTACGCTACAATGCGGAAAAGATAAGCTTCCTTGGTGCTCAGAGTACGTAGCAGCGCCAACAGCATCCTTAGCATGATCGCTAGTCGGCTGGACTGCAGTTACATCAGTCACTGCTGCTCCATTTGTCATGGGATGGCGCAGCAGTGATTGTGGTGTTTACATCCTTTTTAACCGACTTCAAAAAAAGGAGGAGGTTATCAATTCGACTGTTTTTTTTTTTTTTTTTTTTTTTTATGTTTGTTACCTCATAACTTGCGACTGGGTGAACCGATTTTCATAATTCTTTTTTCAATCGAAAGCTGGTGCTTCCCGTGTGGTCCCATTGTCACCATTTTAGGATCTGATGATTGGATCTTGGAGAAATCGAGGGCAACCCTCAAATTTTATTAGCTGACACATAGTTTTTCGCAAATCTTATGAAGTAATTCAAGTACTTGCGTATATAAATCATCATCTCATGTAGCTGAGCTGATGATGGAAGGTACAACTCCTCAAGTAAGAAAATTATGTTCGTGTTCGCATATCTCCGGAACTACAAGTCCGATTTAAGTAATTCTTTTTTTGTTGTACTAGGTATCGTTCAACTTAGGGAATATTGCAAATTTCATCAAAATCGGTTCAGTAGTTTTTGAGATAGAATGAATGCAAGAGATGTTAACGATGTTATTACCGGTGCTACGGATTACGAAATTCTAGTGCACATGTAAGAAAATTATGTATTTGACAAGAATGTTGGTTGAATATTTAAACTAAAAAGAGTAAAATAAAAACATTTTTCTAAAAAAAATGTGACCGCCTTCAAAAACAACCACAAAAAAGGGTAAAATAACCTACAAAACTTTTCTTTCGGAAATCGGTGGCAAAAAAGACAATGAAATTAATAAAAAAAGTCACCGACTTCCGAAAGAAAAGTTTTGTAGGTTATTTTACCCTTTTTTGTGGTTGTTTTTGAAGGCGGTCACATTTTTTTTAGAAAAAGTTTTTTTGTGTCATGTTGTGGGTAGCTTTTTACTAACACTAGTCTATAATAAGAACATTGTTACTAACAAAATGGACACCATGGTCTCGCAATAAATAAATTATTATTACTAGCTGTGCTCGCGCCTTCGTTCGCGTGGATGTCGGAATTTAACAATGTATTTTTTGGTGCGAAGCGTTTATTTCTCGGCACGTTTTCATTTATAAACCCTGTATTTCGAATTCAAGAATATTTGACGTGTTTGTAATAAAGTCAAAGTAGTCGAAGTCGAAGTCGAAGTCAAAGTCAAAGTCAAAGTCAAAGTCAAAGTCAAAGTCAAAGTCAAAGTCAAAGTCAAAGTCAAAGTCAAAGTCAAAGTCAAAGTCAAAGTCAAAGTCAAAGTCAAAGTCAAAGTCAAAGTCAAAGTCAAAGTCAAAGTCAAAGTCAAAGTCAAAGTCAAAGTCAAAGTCAAAGTCAAAGTCAAAGTCAAAGTCAAAGTCAAAGTCAAAGTCAAAGTCAAAGTCAAAGTCAAAGTCAAAGTCAAAGTCAAAGTCAAAGTCAAAGTCAAAGTCAAAGTAAAAGTCAAAGTCAAAGTCAAAGTCAAAGTCAAAGTCAAAGTCAAAGTCAAAGTCAAAGTCAAAGTCAAAGTCAAAGTCAAAGTCAAAGTCAAAGTCAAAGTCAAAGTCAAAGTCAAAGTCAAAGTCAAAGTCAAAGTCAAAGTCAAAGTCAAAGTCAAAGTCAAAGTCAAAGTCAAAGTCAAAGTCAAAGTCAAAGTCAAAGTCAAAGTCAAAGTCAAAGTCAAAGTCAAAGTCAAAGTCAAAGTCAAAGTCAAAGTCAAAGTCAAAGTCAAAGTCAAAGTCAAAGTCAAAGTCAAAGTCAAAGTCAAAGTCAAAGTCAAAGTCAAAGTCAAAGTCAAAGTCAAAGTCAAAGTCAAAGTCAAAGTCAAAGTCAAAGTCAAAGTCAAAGTCAAAGTCAAAGTCAAAGTCAAAGTCAAAGTCAAAGTCAAAGTCAAAGTCAAAGTCAAAGTCAAAGTCAAAGTCAAAGTCAAAGTCAAAGTCAAAGTCAAAGTCAAAGTCAAAGTCAAAGTCAAAGTCAAAGTCAAAGTCAAAGTCAAAGTCAAAGTCAAAGTCAAAGTCAAAGTCAAAGTCAAAGTCAAAGTCAAAGTCAAAGTCAAAGTCAAAGTCAAAGTCAAAGTCAAAGTCAAAGTCAAAGTCAAAGTCAAAGTCAAAGTCAAAGTCAAAGTCAAAGTCAAAGTCAAAGTCAAAGTCAAAGTCAAAGTCAAAGTCAAAGTCAAAGTCAAAGTCAAAGTCAAAGTCAAAGTCAAAGTCAAAGTCAAAGTCAAAGTCAAAGTCAAAGTCAAAGTCAAAGTCAAAGTCAAAGTCAAAGTCAAAGTCAAAGTCAAAGTCAAAGTCAAAGTCAAAGTCAAAGTCAAAGTCAAAGTCAAAGTCAAAGTCAAAGTCAAAGTCAAAGTCAAAGTCAAAGTCAAAGTCAAAGTCAAAGTCAAAGTCAAAGTCAAAGTCAAAGTCAAAGTCAAAGTCAAAGTCAAAGTCAAAGTCAAAGTCAAAGTCAAAGTCAAAGTCAAAGTCAAAGTCAAAGTCAAAGTCAAAGTCAAAGTCAAAGTCAAAGTCAAAGTCAAAGTCAAAGTCAAAGTCAAAGTCAAAGTCAAAGTCAAAGTCAAAAAGTCAAAGTCAAAGTCAAAGTCAAAGTCAAAGTCAAAGTCAAAGTCAAAGTCAAAGTCAAAGTCAAAGTCAAAGTCAAAGTCAAAGTCAAAGTCAAAGTCAAAGTCAAAGTCAAAGTCAAAGTCAAAGTCAAAGTCAAAGTCAAAGTCAAAGTCAAAGTCAAAGTCAAAGTCAAAGTCAAAGTCAAAGTCAAAGTCAAAGTCAAAGTCAAAGTCAAAGTCAAAGTCAAAGTCAAAGTCAAAGTCAAAGTCAAAGTCAAAGTCAAAGTCAAAGTCAAAGTCAAAGTCAAAGTCAAAGTCAAAGTCAAAGTCAAAGTCAAAGTCAAAGTCAAAGTCAAAGTCAAAGTCAAAGTCAAAGTCAAAGTCAAAGTCAAAGTCAAAGTCAAAGTCAAAGTCAAAGTCAAAGTCAAAGTCAAAGTCAAAGTCAAAGTCAAAGTCAAAGTCAAAGTCAAAGTCAAAGTCAAAGTCAAAGTCAAAGTCAAAGTCAAAGTCAAAGTCAAAGTCAAAGTCAAAGTCAAAGTCAAAGTCAAAGTCAAAGTCAAAGTCAAAGTCAAAGTCAAAGTCAAAGTCAAAGTCAAAGTCAAAGTCAAAGTCAAAGTCAAAGTCAAAGTCAAAGTCAAAAAGTCAAAGTCAAAGTCAAAGTCAAAGTCAAAGTCAAAGTCAAAGTCAAAGTCAAAGTCAAAGTCAAAGTCAAAGTCAAAGTCAAAGTCAAAGTCAAAGTCAAAGTCAAAGTCAAAGTCAAAGTCAAAGTCAAAGTCAAAGTCAAAGTCAAAGTCAAAGTCAAAGTCAAAGTCAAAGTCAAAGTCAAAGTCAAAGTCAAAGTCAAAGTCAAAGTCAAAGTCAAAGTCAAAGTCAAAGTCAAAGTCAAAGTCAAAGTCAAAGTCAAAGTCAAAGTCAAAGTCAAAGTCAAAAAAGTCAAAGTCAAAGTCAAAGTCAAAGTCAAAGTCAAAGTCAAAGTCAAAGTCAAAGTCAAAGTCAAAGTCAAAGTCAAAGTCAAAGTCAAAGTCAAAGTCAAAGTCAAAGTCAAAGTCAAAGTCAAAGTCAAAGTCAAAGTCAAAGTCAAAGTCAAAGTCAAAGTCAAAGTCAAAGTCAAAGTCAAAGTCAAAGTCAAAGTCAAAGTCAAAGTCAAAGTCAAAGTCAAAGTCAAAGTCAAAGTCAAAGTCAAAGTCAAAGTCAAAGTCAAAGTCAAAGTCAAAGTCAAAGTCAAAGTCAAAGTCAAAGTCAAAGTCAAAGTCAAAGTCAAAGTCAAAGTCAAAGTCAAAGTCAAAGTCAAAGTCAAAGTCAAAGTCAAAGTCAAAGTCAAAGTCAAAGTCAAAGTCAAAGTCAAAGTCAAAGTCAAAGTCAAAGTCAAAGTCAAAGTCAAAGTCAAAGTCAAAGTCAAAGTCAAAGTCAAAGTCAAAGTCAAAGTCAAAGTCAAAGTCAAAGTCAAAGTCAAAGTCAAAGTCAAAGTCAAAGTCAAAGTCAAAAAGTCAAAGTCAAAGTCAAAGTCAAAGTCAAAGTCAAAGTCAAAGTCAAAGTCAAAGTCAAAGTCAAAGTCAAAGTCAAAGTCAAAGTCAAAGTCAAAGTCAAAGTCAAAGTCAAAGTCAAAGTCAAAGTCAAAGTCAAAGTCAAAGTCAAAGTCAAAGTCAAAGTCAAAGTCAAAGTCAAAGTCAAAGTCAAAGTCAAAGTCAAAGTCAAAGTCAAAGTCAAAGTCAAAGTCAAAGTCAAAGTCAAAGTCAAAGTCAAAGTCAAAGTCAAAGTCAAAGTCAAAGTCAAAGTCAAAGTCAAAGTCAAAGTCAAAGTCAAAGTCAAAGTCAAAGTCAAAGTCAAAGTCAAAGTCAAAGTCAAAGTCAAAGTCAAAGTCAAAGTCAAAGTCAAAGTCAAAGTCAAAGTCAAAGTCAAAGTCAAAGTCAAAGTCAAAGTCAAAGTCAAAGTCAAAGTCAAAGTCAAAGTCAAAGTCAAAGTCAAAGTCAAAGTCAAAGTCAAAGTCAAAGTCAAAGTCAAAGTCAAAGTCAAAGTCAAAGTCAAAGTCAAAGTCAAAGTCAAAGTCAAAGTCAAAGTCAAAGTCAAAGTCAAAGTCAAAGTCAAAGTCAAAGTCAAAGTCAAAGTCAAAGTCAAAGTCAAAGTCAAAGTCAAAGTCAAAGTCAAAGTCAAAGTCAAAGTCAAAGTCAAAGTCAAAGTCAAAGTCAAAGTCAAAGTCAAAGTCAAAGTCAAAGTCAAAGTCAAAGTCAAAGTCAAAGTCAAAGTCAAAGTCAAAGTCAAAGTCAAAGTCAAAGTCAAAGTCAAAGTCAAAGTCAAAGTCAAAGTCAAAGTCAAAGTCAAAGTCAAAGTCAAAGTCAAAGTCAAAGTCAAAGTCAAAGTCAAAGTCAAAGTCAAAGTCAAAGTCAAAGTCAAAGTCAAAGTCAAAGTCAAAGTCAAAGTCAAAGTCAAAGTCAAAGTCAAAGTCAAAGTCAAAGTCAAAGTCAAAGTCAAAGTCAAAGTCAAAGTCAAAGTCAAAGTCAAAGTCAAAGTCAAAGTCAAAGTCAAAGTCAAAGTCAAAGTCAAAGTCAAAGTCAAAGTCAAAGTCAAAGTCAAAGTCAAAGTCAAAGTCAAAGTCAAAGTCAAAGTCAAAGTCAAAGTCAAAGTCAAAGTCAAAGTCAAAGTCAAAGTCAAAGTCAAAGTCAAAGTCAAAGTCAAAGTCAAAGTCAAAGTCAAAGTCAAAGTCAAAGTCAAAGTCAAAGTCAAAGTCAAAGTCAAAGTCAAAGTCAAAGTCAAAGTCAAAGTCAAAGTCAAAGTCAAAGTCAAAGTCAAAGTCAAAGTCAAAGTCAAAGTCAAAGTCAAAGTCAAAGTCAAAGTCAAAGTCAAAGTCAAAGTCAAAGTCAAAGTCAAAGTCAAAGTCAAAGTCAAAGTCAAAGTCAAAGTCAAAGTCAAAGTCAAAGTCAAAGTCAAAGTCAAAGTCAAAGTCAAAGTCAAAGTCAAAGTCAAAGTCAAAGTCAAAGTCAAAGTCAAAGTCAAAGTCAAAGTCAAAGTCAAAGTCAAAGTCAAAGTCAAAGTCAAAGTCAAAGTCAAAGTCAAAGTCAAAGTCAAAGTCAAAGTCAAAGTCAAAGTCAAAGTCAAAGTCAAAGTCAAAGTCAAAGTCAAAGTCAAAGTCAAAGTCAAAGTCAAAGTCAAAGTCAAAGTCAAAGTCAAAGTCAAAGTCAAAGTCAAAGTCAAAGTCAAAGTCAAAGTCAAAGTCAAAGTCAAAGTCAAAGTCAAAGTCAAAGTCAAAGTCAAAGTCAAAGTCAAAGTCAAAGTCAAAGTCAAAGTCAAAGTCAAAGTCAAAGTCAAAGTCAAAGTCAAAGTCAAAGTCAAAGTCAAAGTCAAAGTCAAAGTCAAAGTCAAAGTCAAAGTCAAAGTCAAAGTCAAAGTCAAAGTCAAAGTCAAAGTCAAAGTCAAAGTCAAAGTCAAAGTCAAAGTCAAAGTCAAAGTCAAAGTCAAAGTCAAAGTCAAAGTCAAAGTCAAAGTCAAAGTCAAAGTCAAAGTCAAAGTCAAAGTCAAAGTCAAAGTCAAAGTCAAAGTCAAAGTCAAAGTCAAAGTCAAAGTCAAAGTCAAAGTCAAAGTCAAAGTCAAAGTCAAAGTCAAAGTCAAAGTCAAAGTCAAAGTCAAAGTCAAAGTCAAAGTCAAAGTCAAAGTCAAAGTCAAAGTCAAAGTCAAAGTCAAAGTCAAAAAGTCAAAGTCAAAGTCAAAGTCAAAGTCAAAGTCAAAGTCAAAGTCAAAGTCAAAGTCAAAGTCAAAGTCAAAGTCAAAGTCAAAGTCAAAGTCAAAGTCAAAGTCAAAGTCAAAGTCAAAGTCAAAGTCAAAGTCAAAGTCAAAGTCAAAGTCAAAGTCAAAGTCAAAGTCAAAGTCAAAGTCAAAGTCAAAGTCAAAGTCAAAGTCAAAGTCAAAGTCAAAGTCAAAAAGTCAAAGTCAAAGTCAAAGTCAAAGTCAAAGTCAAAGTCAAAGTCAAAGTCAAAGTCAAAGTCAAAGTCAAAGTCAAAGTCAAAGTCAAAGTCAAAGTCAAAGTCAAGTCAAAGTCAAAGTCAAAGTCAAAGTCAAAGTCAAAGTCAAAGTCAAAGTCAAAGTCAAAGTCAAAGTCAAGTCAAAGTCAAAGTCAAAAGTCAAAGTCAAAGTCAAAGTCAAAGTCAAAGTCAAAGTCAAAGTCAAAGTCAAAGTCAAAGTCAAAGTCAAAGTCAAAGTCAAAGTCAAAGTCAAAGTCAAAGTCAAAGTCAAAGTCAAAGTCAAAGTCAAAGTCAAAGTCAAAGTCAAAGTCAAAGTCAAGTCAAAGTCAAGGTTCAAAAGTCAAAGTCAAAGTGTTAGGTCAAAGTCAAAGTCAAAGTCAAAAGTGTTAGTCAAAAGTCAAAGTGTTAAAGTTCAAAAGTGTTAGGTTCAAAAGTGTTAGGTTCAAAAGTGTTAAAGTTCAAAGTGTTAGGTTCAAAGTGTTAGGTTCAAAAGTGTTAAAGTTCAAAAGTGTTAGGTTCAAAGTCAGTGTGTAGGTTCAAAAGTGTTAGGTTCAAAAGTGTTAGGTTCAAAAGTGTTAGGTTCAAAAGTGTAGGTTCAAAAGTGTTAGGTTCAAAAGTGTTAGGTTCAAAAGTGTTAGGTTCAAAAGTGTTAGGTTCAAAAGTGTTAGGTTCAAAAGTCAGGTTCAAAAGTGTTAGGTTCAAAAGTGTTAGGTTCAAAAGTGTTAGGTTCAAAAGTCAAAGGTTCAAAAGTGTTAGGTTCAAAAGTGTTAGGTTCAAAAGTGTTAGGTTCAAAAGTGTTAGGTTCAAAAGTGTTAGGTTCAAAAGTGTTAGGTTCAAAAGTGTTAGGTTCAAAAGTGTTAGGTTCAAAAGTGTTAGGTTCAAAAGTGTTAGGTTCAAAAGTGTTAGGTTCAAAAGTGTTAGGTTCAAAAGTGTTAGGTTCAAAAGTGTTAGGTTCAAAAGTGTTAGGTTCAAAAGTGTTAGGTTCAAAAGTGTTAGGTTCAAAAGTGTTAGGTTCAAAAGTGTTAGGTTCAAAAGTGTTAGGTTCAAAAGTGTTAGGTTCAAAAGTGTTAGGTTCAAAAGTGTGTAGGTTCAAAAGTGTTAGGTTCAAAAGTGTTAGGTTCAAAAGTGTTAGGTTCAAAAGTGTTAGGTTCAAAAGTGTTAGGTTCAAAAGTGTTAGGTTCAAAAGTGTTAGGTTCAAAAGTGTTAGGTTCAAAAGTGTTAGGTTCAAAAGTGTTAGGTTCAAAAGTGTTAGGTTCAAAAGTGTTAGGTTCAAAAGTGTTAGGTTCAAAAGTGTTAGGTTCAAAAGTGTTAGGTTCAAAAGTGTTAGGTTCAAAAGTGTTAGGTTCAAAAGTGTTAGGTTCAAAAGTGTTAGGTTCAAAAGTGTTAGGTTCAAAAGTGTTAGGTTCAAAAGTGTTAGGTTCAAAAGTGTTAGGTTCAAAAGTGTTAGGTTCAAAAGTGTTAGGTTCAAAAGTGTTAGGTTCAAAAGTGTTAGGTTCAAAAGTGTTAGGTTCAAAAGTGTTAGGTTCAAAAGTGTTAGGTTCAAAAGTGTTAGGTTCAAAAGTGTTAGGTTCAAAAGTGTTAGGTTCAAAAGTGTTAGGTTCAAAAGTGTTAGGTTCAAAAGTGTTAGGTTCAAAAGTGTTAGGTTCAAAAGTGTTAGGTTCAAAAGTGTTAGGTTCAAAAGTGTTAGGTTCAAAAGTGTTAGGTTCAAAAGTGTTAGGTTCAAAAGTGTTAGGTTCAAAAGTGTTAGGTTCAAAAGTGTTAGGTTCAAAAGTGTTAGGTTCAAAAGTGTTAGGTTCAAAAGTGTTAGGTTCAAAAGTGTTAGGTTCAAAAGTGTTAGGTTCAAAAGTGTTAGGTTCAAAAGTGTTAGGTTCAAAAGTGTTAGGTTCAAAAGTGTTAGGTTCAAAAGTGTTAGGTTCAAAAGTGTTAGGTTCAAAAGTGTTAGGTTCAAAAGTGTTAGGTTCAAAAGTGTTAGGTTCAAAAGTGTTAGGTTCAAAAGTGTTAGGTTCAAAAGTGTTAGGTTCAAAAGTGTTAGGTTCAAAAGTGTTAGGTTCAAAAGTGTTAGGTTCAAAAGTGTTAGGTTCAAAAGTGTTAGGTTCAAAAGTGTTAGGTTCAAAAGTGTTAGGTTCAAAAGTGTTAGGTTCAAAAGTGTTAGGTTCAAAAGTGTTAGGTTCAAAAGTGTTAGGTTCAAAAGTGTTAGGTTCAAAAGTGTTAGGTTCAAAAGTGTTAGGTTCAAAAGTGTTAGGTTCAAAAGTGTTAGGTTCAAAAGTGTTAGGTTCAAAAGTGTTAGGTTCAAAAGTGTTAGGTTCAAAAGTGTTAGGTTCAAAAGTGTTAGGTTCAAAAGTGTTAGGTTCAAAAGTGTTAGGTTCAAAAGTGTTAGGTTCAAAAGTGTTAGGTTCAAAAGTGTTAGGTTCAAAAGTGTTAGGTTCAAAAGTGTTAGGTTCAAAAGTGTTAGGTTCAAAAGTGTTAGGTTCAAAAGTGTTAGGTTCAAAAGTGTTAGGTTCAAAAGTGTTAGGTTCAAAAGTGTTAGGTTCAAAAGTGTTAGGTTCAAAAGTGTTAGGTTCAAAAGTGTTAGGTTCAAAAGTGTTAGGTTCAAAAGTTCAAAAGTTAGGTTCAAAAGTGTTAGGTTCAAAAGTGTTAGGTTCAAAAGTGTTAGGTTCAAAAGTGTTAGGTTCAAAAGTGTTAGGTTCAAAAGTGTTAGGTTCAAAAGTGTTAGGTTCAAAAGTGTTAGGTTCAAAAGTGTTAGGTTCAAAAGTGTTAGGTTCAAAAGTGTTAGGTTCAAAAGTGTTAGGTTCAAAAGTGTTAGGTTCAAAAGTGTTAGGTTCAAAAGTGTTAGGTTCAAAAGTGTTAGGTTCAAAAGTGTTAGGTTCAAAAGTGTTAGGTTCAAAAGTGTTAGGTTCAAAAGTGTTAGGTTCAAAAGTGTTAGGTTCAAAAGTGTTAGGTTCAAAAGTGTTAGGTTCAAAAGTGTTAGGTTCAAAAGTGTTAGGTTCAAAAGTGTTAGGTTCAAAAGTGTTAGGTTCAAAAGTGTTAGGTTCAAAAGTGTTAGGTTCAAAAGTGTTAGGTTCAAAAGTGTTAGGTTCAAAAGTGTTAGGTTCAAAAGTGTTAGGTTCAAAAGTGTTAGGTTCAAAAGTGTTAGGTTCAAAAGTGTTAGGTTCAAAAGTGTTAGGTTCAAAAGTGTTAGGTTCAAAAGTGTTAGGTTCAAAAGTGTTAGGTTCAAAAGGTTAGTTAGGTTCAAAAGTTAGTTAGGTTTAGGTTCAGTGTTAGGTTCAAAAGTGTTAGGTTTAGGTTAAAAGGTTAGGTTCAGGTTAGGTTTTTTTTTTTTTTTTTTTTTTTTTTTTTTTTTTTTTGTTGAGGCAGGAGTGGGAAATCCCCGCGGACACCCCGGCTGTCTCACCGTCTCACAGAGACCATGAGACAGTCGAGGTAGTGTGGGACTCGAACCCACTAAAACCCACTCCTGCCCTGCCAGTGTCCCTCTGCTGAGAATTTGCAGAGACCTTTTTTATCTTGATTTAGTTGAGGCGCTTTGTGGCGGTCGGAGAGAACCGTTCAGTGCGGTCAGTTAATGACAGTTTGCTTGTTTCTATTTTCGCAATTTTGAATCCGAAAAATTTTACGGTAAGTTTTCTTTTGGTTGTTTTGCTAAGTTGATATTTGTTTTCCAATTTTTCTCTTTTATTTATTTACTTTAATTTTTCCTTGACGTAATCCTAATATTATCTAATTACATAAACTTAAATTACACATTTTACTGTTTAATTTCTACGTACTATTTATCTTGACTCTATAACTACTAAATCTTGACTCTTTGTTTCAACTTTCCAAATTACCGCATTTTTAACATTTCAACCCTTTACTTTAAACCCTCTAGTAGTCATTAGCTGATCACTCATTCCCGTATACTTAATATACAGTATAGTATCAGCCGTGGGTCCAACACAACTTGACGATTCCACTGGAGTTGACTTACGAACATGTATAATTGGAGCCACTTTTCCATGAAAGTGGCTCCAGTTACTTCCCTCCATTAAGCCAACCCCAGCGGTTCGCTCAATGCGGCTGCTTTCTGGTTGTGCGTTGGACCGGTTTTTACTGAGCATGAAGTGGGGCCACCCAGAACTTTAGCAATAAGCAATGGTTGCTCTTGCGAATGTGTCCCACTTCCTGCGAATCGGGCATCATTGCTGAATGCGTTGTGCTCAGTGGTTCCCAGTTTGGCTCTGGTGCAGTTAACGCACGCCGCCGCCGTACCGACCTGCTTTGCAGTGCAATCCGCACTGAGATGCGTGCCACCACAGTGACTACACAGGTCGGCGGGTTCCGAGCACAGGCGTTTCCCGTGCCCGAAAGCCAGGCAGCGGGTGCACTGCACCAGAGGAGTCTGGTCCTCAACGCGCACTCGTTGAAGGTCAATGCGCAGCTTGCCCCCTCGAGTGCGCGCCTCCAGATAGTAGGGGATACGCTGAGCACAACGCTATTCACATGTGGGTTACGGCACTTCTTTTTATATCGGACCGCCATCCTATCCTCCCCGTCGCCGAGGCCGCAGAAGATCTCCCTGTTCTGGTTCCTAAGGGCTGTCAGCAACTCTTCGTCGCTGTGCACTACAAGCACCTCCTTAAGAACCAGAAGCGGGTCCCGATTCTTTACTTCCTCGACGACGAGGTTCCCTCCAGCCTCTCGTAGTCGCTCCTTGAGTTTGAGCCTCTCCCCAACTGTTTCGCACCCCAGGATCACCTTTCGATCCTTTGCTTTCCGGACTCTCTCCACTCGCACCCAGCCCTCCTTTGCATCTACTGCCTTCCTCACCTTTTCCAGTATTTCGTCCCCCGTTTCCATTTCCTCTGTCGAGGAGACAATCACCGAGTGCAGCGTCGTTCGCTCCGGGGGTTGTGCCCCTGTAAGGCTCTTTTTAACGCCCACTGCACCCGCGTAGGTTGTCTCCCCCACATTCTCCCTGCTGACCAAACTGTCTCGGAGCAAGTCCAATTTCTCGGAGTTATCTTTAAGCTCCGAGATGTGCTCCTTGATGGCTTTCAGGAGCTCAGTCTGGCCAGCCTGGACATCACAGGAAGCGGGGCCCGGGCTGTGGCTTGGCGTGGGGCAGGCGCCGGTACGACAGTAGGGGCGGTGGAGGGAGCCCGGTCAAGCTCCGACTCCTTCACTAGCTCAAAGAGCCTGTTTATGGCCTCAAGCACCGCAGCTTTAATGTCGGTTTTGAGGTTGCGAGAGTTGCCCAAATTGATCTTTGCCTTATTCAGGCAAGCTCTCGCCTCCTCAACACGGCTGCGGTGCCCAACCCCAGACTTTTTGAGCGTTTTGGGAGCTTCTACGGTAACCCGCCGCGTCGCCGGAGTGTGAAGGCTGGTCTGAAGGGCCGGAGGACTACTTTCTCCGAACGAGATTCTCCTCCTGGCATCCGTGGGAGATGGGCCCGCCTTCTCCACCGATCGCGGCGAGCCCCCGGAGCTCTGAGTTCTCGTGGCAACGACTGGGGTGCGGAACATGTTAAAGTGTTTCAGATTTCGTTTAAAGACCCTTGTAAAGGGAGGGTCGCCGATTTATAAAATGATAATCTGCTCGGGGAGAGGGTGACACTGGTAACTTTGTTATTCCTGTAAAATAAAATAAATCAAAAGGACTAAATCCCTGTAGAGAGGGGAAACAGTCAGAATAATTGAATGCAATGAAATATAAAGTTCGCAAATACGAGTAGGTCACGATGAGTTAAAATGTGTCCCTGTAAACGGGTGAACACGATCTATGTCAATAGGTCATAATAAATTAAAATACTTAAAACTAGTGTAGTTTGCCTAAATTCAAACCCTGTCTGCGCTAAAAGCGACGGTCTACCTCCTTAAGGGATGAGGAAATAAAATTAGAAAGAAAAAATTTTTAGTCAAAATAAAGTTTCCACTCCTACCTATAGGCCAATGGGCGGGTGGGTGGGGAAAATTTTTTGCGAGCTAGCCGGTCGTGCGAGGTATCGATAGATCGGGCTCGGCGCGGGCTAGACGAATATGCAATAAAATTTTTTATGACAAGAGACAAAATTTTGAGTTATGGCCGAAAAACCAGTTTTTTAAGCGAAATTTAGTGTTTTTCACCCCCACTCCGGAACCAGGGCCACGGAAAGCGGTTCTGGTCACTGGAATAATTGAGGGCGGTGGCTGAGACTATTTTAAATTTGAAACGGTGAATTTAGATTAAAAACTGGCGAAATTATAGAATTAAATGTGGTGAAATTTTGAAAAAAATGGCCAAAATGCAGAATACGGGTAAGGGTTGAAATTTAGGGGTTGCGATTTGTGTCAAATGATAGGCGTCCGCCTTTTTAGGTCTATTGAGCTGAAAACAGCTTCAAAATCGCACTTATAGTTATAAAGTTATCGATACTTTTCTAAAAATCCTTGTCCGGTATATCAATTTCTGGACTTAGTCGAAATTTTGAAAAAATTGAGGAAAATTTTTTGCGAGCTAGCCGGTCGTGCGAGGTATCGATAGATCGGGCTCGGCGCGGGCTAGACGAATATGCAATAAAATTTTTTATGACAAGAGACAAAATTTTGAGATATGGCCAAAAAACCAGTTTTTTAAGCGAAATTTAGTGTTTTTCACCCCCACTCCGGAACCAGGGCCACGGAAAGCGGTTCTGGTCACTGGAATAATTGAGGGCGGTGGCTGAGACTATTTTAAATTTGAAACGGTGAATTTAGATTAAAAACTGGCGAAGTTATTCAATTAAATGTGCTGAAATTTTGAAAAAAATGGCCAAAATGCAGAATACGGGTAAGGGTTGAAATTTAGGGGTTGCGATTTGTGTCAAATGATAGGCGTCCGCCTTTTTAGGTCTATTGAGCTGAAAACAGCTTCAAAATCGCACTTATAGTTATAAAGTTATCGATACTTTTCTAAAAATCCTTGTCCGGTATATCAATTTCTGGACTTTGTCGAAATTTTGAAAAAATTAAGGAAAATTTTTTGCGAGCTAGCCGGTCGTGCGAGGTATCGATAGATCGGGCTCAGCGCGGGCTAGACGAATATGCAATAAAATTTTTTATGACAAGAGCAAAAATTTTGAGATATGGCCAAAAAACCAGTTTTTTAAGTGAAATTTAGTGTTTTTCACCCCCACTCCGGAACCAGGGCCACGGAAAGCGGTTCTGGTCACTGGAATAATTGAGGGCGGTGGCTGAGACTATTTTAAATTTGAAACGGTGAATTTAGATTAAAAACTGGCGAAGTTATAGAATTAAATGTGCTGAAATTTTGAAAAAAATGGCCAAAATGCAGAATACGGGTAAGGGTTGAAATTTAGGGGTTGCGATTTGTGTCAAATGATAGGCGTCCGCCTTTTTAGGTCTATTGAGCTGAAAACAGCTTCAAAATCGCACTTATAGTTACAAAGTTATCGATACTTTTCTAAAAATCCTTGTCCGGTATATCAATTTCTGGACTTTGTCGAAATTTTGAAAAAATTGAGGAAAATTTTTTGCGAGCTAGCCGGTCGTGCGAGGTATCGATAGATCGGGCTCAGCGCGGGCTAGACGAATATGCAATAAAATTTTTTATGACAAGAGCAAAAATTTTGAGATATGGCCAAAAAACCAGTTTTTTAAGTGAAATTTAGTGTTTTTCACCCCCACTCCGGAACCAGGGCCACGGAAAGCGGTTCTGGTCACTGGAATAATTGAGGGCGGTGGCTGAGACTATTTTAAATTTGAAACGGTGAATTTAGATTAAAAACTGGCGAAGTTATAGAATTAAATGTGCTGAAATTTTGAAAAAAATGGCCAAAATGCAGAATACGGGTAAGGGTTGAAATTTAGGGGTTGCGATTTGTGTCAAATGATAGGCGTCCGCCTTTTTAGGTCTATTGAGCTGAAAACAGCTTCAAAATCGCACTTATAGTTACAAAGTTATCGATACTTTTCTAAAAATCCTTGTCCGGTATATCAATTTCTGGACTTTGTCGAAATTTTGAAAAAATTGAGGAAAATTTTTTGCGAGCTAGCCGGTCGTGCGAGGTATCGATAGATCGGGCTCAGCGCGGGCTAGACGAATATGCAATAAAATTTTTTATGACAAGAGCAAAAATTTTGAGATATGGCCAAAAAACCAGTTTTTTAAGTGAAATTTAGTGTTTTTCACCCCCACTCCGGAACCAGGGCCACGGAAAGCGGTTCTGGTCACTGGAATAATTGAGGGCGGTGGCTGAGACTATTTTAAATTTGAAACGGTGAATTTAGATTAAAAACTGGCGAAGTTATAGAATTAAATGTGCTGAAATTTTGAAAAAAATGGCCAAAATGCAGAATACGGGTAAGGGTTGAAATTTAGGGGTTGCGATTTGTGTCAAATGATAGGCGTCCGCCTTTTTAGGTCTATTGAGCTGAAAACAGCTTCAAAATCGCACTTATAGTTACAAAGTTATCGATACTTTTCTAAAAATCCTTGTCCGGTATATCAATTTCTGGACTTTGTCGAAATTTTGAAAAAATTAAGGAAAATTTTTTGCGAGCTAGCCGGTCGTGCGAGGTATCGATAGATCGGGCTCAGCGCGGGCTAGACGAATATGCAATAAAATTTTTTATGACAAGAGCAAAAATTTTGAGATATGGCCAAAAAACCAGTTTTTTAAGTGAAATTTAGTGTTTTTCACCCCCACTCCGGAACCAGGCCACGGAAAGCGGTTCTGGTCACTGGAATAATTGAGGGCGGTGGCTGAGACTATTTTAAATTTTAAACGGTGAATTTAGATTAAAAACTGGCGAAATTATAGAATTAAATGTGGTGAAATTTTGAAAAAAATGGCCAAAATGCAGAATACGGGTAAGGGTTGAAATTTAGGGGTTGCGATTTGTGTCAAATGATAGGCGTCCGCCTTTTTAGGTCTATTGAGCTGAAAACAGCTTCAAAATCGCACTTATAGTTACAAAGTTATCGATACTTTTCTAAAAATCCTTGTCCGGTATATCAATTTCTGGACTTTGTCGAAATTTTGAAAAAATTAAGGAAAATTTTTTGCGAGCTAGCCGGTCGTGCGAGGTATCGATAGATCGGGCTCAGCGCGGGCTAGACGAATATGCAATAAAATTTTTTATGACAAGAGCAAAAATTTTGAGATATGGCCAAAAAACCAGTTTTTTAAGTGAAATTTAGTGTTTTTCACCCCCACTCCGGAACCAGGGCCACGGAAAGCGGTTCTGGTCACTGGAATAATTGAGGGCGGTGGCTGAGACTATTTTAAATTTTAAACGGTGAATTTAGATTAAAAACTGGCGAAGTTATAGAATTAAATGTGCTGAAATTTTGAAAAAAATGGCCAAAATGCAGAATACGGGTAAGGGTTGAAATTTAGGGGTTGCGATTTGTGTCAAATGATAGGCGTCCGCCTTTTTAGGTCTATTGAGCTGAAAACAGCTTCAAAATCGCACTTATAGTTACAAAGTTATCGATACTTTTCTAAAAATCCTTGTCCGGTATATCAATTTCTGGACTTTGTCGAAATTTTGAAAAAATTAAGGAAAATTTTTTGCGAGCTAGCCGGTCGTGCGAGGTATCGATAGATCGGGCTCAGCGCGGGCTAGACGAATATGCAATAAAATTTTTTATGACAAGAGCAAAAATTTTGAGATATGGCCAAAAAACCAGTTTTTTAAGTGAAATTTAGTGTTTTTCACCCCCACTCCGGAACCAGGGCCACGGAAAGCGGTTCTGGTCACTGGAATAATTGAGGGCGGTGGCTGAGACTATTTTAAATTTTAAACGGTGAATTTAGATTAAAAACTGGCGAAATTATAGAATTAAATGTGGTGAAATTTTGAAAAAAATGGCCAAAATGCAGAATACGGGTAAGGGTTGAAATTTAGGGGTTGCGATTTGTGTCAAATGATAGGCGTCCGCCTTTTTAGGTCTATTGAGCTGAAAACAGCTTCAAAATCGCACTTATAGTTACAAAGTTATCGATGGGTTAGGTTAGGTTAGGTTAGGTTAGGTTAGGTTAGGTTAGGTTAGGTTAGGTTAGGTTAGGTTAGGTTAGGTTAGGTTAGGTTAGGTTAGGTTAGGTTAGGTTTAGGTTAGCTTAGGTTAGGTTAGGTTAGGTTAGGTTCTTAGGTTAGGTTAGTTAGGTTAGGTTAGGTTAGGTTAGGTTTTAGGTTAGCATGGTTAGGTTCTTAGGTTAGGTTAGGTTAGGTTAGGTTAGGTTACGGTTAGGTAGGTTAGGTTAGGTTAGGTTTTAGGTTAGGTTAGGTTTTTTCAGGTTTTTAGGTTAGGTTTCGGTTTTATTAGTTAGGTTAATTTCGGTTAGGTTAGGTTAGGTTAGGTTAGGTTTAGGTTAGGTTAGGTAGGTTTTAGGTTAGGTTAGGTTAGGTTTTAGGTTAGGTTAGGTTCTTCGGTTCCTAGGTTAGGTTCGGTTCGGTTAGGTTAGGTTAGGTTATTTAAATTTAGGTAGGTCGGTTAGGTTAGGTTAGGTTAGGTTAGGTTAAGGTTAGGTAGGTTAGGTTAAGGTTTTAGGATAGGTATTAGGTTATTAGGTTAGGTTAGGTTAGGTTAGGTTAGGTGGTTAGGTTAGGTTAGGTTAGGTTAGGTTTTTTAGGTTAGGTTAGGTTTTTTTTTTTTTTTTTTTTTTTTTGTTGAGGCAGGAGTGGGAAATCCCCACGGACACCCCGGCTGTCTCACCGTCTCACTGAGACCATGAGACAGTCGAGGTAGTGTGGGACTCGAACCCACTAAAACCCACTCCTGCCCTGCCAGTGTTCCTCCGCCGTAATTTTAACGGAGACCTTAGTTTACATTCTGTTTCTTTGCTTTTGGCAGGCGGCCTGAGGGACCGCTTTGTGATGCTGTCTTGTAATTTAAGTTTTACATGTTCTTGGTTATTCTATTTCACTGCTCTTACTATTATTATTTTTACTAATGGCACGCTTTTTCAAATTTTGGTTATTTCATTTCATTTTTCCAATTAGATTTTACTTTTTATCGTCTCATTTTATGGTTCTTCCTATTAGTCAAACTTTTATTTTTTGACTTTTCCTAATTATTTTTTACGATATATCTTTTTTCTTTTTTCAAATTTTTGTTTCCCTATGCAGCTAAGATACCCTGTATTTTAACGCGACGCTGTAAAGCACTTCGGTTGTTCTCTTGCTTCATTGCTTGTGCGATATAGTATCCGTATACTTATTATACAGGTAAAATATCACATAGCAAGGACAACGGTTTATACCAGGTTCGACGCAGCTCGGCGATTCCACTAGAGTTGACTCATGGTCTTGCGCAACTTTAGCCACTTTCGTATGAAAGTGACTCCAGTTTACCACCCCTCATTAAGCCAACCCCAGTGGTTCGCTCAATGCGTTTGCGATCTTGCTGCGTCGAGCCTATTTTCGCTATGGCGCAGGAAGTGGACGCATCCAGGCCCTTAGCAATAGGCTATTGCTTCCCGCGCGAACGCGTCCCACTTCCTACGGATCGGGCAAACGTCGCTAAAAGCATTGTGCTGATGCTCCCCCAATTTGGCTCTGGTGCAGTTCACGCATGCCGCTGCCCCGCCGCTCTGCTTGACTGGGCAGTCCAACCTAAGGTGTGGACCACCGCAGTGGCTGCAGAGATCGGCTGGCTCCGTGCAGACTCGCTTGCCGTGGCCGAATGCTAGGCAGCGGGTGCACTGCACCAGAGGCGTCTGATCTTCGACGCGCACTCTTTGGAGGTCAATTCGGAGTTTGCCCCCTTCGAGTGCCCTCCTCCAGATAATGGGGGATACAGTCAGCACAACGCAGTTGACATGAGGGTTGCGTGCCTTTTTTCTATATTTTACGGACATTCTCCCTTCCTCGTCATCGAGGCCGCGGAAGATCTCCCGATTCTGACTCCTGAGGGCTGCGAGCACTTCCTCGTCGCTGTGCACTGAGAGCACGTCCCTCAGAATCAGAAGCGGGTCCCTATTCTTCACGTCCTCGACGACGAGGTTTCCTCCGGCCGCCTGCAGTCGCTCCCTTACCTTTTTCCTCTCTCCTCTTCCGTCGCGCACCCCATTATGATCTTCCGGTCCTTGGCCTTCCTGACCCGTTCCACACGAACCCAGCCGTCCTTCGCATCCACCGCTTTCCTGACCCTTTCCAGGATCTCGTCACCCGTATCCATCTCCTGGGTGGAGGAGACAACCACCGAGTGGAGTGTCGTTAGCTCCGGAGCTTTTGCTCGGGTGTGGCTTTTATTTCCGGACACTACACTCGCGTAGGTATCTCCCCCCCCACTTTCCCTCCCGGCCAGACTGTCTCGGAGTCTATCCATCTTCTCGGAGTGGTCTTTCAACTCCGAGATGTGCTCCTTGAGGGTGTTGAGGAGCTCAGTCTGGCCAGCAAGAATCTCGACGGAAACGGGCGAGGAATCGGGGACAACGGTGGACGCGGCGGTAGTCGGCTCTGGCACGGTCACAGCTGTGGTGGTAGTGGCGGCCCGCTCAAGCTCCGCGTCTTTGACCAGCTCGAAGAGCCGGTCTAGGGCCTCCAGCACTGCATTTTTAATATTCGTCTTGAGGTTGCGAGAGCTGCCCAGGCTCTCCTTCGCCTTCTCTAGGCACGCTCTCGCCTCCTCAAGACGGTTACAGTGCTCTGCCACAGTCCCCTCGAGCGGTCTGGTGGCGGCCACAGGGAGCGGGCGCCCCTTTGGCGTGACGAAGACATCGACGCGATCAGGAGGGCTGGCGTCCTCAAAGGAGATCCGCCTCATCACATGCTCAGGTATCAGCATGGGAAGCAGCAATTCCCCCAAGGACCCACCCGTCGACTGCTGAGCTATACAGGACCGTCGTGAGAGTCGGGGGTGCCCATTGGGTGGAAGCAGACGGATCCTTGTAGAGGGAGGGTCGCGTCTGTCTCTTCACTGCTGAGAAGGAGAGGTCGTCATGGCACTGGCCTTCTGTGGAAAAGGTCGCAAAATATATAATCAATTGGTTTTGGGTCCCTGTAAAACACGGGACAATTATTAATATACAATTTAATAATCGGGTTAAAATTAGTCAAAGAAGCGTTGCTAAAATACGTCAAATCTGTGTCCCTGTAAAGGGGGAACACGATAAATAATTCAGGTAAAAGTCACAAAAAATTTTATAATAAAATTTCTATTTAAAATTATTAAAACAATGTTTTTTGGTCTTGTAATCAACCCTGATCACCCTAATCCAATTTTTTGTTGTATAGAAATAGAAAAAAACAATTTAGAAAAGAAAAATTTTTTGCCAAAATAAGATTTCCCTCCTACCTATAGGCCAATGGGCGGGTGGGTGGGGAAAATTTTTTGCGAGCTAGCCGGTCGTGCGAGGTATCGATAGATCGGGCTCAGCGCGGGCTAGTCGAATATGAAATAAATTTTTTATAACAAGAGCAAAAATTTTGAGTTATGGCCAAAAAACCAGTTTTTTAAGTGAAAATTAGTGTTTTCCACCCCCACTCCGGAACTACGGCCACGGAAAGCGGTTCTGGTCACTGGAATATTTGAGGGCGGTGGCTGAGACTATTTTAAATTTGAAACGGTGAATTTAGATTAAAAACTGGCGAAGTTATCGAATTAAATGTGTTGGAATTTTGAAGAAAATCGAAAAAATGCGGAATAAGGGTTAGGGTTGAAATGTAGGGGATGCGATTAGTGTCAAATGATAGGCGTCCGCCTTTTTAGGTCTATTGAGCTGAAAACAGCTTCAAAATCGCACTTATAGTTACAAAGTTATCGATACTTTTCTAAAAATCCTTATCCGGTATATCAATTTCTGGACTCTGTCGAAATTTTGAAAAAATGAAGGGAAATTTTTTGCGAGCTAGCCGGTCGTGCGAGGTATCGATAGATCGGGCTCAGCGCGGGCTAGTCGAATATGAAATAAATTTTTTATAACAAGAGCAAAAATTTTGAGTTATGGCCAAAAAACCAGTTTTTTAAGTGAAAATTAGTGTTTTCCACCCCCACTCCGGAACTACGGCCACGGAAAGCGGTCCTGGTCACTGGAATATTTGAGGGCGGTGGCTGAGACTATTTTAAATTTGAAACGGTGAATTTAGATTAAAAACTGGCGAAGTTATCGAATTAAATGTGTTGGAATTTTGAAGAAAATCGAAAAAATGCGGAATAAGGGTTAGGGTTGAAATGTAGGGGATGCGATTAGTGTCAAATGATAGGCGTCCGCCTTTTTAGGTCTATTGAGCTGAAAACAGCTTCAAAATCGCACTTATAGTTACAAAGTTATCGATGGGTTAGGTTTTTTTTTTTTTTTTTTTTTTTTTTTTTTTTTTTTTTTTTTTTTTTTTTTTTTTTTTTTTTTTTAGGCAGGAGTGGGAAATCCCCACGGATAGGTTACCTCGTTAGTTTTTTTTTTTTTTTTTTTTTTTTTGTCTCACCGTCTCGCGGAGACCATGAGACAGTCGAGGTAGTGTGGGACTCGAACCCACTAAAACCCACTCCTGCTCTGCTGGCGACCCCTGACATGGTCAGAGACTTTATTGTACCATTAACTATGTCGTTCTTGCTATGTATTTTTTGCTTTGGTAAAAAATCTAATTTAAGTAACACTGATTTTAAAGATAAACTAGTTATGCCTAATGTTTCCCTACCCTGCTGTACTTCATGTCCATATCTATTCTTGAAGAAAAATCATATGGGATGAAGCACAGACTTATCTTTGAATTTTATTTCTTTTAATAACTTTACTAACAATTTTTGCGCAGTATTCTAAAAATCTGTCTCTAATTTTATTAATTTTCATAATTTTTTGAATGTTATTTTTTGTTATCCCAGTGTCTATTTTAAGCTCCATCTCTCGCCTTTCTTTGCCAAAAACGGGGCATTCTGTCAGGAGGTGGACGACCGACTCCACCGCATCCGGTTCACAGATGCACGATGGGCTCTCCTTACACTTGAAACGATGCAGGTATTCGGAGAACCCACCGTGCCCCGTGAAGATCTGGGTGGTTATATTGGCCAGTTCAATTTTCCTCACTATTCTGTACGACTCGGTTGCGTCCGGGAAGAACAATTTGGTGACCGCTGCAGTCTCACCATGCTGGTACCTCCGGTTCCATTCGTCAAGCGACCCCAAGCGGATCTGACGCTTGACGAATGAAATCGGGCAGCGGTCATAGTCCGGCTTCCTTTTTGATCGGAGTGCAGCCTCCTTGGCTAGGTGGTCGGCGCGCTCATTGCCCTCAAAACCGGCGTGTGCTTTGACCCAGAACAAGGAGACATCTTTGCTCTGGGCCAGAGCCGCGCCAACATTCGCCCTCGCCTCCACGGCCAGCGCGTGGAGGGAACCGTGGTTTGTGACCGTCTCCAAGGCGGCCTTCGAGTCACTGTAGATACCGAAGGTTCCCTCCCCGCGCCTGAGGATCTCCCGCGTGGCTACGCATATGGCCAGGAGTTCCGCCTGGTAGACCGTGCAGTATGACGGCAAGCAAAGTTTTACTGACTTGATCTCGGCAGCACTGTCCCAGAGTGACAGCGCTGCTCCGACCTTGCCCTCGACTTTGCTGCCGTCGGTGAAAATTCTGACTGCTTGGCGGTTGTGGGACTCCACAAGCGCCCGGTCATCCAGGCACACGAACCCCATGGCCGCATGTTTTGCCGGATGCGGAGTCTCCGCAAATCCTACCACCCGCTCTACCTCCCTATCCGCAAGTGCCGGATGGGGCACCCCCCTCTTTGCCTCGTACAGATCGGCTGCTTCTTTTATGCGGAGGTCGAGTGGGAGTATCCCAGCCAGCACCAAGGACGCGTTCAGCGACACGGTGCGGTAGGACTTGCAGAGCTTCTGGGCGAATCCTCGTTGGACCGTGTTCAGGCTCTTCTGCACTCCGATCTTTTTGGCCGCCGGCGCCCAGGCCGCCGCCGCGTACAATATTATAGGCTCCACTGCTGCCGTGTATATGGTGCGTATGATCTCCGCATGAAGGCCCCAGCTCACTTTTGCCGCTCGTGCCAGCTGTTTGTAGATGTTTGCAGCTTTTCTGCAAACATCGGCGACGTGGGTGTTGAAAGTGAGCTGGTGGTCGACGGTGAGTCCCAGAATTTTCAGCTCTTTAGACATGCCAATGTCTACCCCGCCCATGCTCAGAAGCGGGACATCGTACTTTAGCTTCTTGGTTATTACCATTGCACAAGTTTTTTGTGGTGCAAACTTCAGCTTATTTCCGATGCCCCACCTCCGAACATACTCGAGGGCGGCATTGGCCTGTCTCTGAACTTCCAATGCTGTCTCACCGTCGAAGATCATCACCACATCATCGGCGAAAGCCTGGCAGTGGACGCCTCGCTCCTCCAGCCCCTTTAACAGGGAGTCTATGACCAGGTTCCACAGGATCGGACCGCCAATCGATCCTTGCACACACCCCTTGCTGGTACCGCGCGTACATTCCGCGCCAGCATATCTTACGCTGACACTCCTACCGGTCAGGTAGCTGTCCAGCACCCTACGTAGGTTGACCGGGCACTTTTCCTCAGCCAGTCTGGTCCTTATGGCCGGCCACCATGCGCTGTCGAAGGCTCCCTCTATGTCAAGCGATACAACAGTGATCAGCTTCTTTTGACTCAGCTTTTTCTTGATATGTTGTACCATGCTATAGAGGGAGTCTTCGGTGCTCTTCTGGGGCATGAAGCCAAACTGGCGAGTACTCAACCGCGGTATCAGGTGCCACTTTAGTCGAGCTACCACTAGTTTTTCAAAAACCTTGCCTAAGACCGGTAGGAGGCCGATTGGCCTGTATGATTTAGGGGTGGTGTAGTTTTCCTTGCCGGGCTTTCGTAGGACTACCACCGTAGCCATCTTCCAGGCCCCCGGGAAGTGCCCGAGTTCCAGGCACTTGTTTGCCAGCGCAAGGAAAGTCTCCGGGTCCTGGAATATGGCTCGTGCACAGATGTCGGCTGTGAGACCATCTGCCCCGGGTGCCTTCTTGGGGTTGAAGCTGTCCACCGCGGTTTTCAGCTCCTGAAGTGTAAATGGCGGGTCATGTTGCTCACCATGCTCCCAGTCGTTTACACGACAGGCAGCTTCTCGTGTCCGACGGTGGTCTTCAGTTTCACCCTCTTCTAGGTCTGCCGGGTAGAAGGTTTCGGCCAACAGCTTTGCCGACTCCTGTGCACTTAGCGGCACTCCATCCTTCATCAGCGGCAAGTCCTCCTGCCTCTTGGCGGTCCGTCCTATGACCCTGTAGATTCCCTCCCACATTCCCTCTCTGTCCTGTCTCTCGCAGAAGCTCTTCCAGCTCTCCGTCTGCGCCTTTTTTGCCAGGGTCTCATATTTTTCTTTCACTTGCAGGTACTCATCGACTACTTTCTGCCTCCGGACCGGTGCAGCGCATCGGATGCGGCGTCTACGGGTGTTCACCTCCGACTTCAAGGCGGCGAGCTCGTTGGACCACCACGGCACGGTAAGTTTATTGTTTTTCTTTATTTTTGGAATGGTTGCTTCACAAGACTGTATCAAAACGTTTGTGTATTGTTTGTGCTATTTTCTAACTGTATATTATTTTGGATGTTTTTAATTTCGTCTGGATTAAGATTGTTTTCGGCTTTTAATTGAGCCAGTTTCTCACGAAACTGGCTCCAATTTGCCTTTTTGGTGTTATACAGTCTTGTGGTCCTGTTTATATTAAAACCTCTACTTTTTTCCAAATTAATTTTGAAGACTATACCGTTGTGGTCCGAGCTCGTGATGCCTTCGTCGACCCGCCAGTCCTCCACCAAGTCCAGCAGCTCCGCCGAGCATGCGGTTACATCAACGAAGCTGCTGTACAGGGTGTTACCTCTGACGGTGTCGAAAGTCGGAGTGTTGCCGACGTTGAACATTACAACCTTTACTTTTAACCCTCTAGTACCTGCAAGCCCATTTCTTCCAGGGATCCCGACATTTCTTCGCCTTTGGCGTCTGTTACCAGGCTGCCCCACCAGGCGCTCTTGGCGTTGGCGTCCCCGCCCATTAGCACCTTTGTGGGGCCCAATTCCTCGCGAATCCGCATGAGTTGCTCCAGGTATGGTCGTATGGGTTGGTCCGGTTCAAAGTAGAACGAGACTACTGTGATTTCCCAGGCGCTGGTACGGATCCTCACCACCGTGATGTTGTTGGTGGTGAGTTTCGGGCACTGTGTCACATCGAGGTCGTGATCAAAGACTACTATAGCGGCCTTCACAGTCCCACCTCCTTGGTCAGCGCACTGGTACACTCTAGCGCCTTGGTAGTCTCGCATCCTTCCCACCCCACCCACATACGGCTCCTGGAGCAATGCGAACGCAACTTTCCGCTCACTAGCGACAAGCATGAGCTCTTGGGTTGCTAGGTTCTTCCTCTGCAGATTCGCTTGGATTACCTGGTAACTTGTACGGACACCTACGCGTGTTCGGGAGTTCCTAGAAGAGTCCCTGATTCCAGTTGCCATTGGTTGGACCTTAGCAATACGCCACCGACAGCCGGGCCAATGCATCCCACTTTACGCGGGTTGGACACTCGCTGTCGAAGGCGTTGTGCTCGGTTCTATCCGACTTTGAGGCGGCGCAGTTACAGCACTTTGGCGGCTTTGCTGCCAGCCGGGAAGGGCAGTCCACACTCATGTGGGGGTCACCGCAATGAGCGCAGAGATCGGCAGGCTGAGTGCACATCTTGCGACTGTGACCATAGCGCAAGCAGCGGGTGCATTGAATCAGAGGTGACTGGTCCAACACGCGCACCCGCTGCAAGTCAATGTGCACTCGACCCGCAGACGTCAGCCTCTGCCACACAATCGGGGACACCTGCAAGACGATATGGCACAGGTGGGAGTTCCTCGCCTTGCGGCGGTACTTCACCCCCAGTCGCGAGTCATCCGCCGGCAGGTCCCCGATCAGGTGGCTGTTCTGACGCTTAAGTGCATCGATGACCTCCACATCAGTGTGGCAGGAGAGCACATCGCGCATAATTACGAGAGGGTCCTTGTTTTTTACCTCCTCCACTGTGAGGTTCCCGGCCTTTATAATTTTCTGGGTAACCCGGGTCAATTCTTCCTTTGTCCTGAAGCCGACTACCACCTTCCGGTCCCTCGCCTTTCGCAGCCTCTCAACGCGAGTACCCTCGTTTCTGGCATCTACCACAGTCCTCAGCTTCTCAATCACCTCTTCACCGGTGTCTTTTTCGTCAATCGACGAGATCACCGCCGAGTGAAGAGGTGCTTGGAATTGCTGCTTCGGGGCGGCGGCCATTTCTGCGAACGAAGGTCCTTGGCCGGCGACGAAGCGAGGGGCCTGGTTTAGCTGCTCCGACAGAGCCCGTGTGTGCTGCTGGCACTCCTCCAGGGCCTTGTTGTGGGTCCGGAGGTCCTCCATGAGCTGCTTCATGAGCTCCGTCGAGGCATCCGGGGTCGGAGTCGGCGTCAGGTCACTGGAAGCTTTCCCGGGTTCTATTGCTCCGGAGCCTCTTTTTCGCTCGTTTTCGCTCTCCTTGACCAACGCAAACAACCTCTCTGCCGCACTCACCATACCTTCCTTGATTTCTTTTTTAAGGTTCTTGGAAAGACTAAGAAGAGTCTTGGCCTTCGAGAGGCACGCCCTTGCCTCTATGGTTCTAGTGGCGTATCTCACGGGTGGCACCTCAAAGAGCGAGCTCTCACGAGGACTCTCCGACTGTCTTTGGGAACCTTGCTGCGACGCTGTGGCTTTGGCGGTGGATTTGAGCTTGGAGGGCGAGAGAGCGGGATTCTTTTTAGGTTGAGTAGAGGTGGGTACCTTTTCAGGGGGTGTTAAAAGTTTTCGGGACGGTCCCGCTATTTGTCTCTCCGCCTCCCACTCACCGATACTTCTCCGAACTGAGAGACCCGTCCGTACTGGGCTTGGTCCCTCCACCTCCAAACTCACCTCCACAGGCTTCGCCTTTACCACTGGAGTTCTAATTCCGATCATAACGGAGACACTGAGGAAGCTTCACAGTAACTAAAATGTCAGGGGGCAATATAATAAATAATCGACTGCACTGGATACCTGTATAGGGGGAATTCAGTGCGTACGATATTATTATAGTGAATAAAATTGTTATATATAAATCACTAAAATAAAGATTGTACGGGGTCAATCAATGTCACCTACTAGCTAAAATGTATCCCTGTATTAAAGGGAAACAAAGTCCGTACAAAAGGTCAATAAAAATAAAAATGTTTAAAATGTCAATTTTTCGTCAAGAAATCAACCCTAATTACCGTTTTACCTGTTTCAGGCTGTTTAGACTGTTTCTAGGCTGAGACTGATCAATTAAAGCTATTTATGCAAAAAAAAATTTTTTGCTATATAGAGCCGGGCGGGTCGAGCTAGCCGGTCGTGCGAGGTATCGCTAGATCGGGCTCGGCGCGGGCTAGCCGAATATGCAATAAAATTTTTTATAACAAGAGCAAAAATTTTGAGTTAAGGCCTAAAAACCAGTTTTTTAAGTGAAAATTAGTGTTTTTCACCCCCACTCCGGAACCAGGGCCACGGAAAGCGGTTCTGGTCACTGGAATAATTGAGGGCGGTGGCTGAGACTATTTTAAATTTGAAACGGTGAATTTAAATTAAAAACTGGCGAAGTTATTTAATTAAATGTGCTGAAATTTTGAAAAAAATGGCTAAAATGCAGAATACGGGTAAGGGTTGAAAAATAGGGGTTGCGATTAGTGTCAAATGATAGGCGTCCGCCTTTTTAGGTCTATTGAGCTGAAAACAGCTTCAAAATCGCACTTATAGTTAAAAAGATATCGATACTTTTCTAAAAATCCTTGTCCGGTATATCAATTTCTGGACTCTGTCGAAATTTTGAAAAAATGAAGGGAAATTTTTTGCGAGCTATCCGGTCGTGCGAGGTATCGCTAGATCGGGCTCGGCGCGGGCTAGCCGAATATGCAATAAAATTTTTTATAACAAGAGCAAAAATTTTGAGTTAAGGCCTAAAAACCAGTTTTTTAAGTGAAAATTAGTGTTTTTCACCCCCACTCCGGAACCAGGGCCACGGAAAGCGGTTCTGGTCACTGGAATAATTGAGGGCGGTGGCTGAGACTATTTTAAATTTGAAACGGTGAATTTAAATTAAAAACTGGCGAAGTTATTTAATTAAATGTGCTGAAATTTTGAAAAAAATGGCTAAAATGCAGAATACGGGTAAGGGTTGAAAAATAGGGGTTGCGATTAGTGTCAAATGATAGGCGTCCGCCTTTTTAGGTCTATTGAGCTGAAAACAGCTTCAAAATCGCACTTATAGTTAAAAAGATATCGATACTTTTCTAAAAATCCTTGTCCGGTATATCAATTTCTGGACTCTGTCGAAATTTTGAAAAAATGAAGGGAAATTTTTTGCGAGCTATCCGGTCGTGCGAGGTATCGCTAGATCGGGCTCGGCGCGGGCTAGCCGAATATGCAATAAAATTTTTTATAACAAGAGCAAAAATTTTGAGTTAAGGCCTAAAAACCAGTTTTTTAAGTGAAAATTAGTGTTTTTCACCCCCACTCCGGAACCAGGGCCACGGAAAGCGGTTCTGGTCACTGGAATAATTGAGGGCGGTGGCTGAGACTATTTTAAATTTGAAACGGTGAATTTAAATTAAAAACTGGCGAAGTTATTTAATTAAATGTGCTGAAATTTTGAAAAAAATGGCTAAAATGCAGAATACGGGTAAGGGTTGAAAAATAGGGGTTGCGATTAGTGTCAAATGATAGGCGTCCGCCTTTTTAGGTCTATTGAGCTGAAAACAGCTTCAAAATCGCACTTATAGTTAAAAAGATATCGATACTTTTCTAAAAATCCTTGTCCGGTATATCAATTTCTGGACTCTGTCGAAATTTTGAAAAAATGAAGGGAAATTTTTTGCGAGCTATCCGGTCGTGCGAGGTATCGCTAGATCGGGCTCGGCGCGGGCTAGCCGAATATGCAATAAAATTTTTTATAACAAGAGCAAAAATTTTGAGTTAAGGCCTAAAAACCAGTTTTTTAAGTGAAAATTAGTGTTTTTCACCCCCACTCCGGAACCAGGGCCACGGAAAGCGGTTCTGGTCACTGGAATAATTGAGGGCGGTGGCTGAGACTATTTTAAATTTGAAACGGTGAATTTAAATTAAAAACTGGCGAAGTTATTTAATTAAATGTGCTGAAATTTTGAAAAAAATGGCTAAAATGCAGAATACGGGTAAGGGTTGAAAAATAGGGGTTGCGATTAGTGTCAAATGATAGGCGTCCGCCTTTTTAGGTCTATTGAGCTGAAAACAGCTTCAAAATCGCACTTATAGTTAAAAAGATATCGATACTTTTCTAAAAATCCTTGTCCGGTATATCAATTTCTGGACTCTGTCGAAATTTTGAAAAAATGAAGGGAAATTTTTTGCGAGCTATCCGGTCGTGCGAGGTATCGCTAGATCGGGCTCGGCGCGGGCTAGCCGAATATGCAATAAAATTTTTTATAACAAGAGCAAAAATTTTGAGTTAAGGCCTAAAAACCAGTTTTTTAAGTGAAAATTAGTGTTTTTCACCCCCACTCCGGAACCAGGGCCACGGAAAGCGGTTCTGGTCACTGGAATAATTGAGGGCGGTGGCTGAGACTATTTTAAATTTGAAACGGTGAATTTAAATTAAAAACTGGCGAAGTTATTTAATTAAATGTGCTGAAATTTTGAAAAAAATGGCTAAAATGCAGAATACGGGTAAGGGTTGAAAAATAGGGGTTGCGATTAGTGTCAAATGATAGGCGTCCGCCTTTTTAGGTCTATTGAGCTGAAAACAGCTTCAAAATCGCACTTATAGTTAAAAAGATATCGATACTTTTCTAAAAATCCTTGTCCGGTATATCAATTTCTGGACTCTGTCGAAATTTTGAAAAAATGAAGGGAAATTTTTTGCGAGCTATCCGGTCGTGCGAGGTATCGCTAGATCGGGCTCGGCGCGGGCTAGCCGAATATGCAATAAAATTTTTTATAACAAGAGCAAAAATTTTGAGTTAAGGCCTAAAAACCAGTTTTTTAAGTGAAAATTAGTGTTTTTCACCCCCACTCCGGAACCAGGGCCACGGAAAGCGGTTCTGGTCACTGGAATAATTGAGGGCGGTGGCTGAGACTATTTTAAATTTGAAACGGTGAATTTAAATTAAAAACTGGCGAAGTTATTTAATTAAATGTGCTGAAATTTTGAAAAAAATGGCTAAAATGCAGAATACGGGTAAGGGTTGAAAAATAGGGGTTGCGATTAGTGTCAAATGATAGGCGTCCGCCTTTTTAGGTCTATTGAGCTGAAAACAGCTTCAAAATCGCACTTATAGTTAAAAAGATATCGATACTTTTCTAAAAATCCTTGTCCGGTATATCAATTTCTGGACTCTGTCGAAATTTTGAAAAAATGAAGGGAAATTTTTTGCGAGCTATCCGGTCGTGCGAGGTATCGCTAGATCGGGCTCGGCGCGGGCTAGCCGAATATGCAATAAAATTTTTTATAACAAGAGCAAAAATTTTGAGTTAAGGCCTAAAAACCAGTTTTTTAAGTGAAAATTAGTGTTTTTCACCCCCACTCCGGAACCAGGGCCACGGAAAGCGGTTCTGGTCACTGGAATAATTGAGGGCGGTGGCTGAGACTATTTTAAATTTGAAACGGTGAATTTAAATTAAAAACTGGCGAAGTTATTTAATTAAATGTGCTGAAATTTTGAAAAAAATGGCTAAAATGCAGAATACGGGTAAGGGTTGAAAAATAGGGGTTGCGATTAGTGTCAAATGATAGGCGTCCGCCTTTTTAGGTCTATTGAGCTGAAAACAGCTTCAAAATCGCACTTATAGTTAAAAAGATATCGATACTTTTCTAAAAATCCTTGTCCGGTATATCAATTTCTGGACTCTGTCGAAATTTTGAAAAAATGAAGGGAAATTTTTTGCGAGCTATCCGGTCGTGCGAGGTATCGCTAGATCGGGCTCGGCGCGGGCTAGCCGAATATGCAATAAAATTTTTTATAACAAGAGCAAAAATTTTGAGTTAAGGCCTAAAAACCAGTTTTTTAAGTGAAAATTAGTGTTTTTCACCCCCACTCCGGAACCAGGGCCACGGAAAGCGGTTCTGGTCACTGGAATAATTGAGGGCGGTGGCTGAGACTATTTTAAATTTGAAACGGTGAATTTAAATTAAAAACTGGCGAAGTTATTTAATTAAATGTGCTGAAATTTTGAAAAAAATGGCTAAAATGCAGAATACGGGTAAGGGTTGAAAAATAGGGGTTGCGATTAGTGTCAAATGATAGGCGTCCGCCTTTTTAGGTCTATTGAGCTGAAAACAGCTTCAAAATCGCACTTATAGTTAAAAAGATATCGATACTTTTCTAAAAATCCTTGTCCGGTATATCAATTTCTGGACTCTGTCGAAATTTTGAAAAAATGAAGGGAAATTTTTTGCGAGCTATCCGGTCGTGCGAGGTATCGCTAGATCGGGCTCGGCGCGGGCTAGCCGAATATGCAATAAAATTTTTTATAACAAGAGCAAAAATTTTGAGTTAAGGCCTAAAAACCAGTTTTTTAAGTGAAAATTAGTGTTTTTCACCCCCACTCCGGAACCAGGGCCACGGAAAGCGGTTCTGGTCACTGGAATAATTGAGGGCGGTGGCTGAGACTATTTTAAATTTGAAACGGTGAATTTAAATTAAAAACTGGCGAAGTTATTTAATTAAATGTGCTGAAATTTTGAAAAAAATGGCTAAAATGCAGAATACGGGTAAGGGTTGAAAAATAGGGGTTGCGATTAGTGTCAAATGATAGGCGTCCGCCTTTTTAGGTCTATTGAGCTGAAAACAGCTTCAAAATCGCACTTATAGTTAAAAAGATATCGATACTTTTCTAAAAATCCTTGTCCGGTATATCAATTTCTGGACTCTGTCGAAATTTTGAAAAAATGAAGGGAAATTTTTTGCGAGCTATCCGGTCGTGCGAGGTATCGCTAGATCGGGCTCGGCGCGGGCTAGCCGAATATGCAATAAAATTTTTTATAACAAGAGCAAAAATTTTGAGTTAAGGCCTAAAAACCAGTTTTTTAAGTGAAAATTAGTGTTTTTCACCCCCACTCCGGAACCAGGGCCACGGAAAGCGGTTCTGGTCACTGGAATAATTGAGGGCGGTGGCTGAGACTATTTTAAATTTGAAACGGTGAATTTAAATTAAAAACTGGCGAAGTTATTTAATTAAATGTGCTGAAATTTTGAAAAAAATGGCTAAAATGCAGAATACGGGTAAGGGTTGAAAAATAGGGGTTGCGATTAGTGTCAAATGATAGGCGTCCGCCTTTTTAGGTCTATTGAGCTGAAAACAGCTTCAAAATCGCACTTATAGTTAAAAAGATATCGATACTTTTCTAAAAATCCTTGTCCGGTATATCAATTTCTGGACTCTGTCGAAATTTTGAAAAAATGAAGGGAAATTTTTTGCGAGCTATCCGGTCGTGCGAGGTATCGCTAGATCGGGCTCGGCGCGGGCTAGCCGAATATGCAATAAAATTTTTTATAACAAGAGCAAAAATTTTGAGTTAAGGCCTAAAAACCAGTTTTTTAAGTGAAAATTAGTGTTTTTCACCCCCACTCCGGAACCAGGGCCACGGAAAGCGGTTCTGGTCACTGGAATAATTGAGGGCGGTGGCTGAGACTATTTTAAATTTGAAACGGTGAATTTAAATTAAAAACTGGCGAAGTTATTTAATTAAATGTGCTGAAATTTTGAAAAAAATGGCTAAAATGCAGAATACGGGTAAGGGTTGAAAAATAGGGGTTGCGATTAGTGTCAAATGATAGGCGTCCGCCTTTTTAGGTCTATTGAGCTGAAAACAGCTTCAAAATCGCACTTATAGGTTAGGTTAGGTTAGGTTAGGTTAGGTTAGGTTAGGTTAGGTTAGGTTAGGTTAGGTTAGGTTAGGTTAGGTTAGGTTAGGTTAGGTTAGGTTAGGTTAGGTTAGGTTAGGTTAGGTTAGGTTAGGTTAGGTTAGGTTAGGTTAGTTAGGTTAGGTTAGGTTAGGTTAGGTTAGGTTAGGTTAGGTTAGGTTAGGTTAGGTTAGGTTAGGTTAGGTTAGGTTAGTTAGGTTAGGTTAGGTAGGTTAGGTTAGGTTAGGTAGGTTAGGTTAGGTTAGGTTAGGTTGGTAGGTTAGGTTAGGTAGGTTAGGTTAGGTTTAGGTTAGGTTGTTCGGTTCGGTTCGGTTCGGTTCTGTTCGGTTCGGTTCGGTTCGGTTCGGTTCGGTTCGGTTCGTTCGTCGGTTCGGTTCGGTTCGGTTCGGTTCGGTTCTGTTCGGTTCGGTTCGGTTCGGTTCGGTTCGGTTCGGTTCGGTTCGGTTCGGTTCGGTTCGGTTCGGTTCGGTTCGGTTCGGTTCGGTTCGGTTCGGTTCGGTTCGGTTCGGTTCGGTTCTTTCGGTTCGGTTCGGTTCGGTTCGGTTCGGTTCGGTTCGGTTCGGTTCGGTTCGGTTTCGGTTCGGTTTCGGTTCGGTTTCGGTTTCGGTTCGGTTCGGTTCGGTTTCGGTTCGGTTCGGTTCGGTTCGGGTTCGGTTCGGTTCGGTTCGGTTCGTTCGGTTCGGTTCGGTTCGGTTCGGTTCGGTTCGGTTCGGTTCGGTTCGGTTCGGTTCGGTTCGGTTCGGTTCGGTTCGGTTCGGTTCGGTTCGGTGTTCGGTTCGGTTCGGTTCGGTTTCGGTTTCGGTTCGGCTTCGGTTCGTTCGGTTCGGTTCTGTTCGGTTCGGTTCGGTGGTTTCGGTTCGGTTCGGTTCGGTTCGGTTCGGTTTCGGTTTCGGTTCGGTTCGGTTCGGTTCGGTTCGTTCGGTTCGGTTCCGGTTCGGTTCGGTTCGGTTTCGGTTCGGTTCGGTTCGGTTCGGTTCGTGTTCGGTTCGGTTCGGTTCGGTTCGGTTCGGTTCGTTCGGTTCGGTTCGGTTCGGTTCGGTTCGGTTCGGTTCGGTTCGGTTCGGTTCGTTCGGTTTCGGTTCGGTTCGGTTCGGTTCGGTTTCGGTTCGGTTCGGTTTCGGTTTCGGTTCGGTTCGGTTCGGTTCGGGTTCGTTCGGTTCGGTTCGGTTCGGTTCGGTTCGGTTCGGTTCGGTTCGGTTCGGTTCGGTTCGGTTCGGTTCGGTTCGGTTTCGGTTCGGTTCGGTTCGGTTCGGTTCGGTTCGGTTCGGTTCGGTTCGGTTCGGTTCGGTTTCGGTTCGGTTCGGTTCGGTTCGGTTTCGGTTCGGTTCGGTTCGGTTCGGTTCGGTTCGGTTCGGTTCGGTTCGGTTCGGTTCGGTTCGGTTCGGTTCGGTTCGGTTCTGTTCGGTTCGGTTCGGTTCGGTTCGGTTCGGTTCGGTTCGTCGGTTCGGTTCGGTTCGGTTCGGTTCGGTTTCGGTTCGGTTCGGTTCGGTTCGGTTCGGTTCGGTTCGGTTCGGTTCGGTTCGGTTCGGTTCGGTTCGGTTCGGTTCGGTTCGGTTCGGTTCGTTCGTTTCGGTTCGGTTCGGTTCGGTTCGGTTCGGTTCGGTTCGGTTCGGTTCGGTTCGGTTCGTTTCGGTTCGTTTCGGTTCGGTTCGGTTCGGTTCGGTTCGTTCGGTTCGGTTCGGTTCGGTTTCGGTTCGGTTCGGTTCGGTTCGGTTCTGTTCGGTTCGGTTCGGTTCGTTCGGTTCGGTTCGGTTCGGTTCGGTTCGGTTCGGTTCGGTTCGTTCGGTTCGGTTCGGTTCGGTTCGGTTTCTGTTCGGTTTCGGTTCGGTTCGGTTCGGTCGGTTCGGTTCGGTTCGGTTCGGTTCGGTTCGGTTCGGTTCGGTTCGGTTCGGTTCGGTTCGGTTCGGTTCGGTTCGGTTCGGTTCGGTTCGGTTCGGTTCGGTTCGGTTCGGTTCGGTTCGGTTCGGTTCGGTTCGGTTCGGTTCGGTTCGGTTCGGTTCGGTTCGGTTCGGTTCGGTTCGGTTCGGTTCGGTTCGGTTCGGTCGGTTCGGTTCGGTTCGGTTCGGTTCGGTTCGGTTCGGTTCGGTTCGGTTCGGTTCGTTTCGGTTCGGTTCGGTTCGGTTCGGTTCGGTTCGGTTCGGTTCGGTTCGGTTCGGTTTCGGTTCGGTTCGGTTCGGTTCGGTTCGGTTCGGTTCGGTTCGGTTCGGTTCGGTTCGTTCGGTTCGGTTCGGTTCGGTTCGGTTCGGTTTCGGTTCGGTTGTTCGGTTCGGTTCGGTTCGGTTCGGTTCGGTTCGGTTCGGTTCGGTTCGGTTTCGGTTCGGTTCGGTTCGGTTCGGTTCGGTTCGGTTCGGTTCGGTTCGGTTCGGTTCGTTCGGTTCGGTTCGGTTCGGTTCGGTTCGGTTCGGTTCGGTTCGGTTCGGTTCGGTTCGGTTCGGTTCGGTTCGGTTCGGTTCGGTTCGGTTCGGTTCGGTTCGGTTCGGTTCGGTTCGGTTCGGTTCGGTTCGGTTCGGTTCGGTTCGGTTCGGTTCGGTTCGGTTTCGGTTCGGTTCGGTTCGGTTGTCGGTTCGGTTCGGTTCGGTTCGGTTCGTTTCGGTTCGGTTCGGTTCGGTTCGGTTCGGTTCGGTTCGGTTCGGTTCGGTTCGGTTCGGTTTCGGTTCGGTTCGTTCGGTTCGGTTCGGTTCTGTTCGGTTCGGTTCGGTTTCGGTTCGGTTCGGTTCGGTTCGGTTCGGTTCGGTTCGGTTCGGTTCGGTTCGGTTCGGTTCGGTTCGGTTCGTTCGGTTCGGTTCGGTTCCGGTTCGGTTCGGTTCGGTTCGGTTCGGTTCGGTTCGGTTCGGTTCGGTTCGGTTCGGTTCGGTTCGGTTCGGTTCGGTTCGGTCGGTTCGGTTCGGTTCGGTTCGGTTCGGTTCGGTTCGGTTCGGTTCGGTTCGGTTCGGTTCGGTTCGGTTCGGTTCGGTTCGGTTCGGTTCGGTTCGGTTCGGTTCGGTTTCGGTTCGGTTCGGTTCGGTTCGGTTCGGTTCGGTTCGGTTCGGTTCGGTTTCGGTTCGTTCGGTTCGGTTCGGTTTCGGTTCGTTTCGGTTTCGGTTCGGTCTCGGTTCGGTTCGGTTCGGTTCGGTTCGGTTCGGTTCGTGTTCGGTTCGGTTCGGTTCGGTTCGTTCGTTCGGTTCGGTTCGGTTCGGTTCGTTCGGTTCGGTTCGGTCGTTCGGTTCGGTTCGGTTCGGTTCGGTTCGGTTTCGGTTCGGTTCGGTTTCGGTTCGGTTCGTTCGGTTCGGTTCGGTTCGGTTCGGTTCGGTTCGGTT